>OU426851.1:4684714-4699714 GCA_911387685.1 Dolichovespula media | reverse complement strand
TCAAAATCCATTGACCTAGATACGTGGTTGTGGATTAAAGCTGAAAAAAAGAAATATATATATATATATATATATATATATATATATATATATAAAATGAATGAAAAAATCGTGGGATGATCAACAACAGGTTGTTTGCCTGTTTGTTTTCTCAGAGAAAACTCGCTTTTTATTCTTGCCTCTGTTAAATTAAATCGATATTCTATCGAAGTATCTAATTACCGATATCAGTCGGAGAATAATTTGTTTCAATTACGGCTTAAGACGCGTGTCTAATAACCGATAGCAAATTTTCATTTTTTAAGAGATAACGAGAAGAAAGATCGATGTATACACAATAGGTCGATAGGATCGTTAAGATAGTTGTTATTCCATAAAATATCATCCACCTAATACTAGTCGTTACTCGAAACAAAATGTACTATCTTGGCTTCGATTACATTTCCTTTTCCATTTGTTTTTTTTTCTTCCTTTTTTTTTTTATTGCATTTTTTCCCTTTTTTTCCAAAATTTACCCTCGATCGTACGGAACAAATTTTTCAATACGTTGTACTATTAGATGCCCCGATGAAATTAAAATTTACGAATAACGTACCACCGACACCACCAACACCACCAACACCACCATCACCACCATCATCACCAACGCTCGCACCTCCATCTCTCTTTATCCCATGCAAACAAAACCCGCTTGAGGAGTTAGCTCGAGTAGGTACTTTTTCTTAGCTTCTCTCTCTCTCTCTCTCTCTCTCTCTCTCTCTCTCTCTCTTTCACACGTAAGGCGTGAGATTGTTCCTTCTCGACTAACGTACGTCCCTGTTAAAAATTCATCCGTTAAGATTAGCTTGAGAGATCGAGCATATCGATTGATCGAAGAAAGCGCAAAGATGAAGGAAAATTAGAGAAGGAGAGGGAGGCAGACAAAAGGGGAAATAGGAGGAGAGAAAGAGTAGGATGGGAAGAGAGAAAGAAAATAAGAAGGAAAAAAAGGGTAGAAAGAGAGAGAAAAGACGGTATTCTTTTCTCGCGAACTCGTAGCTTTTTCAACAGATAATTCGGACTTTAAATAAGACTCTCTCTCTCTCTCTCTCTCTCTCTTCTCTTGCTCTGTCTCTCCCTCTTTTCACCCCCTTTCTTCCTTATTTTGCTCTCTTTTTCTTTTACTTCGATAGTAGGACGGTCGAGCCGAGCGGTTCTCTCGGAAGGAAGAGTACTCGCGGTCGGTCGGCGGTGGAACGCGAGCTACCACCACCCTCGAGTGGGTGAGTGTATCGAATCGAGGGTCTTCGCAGATTTTCGGGGAGCTTCGTTCGCCCACGGGCTCTCCCGGGCAGCCGGCACGGCTCAGTGTACTGCGTGGCTGCCTGGACCGCAGGCGCCTCCGGCCGAGCAAACAGTCTGCGCTCGGCTCTCGGAGCTCTGATCTCGGAGCTCCCTCGCTTGCTCGCTCTCTCTATACCTCTATCTCTCTGTCTATCTATCTGTACCTATCCATTGCGCCTTTCTCCGTCAAATCCGTATATTTTCATACGAATTTTTCCTTTCTATTTTTTTACTTATAAATACACATCTCTCTCTCTCTCTCTCTCTCTCTCTCTCTCTCTCTCTGTCTTTCTCTGTCTCTGTCTCTCTTTCTTTTTCTCTCTTTTTCCGTTTGTTCGTCTATCTGTCCGTTTATTTCTCTCTCTCTCTCTCTCTCTCTCTCTCTCTCTCTCTCGATTACTTTATTTTTTTTCTATCTCTCTTTCTCTTTCCCTTTCTCTGTCTGTTTGTCGGTTTATCCGTTTCTCTCTCTCTCTTTCTCTTTCCTTCTCTCTCTCTCTCTCTCTCTCTCTCTCTGTCTATCTCTCTATCTTTAATTATCCCTTATCCAAATTAAAATATTCGAACGTAAGATTCTTCATTCTCCAAATGGAAGATAAAAGTTTTTCTAATTATCCTTGGTATAATCCTTGGAAGGGAAGATGAGATCGGCCTAACCGTCGCTATGACGTCCGAGGAAGATCGTACAATTTATAAAACGTTAATAACAAGAAAAAGAACGAGGGCAAGAACGGCGACAACAACGTCGATAGAAATAACAGAGGCGATAACGGTTGAAGCAGCAACAATAGCATACGGCGGGAGGAACGGTAGGAATAGCAACAGTAGCAACAGTAGCAACAGCAGCAACAGCGATAGTAGCAACAGTAGCAACAGCAACAGGAGGAAAAATATCAAGAGGAACGATCTTGATAGAAGGAAACGTGTTACGTAGATACTATCCGTAGGATCGAGTGGCTACAACATTTTTGCCATGCTTGCTTCAAATCGTTTACGAAATCTCGAGCGATTATCATCACCAACGTGTTATTACGACGCGTCCATTTGACGAGTACGAGCCGATAGGGATAAAAACGTTCCTTTCAGTCGTTAACCGTTTATCTTCTTCTTTTCCCCACTTTCTCTCGGTGCCCAACCGATCGTGTCGTTTTTACTAAGAGTAATCCGCCTACATACGTATATAAGTATACATATATATATATATATATATATATATATATATATATATATATATATATGCATAACGTGTTTGAAAAGGACTTACAATAATGCAGCACGGATCGTACAAGAGTGATAGTACTACGTTGCACATCGCGTTGATTCTTTACGTTCTAGGTAGTAGTTACGGAGCGAGTTGTACGACACGCAGTGTTGGTTTGTGGTAAAAAGAAAAAGAAAGAAAAAGAAAAAAAGAAAAAGGAACTACGAGACATTGATAAGAGAGAGAGAGAGAGAGAGAGAAGGAGAACAAGAGGAAACTACCACCGAACGAAGAGAAGGAAAAGGGGTGAGAAACAGAGAGAGAAAGAGAGAGAGAGAGAGAAACACAGATAGAAAGAGAAAAGCTGTGGAGAGAGTAATGATCGTGACGACGGTCTTGCAGACAAATGAACACCTCCGCACAGCGTTTGGAATATCCCAAGTAAGTAACGAAGTCTCTCGTTATACGAAACCTACTTTCTCGCGTCGTCAAGGAAAATCCAAAGATATATCACGGCATCAGCCTACCTCAGATACTACCCTCCCACCCTCCCACCCTTTCTTCCTTCTCTTTTTCCTTATCTTATTCCTACCATCTCTCTCTCTCTCTCTCTCTCTCTCTCTCTTTCTCTCCTTCTCTTTCTCTGTCAATATTACACATCTTTCGTTTCACCCCCCCCTCCCCAAACGATTCTCTCATTTCGTTTGGAATAAACGCGCCTAAAGCATCCCCTTCGCGCAACGTTAAATCACCGAGGGGAACGATGAAAACAAGTAACAATGAATCTTTTGTAATTCCCTTTGACGTTGGACCATAAAAGGAAGAGTTTCTGAGTTTCAACTCTTCCGTAAGTGGGCTAACCTTATGAGATTTCATCTAGCTATCACGGAAGTTATAAAAGTTGACTGTTCCCCATTGCTCCTTCTCTCTCTCTCTCTCTTTCTCTATCACTCTATTTATCCCTATCTCAATCTCTATCTCTATCTCCATCTCTTTCTCTCTATCTATCTATCTTTCTTGCATTCTCTCTTAGTCGTTCACTTCAATTTCTGATATTCGAGAATATTCCCACCGTGGAATTTTCAGTAGTCGATTATAAACGGGGATGAATTTTCAACGTCCTTCTTTTTTTCTAAATTATACTCTCTCTCTCTCTCTCTCTCTCTCTCTCTCTCTCTCTCTCTTTGTAAAACATATTCTCCCTGTCCGTCACCAATTTTTAACAATGAATCGATTCGTCCGAAGAATGCAATTTCTTCGATTCAAAATCTACCGTGACTTATCATCTTGTGATAATAGATGTATACCGTAGTAACAACCATTCCCGTCGAATGATTCATCGATTTTACGATTATACGATATCGTTCGTGTAGGAAACGCTCTTTGGAAAGCAACCACCACGTTGCTCGACTAGCCAGAGCGCATTTGGCGCGAAATCCGACGTGCGGTTGGCATCGGACCCACCAATGGCGTGCGTCCTCGAGCGCACTGGATCGTGCTTAACGAGCGTTTCTCACCGAAAACTCGTTCGGCAAAAGTCCTTGCTTTCTTGACTAACTAGGCCGCGTTTAAAATGACCTTTCTTTCTCTCACTCTCTCCATTTCTCTCTCTCTCTCTCTCTCTCTCTCTCTCTCTCAGTCTCTCTTTTCATTTTTATCGCGAGGTTACACTTCGAAAAGGGTATTAACCGTGCGGAAAGATCAAAGCCTAGTTGTATACTCGTCAAACAAGTCGTTAGTTTCCAACACTTTGAGAAAATAAAATCGATAAACTACGACGATCGTTTCCTCGATATAGTAATAACACGTTCTACGATTGACCATTCGAACTCGCAATCTTATTTCCTTTTTTTCTCTCTTCCTCTTTCCCGTTTTTCTCTCATTTCCCTTATTCCCTCTTTCGAAACAATCGCAGTTCCTATTTATAGGATTGATGACGAAGGGGGTACGAACGGAATAGAAAAGAAAAAAGAAAAAAAAAAAAAAGGAAAGAAGAGAAAGATCAAATTTGTAGTCTCAATGTTATTTGGCGAGCCTTCATAACGTTTCGAGGCATTAGCATTTTTATGGGGGTCCATAGTTGCTGGTTGGCTGCTTCTGTTTATACATATATATATATATATATGTATATATATATATATATATATATATATATATGTATATATATATATATATATATATATATATATATATATTTATACATACACGTATAAGTATATTATCTATATAAGCGTTGAGTTAGAGACGAAGGAAAGACCGAAAACGGGATTCAGAGGACGAGATATAGAAGAGGGAGGAGAAGTAGAAGTAGAAGTAGAAGTAGAAGTAGAAGTAGAAGTAGAGGTAGAAGTAGATATAGAAGGAGAAATAGAAAGAGAGAATGGTGTGAGAGAAGGATGACACGATGTGTAGGTGTCAGTGTGGGGAAGCAGAAAGGAGCCGAGTAGGGGAAATAGTGGGAGTAGGCGGAAAAGTAGAAGGAGGAGGAGGAGGAGGAGGAGGAGGAGGAGGAGGAGGAGGAGGAGGAGGAGAAGGAGGAGAAGGATAAGTAGGATGAGGGGAAAGAGAAGGAAGAGGTGCCGGGAGAGAAAGATAAAGAGAGAGAGAGAGAGAGAGAGAGAGAGAGAGGTGGGTCTGGGGTGGGGACGAAGGGGTGATGTGAGAGTGGGTGGAAGAGGTCACAAATGGTAGCAGGGAATCAGGTGGGAAACAATGGATAAGGGAGAAAGGAAAGTAGGTGTAGGAGGAAGAGGGTGAATGTAACCGCTCTTATTTCTTCTAGCTGCCACCGAGGCCCGACCCGGAAACAAAAGACGATCCGACATCAAACATTCAAATTAGAAAACTCCCCGTCGTCCGTGGTCCGACCGTGGTCCGGATTACCCCCGGCGCACTCACTCTCTTTCTCTTCGATCCATCCTCTCTCTCTCTTTCTCTCTCTATCTATCTATCTATCTATCTCTCTCTCTCTCTCTCTCACTCCCTCTCGCTCGTGCTCGCTCGCTCACGCGTACGCTAAACCACGATCCCCCACTTTTTCCAAGGCCGCGAGAGCTCACCTCCCACCACCCACTACTACTCCTACCCCCTCTCCCTCTCTACGAAGCGCATACCAACTCGTATTCGATCGTAATTCTACTACGATCGATCAAACAACTTCTACCCTCCGTACTTATACCAGATACCAGATCCTCTACGTTTACCATAATACCAAAGGGAACCTCGCGAAGAAGTAGATGAAGAGGAAAAGCTAGCTACTTCTTCATATAGAGAAGGAAAATGGATCGAAACTAGGGAAGGGAAATTGAGAGAAAGATGGTGAAATAGAGAGAGAGAGAGAGAGAGAGAGAGAGAGAGAGTGAGAGTGTGTGTGAGAGAGTGAGAGAGAAAGACGTCGTTCTCTCCGTCGTTTATTTTCTGAAAGTACCTGCCACTTTAATAAGGAACAGCTTCCACGAATTCAGGCTTTCCTCCTTGGAATTCAGAGGATTCCTCGAATAACGTAGATATCCTTGCCTTTTGCGAAAACCATATACATATCTCTATCTAGATGTATTCCCATGTACCTATATCTATATTTATAGTCGGGAAGTATTGAAAATTTAGATTCGACTTCAATAAATATATATATACACACACACACACACACACACATTTACCTATACATAATCGATTACCTACACGAATTGATGTTTAAATGTGCCCCGTTATTCGCTATTTCAATTTGATTTAATTTTTGCTCGTCGATCCGTAAACTTTGAGAATCATTATTAACGATATATTTACTTATATATGCATTATATATAATATATGCGTATATCATATATACCCATATGTAAATATATTTGAACAAAATTTAGTATAAATACGTGCACGCACGCACGTACGCACGCGCCCGACCACACACACACACACACACACGCACGCACGCACGCACGCACGCACATAAACGCACACGTATGTAAAGTATACGATATAATTGTAGCAATAACTCGACATACCTTAACTTCTATTCCTTTCAGATTAACTAAACGAACGTAAACGGAATGAACGATCGCCAACTGATACGATTTATGATGTACGCTTTGACGATACTAGCCCGCAGTTATATCTGATTACGATGTGATATACGATAGAGAAAGCCGCGAGAGCAAACGTAGCTTAACTAATATTGGCTCGGTCGTGTGTAACGCCCGAACGGGGATCCTCGGCCAACATTTAAAGTCGAAAGCTATTCAAACATCGATTCCCTAAGTTCATTCCTTCGTCCATCCGTTCGTTTGTTCGATTCCACGAAGGAGGAAGAAGACGCTAGATTTTCATTTTTCCTTTGATTCTCGAAAGTGGGAATCAATTACGTAGCATTTATCAAGAACGCTTACGAAAATAAACTTTCTCTCCCTCTCTCTCCCTCTCTCAACTTAATTTCTCTCAACCTACTTCTTTCCGGTCGCTTAAGTTCCCCTAGAAAGCGCAATTTCATCAAATAATCAAAAGTGTTTGCCCGCTAATCCTTAAACGTAATATTTTAATCCATTCGATCAAAGAAATCCGTTTTAAAAGGGAAAAAAGGGGGGCAAAGGAGGAAACGCGAAGGAAAGGGGGGCGGGACGGGGCGAACAATGGATGAGGGGCGGAGGGGCTGGGAGTAAGGGGAATTGTAGAATGTAAATGTTGTATGTACGAGATGAAAACGGCTTTGCCACTTTCGCGCTTAGCAATGACGTTAATTAGTTCCGTCGCTACGTGGCTTCGTGGTCCACTGAAATTAAGGAAAGAAAAACAGAGGGAGAGAGAGAGAGAGAGAGAGAGAGAGAGAGAAAAAACTGAAGAAAAAGTGGAGAAGAAAAAAGAGGCGAAAGAAAGTAAAAAAAAAAAAAAAAAAGAAATAAAGGAATCACCAACGTATACGCATTTGCAGTTCCTTCGAGTCCGGAATGAAACCAACGCGGCGGACGGGGGTGCGGGAGGGGTGGTGGGAGGGGGAGGGAGGAGGGCCTGGGAAACTCTTGTTATGAACGTGGAATGAAAATATTGCAAGTTTCTACGAAACGTAGCAGCAACGTCTCGGAGCCTCGGAGAAGATCGTGTGGTTTCGATGAAAGAAGATGGTAAAAAGGAGAAGAAGAGAGAGAGAGAGAGAGAGAGAGAGAGAGAGAGAGAAGGAAAGAAAGATAGAACGATAAGGAGATAGATAGATATATATATATAGATAGATATATATTCTATATATGTATATATACATAGAGAGAGAGAGAGAGAGAGAGAGAGAGAGAGAGAAGATTCTCTTCTCGAACGAAGAGGGCGTTGTTCAGTCGATCGTACGGTTATCATTTGCAGAGTAATGCTATTAGCATAATGTAATTCCTTTTTTCCCCAGGACACCTGTCGATGCCATTATTCGATCCTCGCGGCGAAAGAATATTGATATTTTCGTAATCGAGTAGATACGGGCCGGGCGTGTTGTTTGAAAGACAATATTAAAAGCAATATATATATATATATATATATATATATATATATATATATATATATATAAAATTATTTTTATTTTTTTTCCGTAGCGAGTGTTACCGTAGTAAAAGTACGACAAGGGAATCTCTCATGTTTCCCCTCTATATTCTCTTTTCTCTCCTTGCTATCTATCTTCTCTCTTTTTTTTTTTTTATTTTCTTTGATATTCCCTATCCACGTTACTAACGTTAATTCTACAAAGTTTTTCCTACTTTGGACTCGCGGAGAAAAGAAAAAGATAATGGGGATAAGGAGAGAGAGAAAGAGAGAGAGAGAGAGAGAGAGAGAGAGAGAGAGAGAGGATCTCTTCTCAAACGAAGAACTTTGTAAATCCGACTTTTATATTATTATATGAATTATCGCTGTTATCCCTGTTTTTCTCTTTTCCTTTTTTTCTTCTCCTTCTCATTCTTTTTTTTTTTTTTTTTGTTTTTTTTCTTCTTTTTTTTTCGTCCACCCGATTACACGGCAGTAACATTTTATCGAGACCTCATCAGTTGTTTTAACGAAATCATTGATGTGCATGCAAACCGCCAAACGGCCATTCGCGATTTTCCAATGATCGGTGAGGGTTCCGTTATCTTCGTTTCTTCCGAGCTTTTCTTAATGTCCGTGAAAAAAGGGACGGGGAGGGGGGGAGGGGAGAGAATGCGAAAGAAGGGAAAAGAAAGAAGGAAGGAAGGAAGGAAGGAAGGAAAGAAAGATAGTATTTTCCTCAGAATGAAACGTCCCAAAGAAATACTCTTAGCAAAGATCCTATCGCAGTTTCTCACTAACCCAAACCATCCCCCTACCAGTACCTCCCCCCATTCCCTTCCAGCCCCCTCCAGTCCCCACCCCCCACCCCGCACCCCACCTCATCCCACCCCACCCCTTCGTTACTCTTTCATTCGAATTATCGGTTTGGCAAAGCTTCCTTTTTCTTTCTCGATTCTTCCATTCGAATTATCGGCCTCGATCCGTTTTCCCTCCTCGCGGCTGAACGCGGTGAATTGCTTCTCGCTGCTTACCGTACATTTAATTCCATTTCCCTCGATTTCGTGGCATCTCTGTTCGATACACTTCTCGGTAACGCTTTATCTTTAGAAAAGGTAAAAAAAAAAAAAACAGAAAAAAAAGGAAAGGAAGAAGAAAGATAAAAAAATGAAAGAAAGGAAGGAAGAAATCGAAGCGGAAAAGAAATCTAACTAATCGTTTTTAAGCGGAAGGAAGGAAGGAAGGAAGGAAGGAAGGAAGGAAGGAAGTAAAAGAGATAGGGAAAAGGAATGAGGGAAGGGCCATCGAAAAAGGTGAAATTATAGCGATTGCAACGACTGAGTTTTCTCAAACGGAATAGGACGACAAAATCATTAAAAAAAGAAATAAGAAAATAAATAAATAGAAACGGAAAAAGACACCTAAGTACGTCCACGGTTATCCTTCGCATCTCGATTTTCTCTTTCAACAGTTTACCATGGTTCCATGAAAAAGAAAGATTTTGATTATTTTTCCAATATACGAAAGCTTCTTCCTCTTTCTCCCTCTCCCTCTCTTTGTCTCTTTCTCTCCCCCCCCCCCCACCCCCGTCTCTCTCTCTCTCTCTCTCTCTTTCTCTCGTGAGGCAGGCTGTTCCAGGTTGGCAACCCATCCGCAGCCGTTCTACACACCGAGCATCGACCAAAGTGGCCGAGCTGGTGGTGCCGTTAATCCAATTTCTCGGATTAATTAAACGCCGAGTCGGGGTCTCGTTAAACTACTTCGTTCTCGAATATCGACGGTGTCGTTTTTGGCGTCGAGCTAGGGCCACCAGCTCGTACGTTACACGCGCCCAAAATCGACCGATTCAAAGTATCTAAGTACTTATGTACTTACGACTGTATATGCGTATTTGTTCTCCCTCTCTCTCTCTCTCCCTCTCTCCCTCTCTCTCTCTCTCTCTCTCTCTCTCTCTCTCTCGTTATCATAAATATTTCCCTGACGCGTCGATAAATATCTAAGGATAAGAACCATTCCAAATTTCCTCAAGAGATTTTCCTACTCTCCATTTATTTATCAATATTATATCATTCAAATTCGTACATCATCCAACGAAATATACATTTTGCGAACTTCCCAAATGTTATAATTTCATTAAGTAGCAAACTCGTAGCAAGTCCTCCAATTTACATATTTGAAGAGATGCAATAACGTCGCTTATTATGACTATGCAAGCAACAATGAATGAATAAAGTTTGAGAATCTCTGATTTAATGACGAGAAGTTCAACTATATCGTTCGATGATGCCAAATATTTCTCTCTCTCTCTCTCTCACACACACACACACACACACACACACTATATCTCTCTCGCTCTCGCTTTCTCACTCCAACTATCAAAGATTCAATTTGTTACTCGTTGATTCAACGTGTCTCTAGAACGCTATAGTAGTTTTCCTCGAACGACTGTAATTCCTCGAGTTAAGGTAGAAGCGAAGGTTAGAATTACCGAACGAAGAGGAGAACTTTGCTTGCTGCGGTACGTTCAATAAAGAGAGACAGAGAGAGAAAGAGAGAGAGAGAGAGAGAGAAGAGGGAGAGTGTGTGTTTGTATGTGTGTTAAAGAGAACAAGACAGAGAGAGAGAGAGAGAGAGAGAGAGAGAGAGAGAGAGAGAGACTTTTGGCGGGCAACTTTACTCGTATATTATGGCCGCCACGGTGTAATTGATTTTGCGCGATCGCATTAGACCGAAGGTGCATTTCGAGTCGGGAAGCGCGATATTATCACCGCCGACGTTCTAACTCCATTGTCGTTCGCGGAAATTGACGAAGTGGTGTCGTTATTAGCATGAATATTAATGCGAAATACCAGCCAACTAGGTACCATCATGTTTGCAACTACATACATATACGGAGAAATACGTAAACATAGATATAGATACAGAGTTATATACACACATATAACACGGAATGAAATATTTATTTTTATATATATATATATATATATATATATATATATATATATATCTATATCTATATACGGTTTTATTACGATAAGAGAAATCTTTCAATATATTTAATAGAACTTTTTCATTTTGGTCGAACGACCTAGTACGACGATGAGAGAAACGATAAAGCTTTTCGAATATGTCGTGAAAGGGGGTGGGGTTTGTGGGAGGTTATAGAGAAGTGGGAGGAAGTGGGTGGTTAAGGGAAATGGGGACGAGAGGTATATCCGTAAAATCGGACTTCTCTGAGAAACTAAGATTCTTTTTCTTTTTTCTATGTCGGAACGACGATCGTGAATTTATGTTTTCGATACGGTTAACGGCTTGCTGAAAAGTTTCACGGGAAAGTATTAAATATCGGCCGAAAAGTTTTTCCAAGAACGAACGAATGAACGAATAACGAACGAACGAACGAACAAAGCTTGTAAGGAAAGGTTCACTTTGGTCATGAAAAAAAGTTTAATTACGTAGCTCGATACGCCATATTGCTTCTTCCGCGAGAGAACATCGTCTGCTTTTGAACCGAGGAAGTATTCACCCAACGTCGAGGGAGATATTAAAATCTATTCGCGATAGCGTTGTTTGTCGGTAAATAAAACGAAAAACCGGATTTAATCCGAGCAATTTCACGAATCTCGCGTTCGACCCTGACCAACTTCGTTCGATATTCCCGTGAAAGATGGAACGGGAAAGAAACAACGAGAGAGAAAAGAAAATAGAAAAAGGAGAAGAATAAGGAAACGAATTGGATAAGAAAAAAATAGGGAAGAAAGATGTTTCTACGTAGATTTGACAAAGAATAGAATGAAGGAAGGAAAAATGAAAAGAAAGGAAGGAAGGAAGGAAGGAAGGAAGGAAAAGATATTATATAGTATACACAGGGTTGGTCACATTTTTCGGGTGTACTCTATAAACCCTGTTATAACCATGCCCATCCATATTTGATAAGGCCACGTGTCCTTGTTCACCGACCTTATATTTTCCTCCTTCGAAGGTGGTACAACTTTTTCGCTATGAACCATCTTTGGCTTTTACTTTAAACTTTTGCCCTCGTTCTATCGAGCTATTTCTCTCTCTCTCTCTCTCTCTCTCTCTCTCTCTCTCTCTCTCTCTCTCTCTCTTTCTCTCATACACACAGTATTCCTCTTTCCATAATTTTTTTTTCCTTTTCATCGCTGAGATCGCATCGTCCCTCGTGAAACACTTCGATAAAATGAGGAAAATTATAGAATGATAAAGAAAGAAATATTTGATTTTTCCCCGTAGGAAATGTCAAATTACTTAGAATCTATATATAATCGAGGAGGAAAAAGAAAAAAGAAAGAAAAGACGTCGACATATTTTACGAAAGCTTAGTCGGAATCTCATATCGAAGATATCGCGTTTTCCTTTCATCGTAAAAAAAAAAAAAAAAAATATATATATATATATATATATATTTTATACACATACATCTATATAGTAAATACATCGGTAGTGCATTACAGGGTCAGTATCTTCGTAATCCTTCAGTAAGTTCGTAAACGTTAACAGGTTTTATATAACATTCGATAGTGGTTAAGAGAAAGAGAGAGAGAAAGAGAGAGAGAGAGAGAGAGAGAGAGAGAGAGAGAGAGAGAGAGAGAGTAGATTGGTAGAGAAGGAACATTGGGAAATCTTCGGAGTTATCCCCAAAAACCCATTCTGTCGTCCCTTGTGTCGCGCCCAACTCTCACTGCGCTCAGGATTATCGGCACGGAGAAACTTGGAGGGAACGTCTCGAAGTCTCGTTTCGAATAAATAACGGCCAAAATCCTAGCGACTCTTGACCCGAAACATACACTTCTCCTTTCCAACAGAGAGACAGACACATATGTGTGTATCCGATACATACATACATACATACATACACACGTAGACACACAACACACATATATATTTATGCATATGTGTACACGTAGACATATTTTATATGTATGTGGTAGTCTAAAAGGATAGAGAGAATGAGTGAAAGAGAGAGAGAGAGAGAGAGAGAGAGGGAGTGAGAGGGAGTGAGAGGGAGTGAGAGAGAAATAGGATGTTGGAACGTTAAGGCCGACCGAACAAGAAGATAGGAGGAGAGAAGAGGAGGAATAATGCGGAGAAACGCTTGCCACTGACTCGGGATTGCGTTTGACGACTCGCTTTGACGCGGTTCTCATCCTCCTTCATCCTCCTCCTCCTTCTCCTTCTCCTCCTCCTCTACTTCCTCCTCCACCTACTCTTCTTTCTCCACCTTCACGACTATACAACGTTCCGAGATTTACTCTGGGTATAACCCTTTGTCTTTCGTTTATCGTATGCCCAACGACGACGACGACGACGACGAAGACAACTACTGTTACTACGACTGATATTCTCTCCCCGGTGTCGCTTCACATTTCCTGCACGAATAATTTTAAAAGCATTCCCAACTAAGATCGTAATTGTCATGATCCATTAAAATCCTCTCGGATAGATCGGAAATTTCAACGTGTTTCGGATAATACGTGATTACTTGTCGAATTTTCATTTATTCTTTAAGCACCATAATGTATATATATATATATATATATATATATTTATATGTGTGTGTGTTTATATGTATAGGTATGTATACACGTATATATAAAATAAATTGAAAGAAAAAAGCAGTAGATAATCCTCGTGGAAATCTCTCTCAAGCGACCGGTGTCCACTTCTACATTCACGTTTGCAAATAATAGTCAGCAAATTCACTATCTCTCTCTCTCTCTCTCTCTCTCTCTCTCTTTATCTCTCGTCACTCTTTTTCCTCTCTTTCTCTCATTTTTACCATTATTGGTAATTAAATTTTATTGGTATCAAATACCTGCTCGAAATTCATTACCACGAAATTCACTCGTAAATCGATACGATTTAAACGTTACACTTGACGAATTTTGCTATTTCTCACCCCTGCCCCCTCCTCCCCCCCCCCCCGCCATACCCCGCCCGCGCAACATTCTCTCCCCTCATCCCTCTCTTTTACATAGTTCCTGAGGTAACTTTACCGACATACTCTCACCGCGCTCCCTTAACGTTAATATTAGTTTCCGAAGGATTTAGCGAGGAAGTCGCACGCCCGGGGCTCCTTCAACCGAACCGTGATTCTCGTTATTGGTGCGTACGTTCCGCAACGTTGCTATTTACCGCGTGAATAATTAATTACCGAGCAAATATATTCAATCTTTAGCTTTAAGCAACATCCCTTTATCTCTCTGTTTCCCTCTCTCTCACTCACTTACTCTCTCTCTCTCTCTCTCTCTCTCTCTCTCTCTCTCTCTCTCACTCGTTTATCGTAAAAACGAATTTTCATTCGTGCATCCAATTGCATTAATAACATCGGTTATTACATTCTGTTAAATAAAAAATAATAAAAAGGAAAAAAAAAGAAGAAGGAAAATTGTTCGAACATACAAAACCGACCGTACATATTTATGTTTAATTCGTGACCAATGTAAAATCCACTGTAATTGTTATTATTATTATTTATTTGTTTATTTATTTATTTTTTTTTTTTTTTTATTTAATATCATAAAGCTCGTGCAATCGATTCTTTAGCTTCGATAAATTTTTCTTCTTCATCATTTCCTTCCTCCTCGTCTTCTCCTTCCTGTTTATTCTCTTCTTTTTGTTCTTTTGTTATTGTTGTTATCATCGAGAAATTACAAAGATAAATAGTCTGAATTTTACAAACAAATAGAGAGAAGAGACTCTGCATATATACAAAATATAGAGCGTGAATGAAAAGGTGCTGCCGGCAGCCATGCAAATAGTATCGACAAGCCGTGACACGTCGGTATTGGCAATACTAGTAGGAAGATTTCAAGGTACATGGGAAAAAGAGAGAGAAATGGAGAGAACCAGAGAGAGAGAGGGAGAGAGAGAGAAGGAGATAAAAAAGAAAAAGAGTGCAAAATGTTCTTGTCTCTCATCCTGAGAATATATACCTATACATACACGTGTATATATATATATAT
>OU426851.1:4662214-4677214 GCA_911387685.1 Dolichovespula media | reverse complement strand
AACGAATGAACGAACGAATGAACGAATGAATGAACGAATAAATGAACGAATGAACGAACTCTCTGTCACTGTCTCCCGTCTCTGTATCCGCCTCTCATTCTGATCTCTTTCTCCTTGCCATTCTGTCTGTCTGTCTGTATGTCTGTCTGTCTGTCTCTCTGTCTGTAGGTCTGTCTGTCTGTCTGGCAGCGTTCGTTTAGTTTTTTAACAATCGATTTTTAAAACAGCGAATGCTCACGAAATTTCTTTTTCTTTTTTTTCTTTTTCTCTTTTTTCTATCTTGCCTTGCGTGTCCATTCGAGCCAACAGCGCCACACTATTTTAACGGGCCAATTATTACTAACAATGGCCTCGGTGGGGAACGAAAAACGGAAAGTCGATAAACACGGTAAAATATGAAAGATAGAATAGCGAGAGAAAGAGAGAGAGAGAAAGAGAGATAGATGGATAGATAGAACGAGAGAAAGAGAAAGAGAAAGAGAGAGAGAGAGAGAGAGAGAGAGAGAGAGAAAGTGAGAAAGATAAAGAAGGAACGAAAGAAAAAGAGATTTCCAATTGTTCTATCTTACTATCGGCCAACGAAATTTTCGAAATACCAAACGTTGCAAAGCGAGCTTAAACTCTGCTTTATCGCGCGTATACTCTCTCCCCCCCCACCCCACCCCACCCCCACCCCCACGATCCCGGTGCTAATGGTATAATTTATTACACGAACGAGCCGTTAGTATACAACTTGTAGCATCGTTACGAGGAACGAGCAAAGAGAAAGAGAAATAGAAAGAGAAAGATTAAAGGGGGAAAGGGAGACGGATAACGCACCGTAGTTAAAACTTTCGTCGTACTTTTTACATTTGTTATCGAGTTTCCGCGCGTTGCTTCCGCAAGGCGTAATGCTTCTCGTTCGATATTTAGCATTAACTTTCTTCGTTCGTTTCGTTCTTTGTCCTACGCGGCACCGACTAATTCAACGAAATATATCGTCGGAAATGTTCTCTCCCTCTCTCTCTCTCTCTCTCTCTCTCTCTCTCTCTCTCTCTCTCTCTCTCTCTCTCTCTCTCTCTCTCTCTCTCTCTCTCTCTCTCTCTCTTTTGTAACCAGCGGAAAAGCGACATTACGGCGAAACCCTGTCGGTCGTTCCAAAGCGCCAACGACATAGCAAAAAAAATAAAGTTAAAGTACTTTTTGTCCTTCCATTGAAATAAAAAGAAAGAGAGAGAGAGAGGACGATGGAACGATGGAGACGGAGAAAAAGGAAGAAAAAAAATTAAAAAAAAAAAAACAGTGAGAGAGAGAGAGAGAGAGAGAGAGAGAGAGAAAGAATTTTCCTCTTGGTTGTCGATGGTGAAACAGAAAGAAGGAGAAAAATAAAAAGAAAGGGTATAACATTGGGAATAAAGGTAGTTCTGCTAGCATTATAACTACTACTACTACTACTACTACTACTACTATTACTACTACTATGACTATTACACTATGGGGTGTATTCGTACGATCGATGAACGGCAAAATATCCGAAGTTCGTTGCTTTTGAGGCCTCGTTAATTCGTCCGAAAAGCCTCGATACGAAAAGTTTGTCCTCTCCTTTGACGTCCCTGTCCGCTTTTATTTTCTTTTCGCTTGCCCACTACTTTTCTATCCTTTATTCGTCCACGAAAAATGTATGTACTCTCTCTCTCTCACTCTGTCTCTCTCTCTCTCTCTCTCTCTCTCTCTGTCTCTCTCAATCTTTTTATACCTTTCCATTTTTCTTTCTTCTTCTTCTCCTTCTTCTCCTTCTTCTTCTTCGAGATACGCAGCTGCATTCATCGAACTACTAACAGAGACTCTCGATATCGTTTTCCTCTGGGCGAAAGAAGAATGGTCGTCCGTGTCGAGCGTGGACTACTTCTCCGTGAAAACGGTAAAAGAAGAAAGTCACGATACATACATACATACATACATACATACATACATACATATATATATATATATATATATATATATATATATATATATGTATGTACATATAACGTCGGTATAATCAGATATGGACGCAGAGATAGATCGGTTTTATCGCGGACACTTTATAGCGTACGAGTTCAGTGAAAAATGTTGACAAGATTTACGCGAGCACCGTGACGGTTCTCCGAATTTCGTTCGAATCATAAACAAACATATAAAAAATATATATATATATATATACATACACACATATCCTACTACCATGTACGTGTGAGATAGAAAAAGGATTGAAGAATAGTTACGTGAACATGGCGGGATGGATAAATCGTGTACGTACGTGGATCCATACATAGATTGTGTTTCGTCTGGTGGTCGGTCACTTGAAAAGTTGAAAACGTTAAGTTAACCAGGCACGATGATCGAAGGCGACAAAAATGTCGGCTAAAAGGGAATAAACTCGTAGCCGTAATGTCCCGACTATGAAGGACGCATCGTCCTTTAGTGCCGCTTCGTGAATAAGTGGAGCGCTGGATAAAAGCAAAGTTGGTAAGTGTATAATTAACAGGCGCGCGAGAACGTTAAGCGAGTTCAAACTCGAGAGAGTATTCAAGAGAGGGGAGGAGGTGACGAAAGTGGGATAGGTACATCTTATTGCGAACACCTGGGACAAGTTGGTCTTTAGGCGTGACGTCACAAAACTGTCATCAAAAGATAAAGAAAGAGATACATACATACATACATACATACATACATACATACATACATATACATACATATATATATATATATATATATATATATATATATATATATATATATATATATATATATATAAATATAAAAGAAAACGAATATAAGAAAAAAAAACGAAAAATCTCATTTAATGCCTTTTTAAATCGTATCGCCTCCGACGACGATAAAATTACTGCCATTGCTTTTTTCGTTTCTTTTCGTTTTTTTTTTTTTTTTTGGACAAAGTAACAACGTCAACAAAGACCAGTGTCCTTTTCCTTGCCTCCTTTTCTCTTCCAATTTCCTCCCGATCATCCCTCCCCCCTTTTCCTATCCTCTCACCTACAAAGCTCTCAACGAAATTCCACGCGTGTCTCTCTCTAATCCAAGCGACCTATCGTCTAACCAACGCTTCGTAAAATCTAGCAACGTTCTCTCGGCACTCTCTACTAGATAATACCCCACACGTTCTCTATCCTATAAAGCTCTCCGATAAGCACCGACGATAATAACGATAATAACGTTCGCCGAGTTACGCGGGTTGGATAGAAAACGGGAGGACAGAATATCTAGAATCTAACGAGGCCTCGGATCTAGCTAATAACAGAACGGCGAAATAATCCAAAACTTACGAAATATCGAAACACTCGAAATGGAATGTCGGAAGCGACTATGGTTGGTTGGTTGGTTGGTTGGTTGGTTGGTTGGTTGGTTGGTTCACTGGCCGTAGAGGTAAACGTTTCGAAACTTTTTCACTCGGTCGTTGCTATAAAGCATTTTGTGTATCCAAAAAGGAGCCTAATGTCGTTCGAGTAGACTAGAGTAGAGTAGCGCAGAGGAGAAAGGAGAGAAGAGAAGAAAAGAGAAGAGAAAAAAAAGAGAAGAGAAGAGAAGAGAAGAGGAGAGGAGAGGATCGCTTCGTGTCGAGGAAAGGGAAAAGACGAGTGGATGTGACGCGGAGAAAAATTCTATGACGGGCTACATATCCAGCCTTTCCCTTCTCTCTCTCTCTCTCTCTCTCTTTCTCTCTCTCTCTCTCTCTTTCTCTCTCTCTCTCTCTCTCGAACTCCCTTTCTCTCCTTTCGTCTCTTCGCTCGGTTTCCCGCCCATTCCATCAGGCAACCGGCGTTACCAGACGTCTACATTGCCCGACGACGTCGGCGTCGTTCACGGAAATGCTACGCTGAAAAAAGCTTTCTCTTTCGCGAAGGAAAAGAGCCGTACCTACTAGGGGGTGGAGAAGGGACTTTGAAAACGTGTGTTAGAGAGAAAGAGAGAGAGAGAGAAAGGGGTGAATAACGCGGCTCGTGGTTTAGAGGGATGAAAGTGAAAAGAGAAGGGGTAGAAGAAACGACATGGTACAGGCCACGTTAGTGAAATTCGCGAGCGATTCTCCGCGAAAAACGTGCCACCATCACCACCATCATCACCACCAACACCACTATCACCACCACCACCACCAAAACTATCACCACTACTATCAAAGATCGACGACGACATTCTCGTAATAGTAGCTAGCCTATATTTCATCAGGGCGTCTACCTTTTACAAATATTTCTTTCTTTTTATACTTTTCTCTTTTCTCTTTTCCCCCCCGTCCAAAGCTCGTATATCTCGAAGTAAGTGATTTTTATCACACGGTCCATGAAGTTGAATGTTTGTTTATTCAAAACAAAAGATTAAAATTCTCTTTTGGTTATTCTCTGATATATATATATATATATATATATATATATATATATATATGTATATATAATACTATTTTTTTTTTTTATTTATCTTGTCATTCTTCTTTTCTTTCATTTCAATTTTGTTAACGCGTAGCGACCAAAAGGAGAGACATGAAAAGAAAACGAAAGCAATAGAAAGAGAAGGAAAAATGAAAATAAAAAACAACTTATTTTATCATTCGATCTGGAGTCTGAAAATTAACATAGCTTTTCTATAAAGAAGCACGAGAGAGAGAGAGAGAGAGAGAGAGAGAGAGAATCCTGCGATTATGAATAAAACTCGGATATTCATACTTCCCGTTATTACCGTATTCGCCTTGTAAAAATAATTAATAGAAAGAAAATGAGAAGAAGAACAAGAAAAATGGAGAGGAAAAAAGAGATAAATAAAAAAAGAAAAAAAGAGCTTCGATACTAGACGAGATATAGGTATGTATAATATCTCTTCCCCCAATCATTTTCGCATAAACACGTGCCTTGAACCGTGTAAAGGATGTTTCAACATCGGCAAGGTATTTCCATCTCGTTGATGTGCATCTACGGAACGCGCTTCATCGGTCGTAATAGCTCGCATTCGCGCCTCGCATTTACCTTTGCACGCGATCGTCCGTTTCTGATACATCCTATAGGTTCTCTCTCTCTCTCTCTCTCTCTCTCTCTCTCTCTCTCTCTATCTCTCTCTCTCCCTCATTCACCTGCGGATTTGCATTTATGGACAACCGGCACAAAGCCACGAGAATTCGTATCCTCTTTCGCAAATATATAGAGTTTGGCTTGGCTTCATCGGCTTATCGTTCGAACGTTTATACATTCTAATATCGACACCATACGATTTCGTATGTCTTTTAATTATCATGTTAATATGTGCTTACATGAGTATTAATCAATTCGCTTGTCGAGTGCCTAGACAATGCCAACCTGTTTCGAATAGGTTTAATAAATTCTCAAACTCCCTCTCTCTCTCTCTCTCTCTCTCTCTCTCTCTCTCTCTTACTCTATGTATATCGGACTCTCTTTATCTCTTCCACTATTTAAGAAGACTCTCATGGGACACTCGGTAAATTTTCAAATTAAAACCGAGCCCCGTCGACACTACATGAAAACTTGGAAAATCCATTTCCCATTCCCCCTCCCACCTCCCTCCTCCTCCCCCTCCTCATACCTATATTCTCATTGAGGGATTAAATCTTAATCGGCCTTTGGTCGTAGTAATTAGCCATGGTACAGACGATGCAACACCTCCATTCTGTACACGGTAATTCCTATGTATGCATAATATATACCTGTACCATATATAATATATATGTATATATATCTATATATATATGTATATATATATATATATATATATATATATATGCGTTTCTCTATCGAGGTACATTTATAAAAACCAATTCGAAATATCGTTTTTTAATCTCTACCTAGTTTTTTCGATGTCCAGTTTCTCTCTCTCTCTCTCTCTCTCTCTCTTTCTCTCTTTCCCTTTCTCGCTAGATAAACGAACAGAGAACAAATTAATTTTCAATGTTTCGAAAGAAGATTGGCGAGGACTATTACATTTGCTATACGGTTGGAGGTTAATTAAGAAGAAAGAGATATAGTGGTAGATATATATATATATGTATATATATATATATATATATATATATATATATATATATAGAGAGAGAGAGAGAGAGAAGGAGAAAATGCCGACAGAATCACTTTCCAGCGAATTAAACTGCGACTAATGCCGAGTAACCACGAAGATAAAACGTCGTCGAAATTCTTCTCTCTCTTTCTGTCTCTTTTTTTTCTCTCTATCTATCTACCTACCTACATATCCATCTCTCTCTCTCTCTCTCTCTCGCTCACTGCCTCTCTTTCCACGGATACTTTATTTCCTCTCCCTACGCTTCTATGCGTTTCTCTCTCCTTCTTCATTTTTCCCTTTTCCTCATTTCTCTCCTTCTCTCTCTCTCTCTCTCTCTCTCTCTCTCTCTCTCTCTCCCCCTCTCTCTTTCTCTGTCTCTTTTTAATGCGGATCATTTTAATTACGCTCCTCCATTTTAATTACCACACTCGGACGAGTCAGGTAACGCGGTTGCATCGCTAATCAACTTAAACGAGTAGCGTTTCATTGTTTCGCTACTGGAGAGATAGAAAGAGATAGAAGGAGACAGAGAGAAATAGAGAAAAGGACGAGGAGGGGGTCGAAAAATGGCTGATATTTAAAAAATTCCGTACAATCGCAATATATCGTTGGTATTTTACTTGCAAACGTTGAAGGGAAGAGACACCATTCGTTCGTTCATTCGTTCGTTCGTTCGTTCGTTCGTTCGTTCGTTCATTTATTCGTTCTTTCGTTTTTCCTCTCTCTCTCTCTCTCTCTCTCTCTCTCTTTTTCTCTATTTGTCAATGTATTTATTTTATTTTCGGAAAAAAAAATAAATTTACTCAGTCGAAAAGGATACACGATTAAAAATATCTTTTGTCCATATTCACTTTGACTTGGACTATGTATTATATTCTCTCTCTCTCTCTCTCTCTCTTTCTCTTTATTTATCTATCTATCTATCTCTCTTTGTCTTTTTCTCTCTTTCATTCGTAAGAATTTATAGAACAGACCGTCGACGTAAACGTGTCCCACGACAGACATCGTTACTCGGGCAAACTCATTGTCGGTTCGAAACTTTGCCTTTCGTTTCGCTTAGAAGACGAAGAAAGCATCTTTTGAACGTGTTGTGTGGAATGAGAGAATGAGAGGAGAAAGAGAAAGAAAGATGATAAAGAGAGAAAGAGAGAGAGAGAGAGAGAGAGAAGGAGAAGGAGAAAGAGAAAATCTATTTGTAGTATTACGGAGTTTTCGCCCCGGGTATTTTCCTACATTTACCAACTCTTACCATTTCTTGCTCGAGATACGACACATTTGCATATATATATATATATATATATATATATATATATATATATGTATTATAATATATATGATATACATATATAAATATACATACACGCATAATACATACATATAATACAAACAACACCAAATACATACAAAAAGCTTGTCTCGTAACTATTGTTATGTAGGACCGTGAACGGTAGTGATTTTGCATAAACGAATAAAATTCTGACGATATTGAATTTCTAGATTAAATAGATCAAAGAAAGAAATACTTGGATTATTATTGTGAGAACATTCTTTCGATCAATCATCATTTTCACGGTTGGTATTCTCCTTTCTTTCTCTCTTTCTCTCTCTCTCTTTCCTTTTTCTCTTTCTCTTTCGTTCTCTCTTTCTACCTCTTTTTTCGTATTTTCTTCTTTCCCAACACCATCAGGGAAAATCACGTCCCGATGGAAAAAGCATAAGCCCCCGTTATCGAACGAAATTCTACCGAAAAAGCTCGTAACTCCGCACAATTTTCTCCTCGAACAGATTTTTGTTTTATGACGTTGGCAGTTCGGCAGCCAGACTGAAAATCGAAACAATTTCACTAAATTCTTATTGACGATTCGTTTCGTGGCCCCGTTTATTTATTACTTTGCAAACATACATACATGCATACATGCATACATACATACATACATACATACATACACGTACATGATCGGATCGTTTATTTATTTCTTTCGTTTACCGTATTTAATTGATAATATCATATGCACGAGAATGATGAAATTCTTTTTATATATATATATATATATATATATATATATATATATATATATATATATATATTTACATCCGCGTAAATCCTTGATTATCCTCGTGGAGAATAATTTATAAACTTGAAAGTATAATTCGATAATCGATATCCGAGAAATTCACGATAGGTGATCGCTTAAAAATAAACGTTTCGTATTGATATGGAAGAATCAAAAGAGAAATAAAAAAAAATGAAAGAAAGAAAATAGAAATAAAAAGTAACAAAGAAAAGAGAAATAAAGGAGGGAAAGAAGAAAAGGAAAAGATAAGAAAAAAGAGGAGGAGGAGGAGGAGGAGGAAATGGAGATAATGAAAAAATAAAAATAAAAGAAAGAAAAAAGAAAAGGAAAAAAAGGGGATTGTTCGAGTTACGAGAGAGGTTAGGTCTGACGTTGGAATATCGAGCGTTCCACCGTACGTTTAAGATGATTATCGACGAGCATCAAAGTGGAATGCGGGCAGCGGATTCCGCTTCGATTTTCGACGGAAGTTTCAACGCACGAACTTTAACCTGCATGAGGGACAACGAGCTTTTGCTTTCCCGTCAGAAAAGATGGTACCAGCGTACTCTCTCCATCTCTCTCTCTCTCTCTCTCTCTCTCTCTCTCTCTCTCCCTCTCTTTCTCTTTCTCCTTCTCTATCTCGGCGCTTCTCAAAGATAATCGAGCGATTATTTGTCGTGGCACGAGTAATTATCCATCATCTTCATCTTTAAAGAGGACAAAGATTTCGTCGGAACTTCCATCAAACTTTTCCTATCGATTTCGCCGTTATAGACGATCTTTCGAAGCGAAACGACAGGCCGCAAATGGAGAATTTGATGGATGATACCCCCGAGGTGATTATAATTATTCGATATTTACGTTCGCATTATACGTATAACCAAGAAATAAGATCAAAGTCGGCCGGCGATAATTTCAACGGACTAATAATTATTTCGTTCTTATTAAAGAAATACAAAAAAAAAAAACAAACAAAAAAAAACACAATCAAAAAGAAAAGACAAAAGAAAAACAAAAGGAAGGAAAAGAAGTACACCACTTTATGAGCGTATTTTTTTATTTTTTTTAAAAAATGTTCTCATTATTCTTGGCACGGAGAGCGAGTGTACTCTGACGCAAAGTGAATTATTAAAAGGAAAGAGAGAGAGAGAGAGAGAGAGAGAGAGAACGAAAGAAAAAAAGTGACCAACTAAGTACACTTTAATCGTCAAACAGCAGAAACAGGAGGAGACACCTTCGTTTGTTCATCGTCGCTCCAACGTATTACGCGTAAATTTTTCCGCATCCTTCCCAACCTGTTGAGTAAAAACAACGCGCGTCTGTTTATATATAATACAAAAATCCGAGTAAATATATTTTATTTCACTCATCGATCGGTCGACGCTTGAATTTTGAAAGGCGACCAAGTCACATTCATACGCGCGTTTATTAGAGTTTTCAACGAATATTCGTCCAAATTAAATTATTCTCATGAATAAAGAATGGTATGTATATGTGTATGGGAGAGGGAAGGGGGGATGGAAAAAAGAACAGAAAAAAGGGAGAGAAAAGGAGAGAGAGGGAGAGGAAAAAATTAAAATTGAAATTCTTCGGGCGAAATTACGTGAGAAATGCATCGATAAAAATTAACACTTGGTATACATATGTGATGACGCTTCTCCCTCTCCCTCTCTCTCTCTCTCCTTCTTTCTCTCTCATTCTTCGGAAAGATAAATTGCAGGACGTTACGTGACAAAAGCCGTGATGCGAAAGTACGTTTTTTCGCTGGAACGTAGGTGAGCCTCGGCAGTGAAAGCACTCCTAATGACTTGCTACGGGAACAAAAACAAGAGGAGGGCTGGAGCTTTTACCGCGACAGATCCTCATAAAAGTTTCCGTCCACGAGGGACAACAACTTCCCTTTTAGCAGCTTCGATCGGGCTGTTTGGCCGTGTTTAATTACGTCGATTAAAGCGTCCCGTGTCACCGCAAAGCGGTTCTCATGAACATCGACCACGGACCTATCTTTGTCCCTCGAGGGAGGAAGCCAGGATTCGACCTTATCTCTGTATGTCTCTTGCTCTCTCTCTCTCTCTCTCTCTCTCTCTCACTTTCTAGTCTAGCAGAAACCCTAATACGAAGAGCCAAGGCTGCACGTGATAGGTCAATCGGTTCGTAGAATCGAACTCTGATCGACATCGAAGAACCAACCTGCCGTGTACGTTCCTACCATCGAAAGTTCTCTCTCTCTCTCTCTCTCTCTCTTTCTCTTTCGATCCTTTGGTCTCCCTACTATCGATTCACGTGTCCATCGGTGTCCACACTCGACCGATTTAGCCGAAATCCCTTTTTCACGTTCCAACTCGAGAAAATGATGTGTACCAATCGGAACCAATCGATTCTCCGCACCTTCTTCTTTTCCGAAACAGGGATAAGTATTGTCATTTCTTTAAGAGAGAGAGAGAGAGAGAGAGAGAGAGAGAGATAGATGGATAGATAGAGAGAGATAAACGAGTAAGTGGATCGAAGATCGAAAGGAATAAAGAAAAGTAACTAGATCGAATTTATCGATTAGCTATTACCATCGATTTCGAAAAGTTCGCTTAGTAGTTCGACACGGGTAGGACCGAATCTTTCTAAATTCTAAAAGCTGGATATTTCTATCGATCGGCGAAGAACGTCGCTCGAGTGCACCGATTTGTCCGATCGACCACTCTCCTCTCTCTCTCTCTCTCTCTCTCTCTCTCTCTCTCTCTCTCTCTTTCAATTCCTAACACGCCTCGTCGGGTTTCGAAGTCCGAAGTGAAATTTGCTTCGTTCCATAAACGGCAAGCTCGTATCGGTATCTTACCTCCGAAAAGGATAGAGAATCGAATTAGGGAGAGTTCGAGAAAGAATTTGTTACAGAAAATACTTCGACGATCGAACGACGAAGAAAAAAAAAAAGAAAAGAAAAGAATCATTTTCTATCGCGATCGTGAAGAGAAAAAAGGAGAGAGAAAAATAAAAAGAGAAAAAAAATGAAAGAAAGAAAGACAAAGAAGAAAAGAAAAGATACAAGGGGTACGAGAGAAAATAGAGATCGAGTCTTAATGGTAACCGAGATGAGGGTGGGGTGGGTGGGTGGGGGAGAAGAACTACTATGTTGTCGTACCAATCGGATAAAAGACAAAAAAAGAAAAAAAAAAGAAAAGGAAGGGGCAAAAAAAAAAAAAGAAAAAAGGTTCGGTTGATTCGTCACAGTCTAGGACGATCGAGCGAGTCAATTTAACTCCTCTATCAATTCCCCTCGCGTACGACGCAAAGCGTGAATTTAAACGAGAGAAATCACGAACGCGATTCTAACCCCATAGCCGAGTCCGTTCCCTTTTTGTAATCATAATCAATCGATCCCTTTTAATTCGGACAATCTCATTAGTTTCGAACGATCGACACCGAGCACGTAGATGGAGGCTGATCAAAGAGTAAATCCCGGGGAATCTCGTAACCGACTCTGATCATCGTTAAATCAGGATTATCCACTTGGAATACCTGAAGGACGTGCTCGATCGTTAACGATCGGAAGATTAATTTCGCGGCCAATCAACGTTTCAAGGACGTGCCCGAAGAAACTATGCGAAACGGAACATCTAATATGTTTTACACGTTTTAAGACCGAGCATAGTCATTCAGGAATAAGACGAATCCAACGATCAGCTTGATATTCATTCGAAAGCTAGTTATCCTTCTGATCCTTCCTGTCCATCCATCTGTCTCCCTGTCTCTCTCTCTCTCTTTCTCCATCCAACTGTTTCTCTCTTTCTCTCTTTCCTTCTCTCTAGTTATTCTGATCCGGATTTCAACTTTCTCCTATCTATCGAGATACCCTCGAATTTCATTCCAACAGACGTTTTCCCTTATCACCGACCGCAGTATCCCCTCGACTATTTTCACTTTGATAGGGACCAAGGGATAGCCGTAAAACGAACAAGTAATTGTAATTTCGGTTTAACCGAAAGTCTTAACGGAACAAGTTAATCTGTTCGAAACAAGGCTTAAGGGTTCTATCATTTTCTAATAACATTACGATGAACAATGTAGGAATTATCGACATCATTCGAAATAACAGCGCCCTGTAAGATAAAGTTGTTATCGATTATTCATCTCTCTCTCTCTCTCTCTCTCTCTCTCTCTCTTTCTCTCTCTCTCTCTCTCTCTAAACTATATTTCCGAACTTACTATGTTCAAAACCTCTAGCCACGTAAGTAGGTATAGTATAGAGCAAGGAGAACTCTAACTCTCTACCTCTTGGTAGTAAAGGCAACGTTTAAGGGCGGACAACCGTGCAACGGCACGCCTTGCTAGCAAACTTTCTCGTAGTAGAATGTCCGATCAAGACTATCCATTTCCTTACTTAAGTTAGCATCGTGTACGTACATACATACTTCGATGAATATAATATAAGCGAATAGGTTAAGCGAAGGATTAAACCTGAGAAATACATGCATACGTTGATATAAACGGAAATTCTCTTACGTCCTCGTGTATCGTTTTACGACACACACACACACACACACACACACACACACACACACAGAGAGAGAGAGCATACAAACGCACATACACACTAAGAGAGAAAGCAAAGTTATGAGGGAAAAGCCAAGGACGTCTATTCGAGGTCCACAGGAAATTATTTCATTTCCTATAGCCTTTATTTTTCCGTCATTCTTCCCTCACCGTATTCTCCTTTACGTTTTTCTAACGCCAACAGTAGATGTACACACCGAGAGACGACTTATTTAATTTTTCAAAGTATACGACTACGATGACGATGGTGAAAAAATCTCTCTCTCTCTCTCTCTCTCTCTCTCTTTCTCTCTCTCTCTCCCTTTATTTATCTATCTATCTATCTATCTCTCTCTTTCCCTTACTCTTTTTCTATCTCTGGAGAAATAAAACTGCGGCAAAGGTAGATAATGAAATTTGTTTAAACTGCCGACACTCGTGTCCCTAAATTTATTCCATTAATTTTTAAATTCCGGACAACCCCAAGGATTCCGATAGCTTCTTCTCCTTGGAATCTCGATAACGTAGGGTATACTTTACGATACCACCAATCGGTAGTTACGATGAAAAATCTATGAACTCACGTTTTTTACGATCTCAGGGGCGCTTTTTTCGTACTTTTAACACGTCGTCGAAAATAACACGAGAGTGAAGTAATAAACGTTGTAAAAAGGTTGACGACGACGATGACGATTATGATTATGTATATGATACGATTTCATAATAATTACAAGTCTGCGAAATGAAAAAGAATAAAAAATGAGATCGACCCACAAAATGATAGCTAGTTAAATATAAAAAGAAAGAAAAAAAAGGAAAGGAAGAAAACTTAAAGAACTCTTTCTATCTCTCTGTCTCTCTCTCTCTCTCTCTCTCTCTCTCTCTCTCTGATCTATTCTCTCTATCGCTGCTTACAGAGATGTGAGGAATGATCACGTGGGTGATGGTCGGGCTGCTCCTGGCTGCGGAAACTTGCGGCAGAAACGTCCAATCTGGAAACGGGAAAGAGGAGACGAAACAGAAGAACGGCCTGAAGGGAATAGCCACGGATGAGGAGGACATCTATCGTGAGTATATACCTATATATTTATATGTGTGTGTACCGTGAACCAAATATATATATATATATATATATATATATATATATATACCCTATACCAAAAGAAAGTTAAAACGAGAGGAGAAATACGAAACACCCAGAGATGGAACGAAGTTGAACTCCTTTTCGAACTCTTGAAGAAATACATAAAAGGGGGTAAATGAAATGGACCTATGTTTTGTTCGACTAGCTCGAGTTTATTCTTTTATTCGAAACCCACTAATCTCACGTACCACATAATTCGTCTAAACCTTCTACAAATCTCTTTCGTTTCTCTTTCTATTTCTCTCTCTCTCTCTCTCTCTGATAAATATATATATATATAGAGAGAGAGAGATATATACTAGTACATTCCCACGGTCGAGCATGAAGGACATTTAATATTTGAAAAAACATTTTTTATATTATTTTCCTTCGTAATAATATATCAAGATAATTCGCACCACTTCAGATTATACGTGATTCGAAACGTAAACATTTTTTTCCCGCATGGCCAGGGTACTATCGTTGATGGTTCGTGGAAAAAAGTGCAAAAATGTGCATGAAAGATATCGTCCGTGGCTTCGGAAGATCGAGAACTGTTGGCATTTACGAAATATAATTTTTCTCTCCCGCGGCCGAATTTCAAACGCGGATCCACAAAAAAGAAAAAAAAAAGGAAAACATCGCATTTACAAGGAACACAAAACAACGAACTACAAATCGCGGAATACAGAACGCGAAATACCGAACACGAAACACAGAATACGGAATACTAAACATGGAACATGGAAGGTGGAACATAAAACACAGATCACAAATCACAAGTGACAATCACAAAATCATTCAATCAATGTATTCCTAGTGTAACCACTATTTCACTATTTCCTCGACCAGTTTCGGAAAGCTAGTTGATACATTGAAATTATCTGGACATTGTGATATACGTAACTCGATCAGTACTAGATGCTTTAATTTTATTGTTTATCCATTTACATCGATAGAGCATGAGTATGTATGTGTACGCTGACAACGGCACTTGTCGTTCGATCATTTTCGTTCTCATGGAGATGAAGTAAATATCCGAAAACGCTATATAAAGCGTTAGACTCCGAATAATGGTTGGACATGTCAATGAATCGTCTGAAAATAAGGTACATAAGTTTTGTTACTTTATTTATATTCATCACTGTTTCTTTTTTTTATGGAGATATTATTTTTTAATAATAACTTTCTGCGTGCAAAATGAAGAGTGACAAAGAGTGTTAAATCGTATTACCAATAGCGTTTCACCATTTTCCAATG
>OU426851.1:4632214-4657214 GCA_911387685.1 Dolichovespula media | reverse complement strand
ATATGATAAAAGAAAAAAGAAAAAGTAAAAAAAAAAAACAAAGAGGTAAAAAACGTAGATACATCTTAGAAAGAAAATGATCTAATAAACACTTCCTCATCGTCTATCTCTTTTCCATTGTTTCAGGTCTAACTTGCTACACTTGCGTCAACGTCAGCGACAACCAGGTATCGACGAGTCCATTAAACTCTCCTTTAAGAGTCCCTAATGCCTCGATCGTGTGCCAGCTTGGAGGCACAATTTCGTCCAAATCGAAAGAAAGTCGTGGCATCGATTTCGACTTCTTTTAAACTCTTTACCTCTTTTCTCTTGCTTCAAAACCTCTTCTCTCTTTCTCTATCTCTTAAGTTCCTATTACTACTACTACTACTACTACTCTCTCTCTCTCTCTCTCTCTCTCTCTCTCTCTCTCCATTTATCTATCTTTCCCTCTTTCCCTCTCTCTATTTCGCTCAAGTTGTCTCGAGGGAGAATTGCCAATATCGGTCCAGTTGGCGATTCTTCTTCTATCGCCGATCGGAAACACAAAATTATAGCCGAGTAGATTGCAACGAGTGCTTTCGTCGGGCAGAATAAATTCCGCGCACGTCGGTGCACAAGCCTTTCCGTTTCCGAAAAAAACTCAACGCCCAAAAAATATATCCAACGCGCATATAAAACGTACACACATACCCGGGCGCAGTATGTAAACCGTGGTGGGGTAACGTATTTATATATGCATATACATAGCTCGCGCTCCATTACCCCGTCCAAACCCTAGCTTAAATTATCGTCTCATTGAATATTCTATTCGGACGTACCATTCAGAAAACACAAAAGAGCTAGTCTAGTCGTCGCTTACTTGCCTACGACGAAGCCGCGCCGTGCCGTTTTTCCTTTGCGCGATGCGATTCTTCACTTTCGTTCCTTCTCGTAATTTTTCATCAAAGTAAAAAAGAAAATAGGAGAGAAAGGAGAGAGAGAGAGAGAGAGAGAGAGAGAGAGAGAGAGGAAAAAGATAAAAGAGAGAAAAAGAGAGAAGAAGAAAGAGAGAGAAAGAGAGAGAGAGAGAGAGAGAGAAAAGCACAAGAGATATGAATAATTAAACGCGGATTCCAAGGGCATTCTGTGAATATGCCCCTTTCTCTCTCTCTCTCTCTCTCTCTCTCTTTTCAATTATTATTATTATAATTAATATCATTATTATTTGCAAGTATTTAAATAGGTATTATACGAACGTAATAAATAATGAAACGTGTAAGACTTAAAATGTAATACCATCGTTATATATCCCCCGTTCCATTGAACTTTTCTTTTCTTTTTTTCCTTTTTTTTTTTCATCACTCACTCTTTCTCTCTCTCTCTCTCTCTCTCTCTCTCTCTCTCTTTCTAATAGCTACCTAATACTCGTATATTTTCCGCAGATGTGCAACGAATGGGCGATAGATACACCATGTCCGGCGGGCGGCCGTGACTTCTGCCGATCCCTGCACATTTTGGATAGCCGAGGGAACAGCGTCTTGGCAAGCAAATTTCATTTTCTACTTGACCCTAACCAACTCATGATACCTAAAATCCAATGGTCCGTTATTCCGGAATGGTCGAAACGTTATATCACGTTTTTGCTACGTTCTCACTAGATACTTTCGATCGATTAATTCGTTCTACTTCACTTTTATTTCAATCTCACTCACTCACTCACTCACTTACTCTCTCTCTCTCTCTCTCTCTCTCTCTCTCTCTCTCTCTCTCTCTGTATCTATCTATCTATCTATCTGTCTATCTATCTATCCATTTATTTATCTATTTATCTTTTACCCGTGGCCATGTTTCTTACTCGAGAATTCTCTAAATCGTTTCGACCGTTTAACAACTCTCGGCAAAAGTTCGAAGTTAACGATTAAAACAAAGTCCCATTACCCGTTTCCCCAACATAGATTATTTGAATGGCTCGTTAAAAAGTTAGCTCGAAATAAGAGTTACCCATTTCAATCTTTCAAAACTTTTCTGCCACAGGTGAGCAAAAGCTGTGCAAGTAGCAAGGAATGCGGCCCATCCTCCGTCGGTTGTATTCCGGTCGACACGCAGCAGGTGCGAGATAATACACAATATCTACCTTCGACGTTCTACGATAGAGATGAATAATAAAAAAAAAAAAAGAAAAGAAAAAGAAAAAACAAAAAAATATGAAAGAAGAATGGGGAAGGAGGGGGGCGGGGGCTGGGCGGGGAAGGAGGATAGTAGGGGTGGGGAATAGTAGGGGTGGGGGTTAGCAGAGGTGGGGGATAGCAGGGGTGGGGGATAGTAGGGGTAAGGGAAGGAAAAAATTCGAGATCTACAAAAGAAAAAAAAGAAACAGCTCGATGAATTTCATTCCTTTACAGATCTGCATAAGTTGCTGCGATCTGAGTTACTGCAACGTCGAATCGCCGACGAACGCGACGAACGCGGTCTATTCTCGCAAACGACGGGCCAAATCGAAACCTAAACGCAAACGGCCAGGTAGAAACGGAGTCGAAGGTACTGACTCCAGGTTCTACGGGTCCGGAGTGTTCTGGCTCTTGGCCTCGATCTTCTATGCATATCATTGCTGAGGAAGGAGAGAAGACATCGCCGCAACCACCTAACACAATCTCAAAGTCTCTATTTGATTATAACACGTTAATCGGGGAGGAAGATTATTCAGGCGTATAACGTAGATACATCTTTTTCTTCGAAGAACTAAAAGAAAGAGAAGGGAAAAAAATCAAAAAAAAAAAAAACAAAAAGAAACGGAACAAAAATTTCATCGTCATCGTAATCACCATCGTCCTCCGACACCGTCATAACCCTTTTTTTTTTACCTCGGATTCACGCAGATCATTCGCGAATACTCCGAGGGATTTTTTTGTTCGGTAAAGTAAAAAAAAAAAAAAAAAAGAAATAAAGGAAGAGAGGAAAAAGAAGCCAGAGAGAAGAAAAAGAAAAAGAAATTAAACTAGACACGCGCACACATACACGCAAACTCCTCGTGTACGTAAACATATCCCAATTTCGCGATTTTTTCGTGCGCGACGGTCCATCGCGAGCGCGACCTTGAGCTCGCTCGATGTGTTCACATCATCCCTAATATTATATTATACATATTAATATATTATATTATGTATATACGTATGATACTCGACGTATGCGTATATATATAAATATATAAATATACATATATATATATATATATATATATATATATATATATATATATATGTGTATATATAAAAGCTACTAAACGATTCTCTACGATCACGATATATCTCATGTGCTTCGGTATATATCGTACGGTCCAATTTTTCTGCGCTTCATCTTTTTTCCCCATTTTTCAGGAGAACACGCATATATATATATAAAGAGAGAGACATGTACACGTTATTCCCTACGAAAGACTTCTTTTATCGAGCGAATGAAGAATGTCGATTTTTTCGCGTGGAAATTATGCGAACGACGATCTATCTATGCTCTACCGATAATCGAGTATGTACACAATAAAGAAGCCTGCTCTGGCTATCCTTAGTTTTCTACTTTGCCAGTGAGAAGAATGTGAAAAAGGGGAAAAAGGTGGAAGAGAGAGAGGGGGGGGGGGAAGATGGTGATAAAAAAGAAAAGAAAAAAAAGAGGGAGAAGAAAGTTCATGGAATCCGCGATGGAACAAAAATTTCTGAATATTTCGCGAAATTGTAGAGGATAACATAAAAAAAAAAGAAAATAATAAAAAAAAAGAGAGAAAACTACAACTCGTTTAGAATTAATAAAAACTTAATTAAAGATATATATATATATATATATCGGGTAAGAAGATTATCACGATTACGATCTCGAGAGGATCTACCGCGTCGTGAGAAACGTAGTTAAACATTAAATATTCGGCACCGAAATCGTGTGTCGCGGTGATGAAAAAAGGAATTGTTTCATTCTCATAGTGTCGTAGTTGTCATGCCTTGTTAGAAGGAGATAAGATATAGTTAACGAAAGAGAAATACTTAAAAGAGAACAAGAAGAAAAAAGAAAAAAAAAAAAAAAGAAAAACACACAATGTCAACAAAATATATCTACAATTAAAACAAAACGGAAAGAGGAAAGACAGAGAAATATCACGACATTAAAACGCTCGCATATGCTGTACTCTTTTCGATGCATACACACACACACACACACGCACACACACGCGCGCGCGCGCGCGCGCGCATAGAAATAAAATAATAAGAACGATTAAAAGATTAAAAGGATCTTCTTCTCGATAGCTCTAATCTCGGCGAAAGAAAAAAAAAAAGGAAAAACAACGAAAAAAAGAGAGAACGAGAGAGAAAGAAGGAAAGACAGAGAGAGAGAGAGAGAGAGAGAGAGAGAGAGCGAGAGAGAAGAATCAGAACGTTAATTTTCGTGAGCGCAACAAAAAAAAAAAATTACGTTCCTTTCTTGTCGCAAGAACCATTAAGTGCTGATTATCTCGTCCGCTCTCTTGCAAATGATAAAATTAAAATTCACGGTAGCACGTGGAGAATGGAAAGTTTTCTACCTACCAAGCTATCTCCCTCCCTCTAACCCTTCTTCCTCATCTCGTCCCTCTCATCCGCTTTGCCAGCATCGCCTCGCGTCGCCAGTCTCAACCCTCATCCCCAGGACTCAGGCAATTTCTTTTTTCTCCTAACACGAAAAGATTATCCTCTAACCCGTTTAATCTGTCCCACCCAAAGGCCGTGTACCTTGTCCATTTCTTTCCTTCCATCCTCGTATGAAGAAGAAAATGCAAAAATGGAATGTGTTCCATGTGTCCCTACTGACTCGTTTGAGTTTTCGCTACCTGCCAGAAATATATATGTATATATATATATATATATATATATATATATATATATGTATGTATGTATGTATATATATATGTATATATGTATGTATATATGTATGTATGTATGTATATATGTATGTATGTATGTATGTATGTATGTATGTATGTATGAGTATCGATCGTTATCCTCGAGGCGACTGTTCAATTTTCCCGCGGTCTCTCACGGTACGTCCTGAAAATCGAGGTTAATCGTTGAGATAAGGTAGAAATCTTCCTTTTCGTCACGGACCACATATATACGCCTCGTCGACATACATAAATTACTACTGCTACTGCTACTGCTGTTGCTACTACTGATACTGGTACTGGTACTGGTACTGGTACTGGTGCTGGTACTGGTACTGGTTCTGGTGTTGGTGATACTGCCGTTGCTGTTGCTCTACTTCTTCTATTCTCTAACGCGACCATATGAACAACACGAAGCTCAAGGGACTCGAGAGATTTCCTTATATTCTAAGTAAATGAGTGAGAAAGAGAGAGAGAGAGAGAGAGAGAGAGAGAGAGAGAGAAAGATTAAACGTATTTATCGTATAATGCAATAATCGATCGAATGTTGAGCTTCGTTAATCGAGATATACATACATACATATATATATACATATATATACATTTATACATACCTACATACATACATACATAAGTACATATATTGTATGTATCGAAAATCGACATTACACTTTACGACGACGGAATTTCAATGAAAGATAAATCGGAATGATGCGTACCTAAAAACTTGTTTAAATACCTACAGACTCGCCTATTACAGACTACTTATTGCTATAAACAATTATTAACAATTATATACATATATATATATATATATATAAATACATATATATATTATGATATAGAAACTATACATTGTTTCGGCATGATGTAAGAATACTGTTGGTAATGAAATAAAAAAAAAGATATACTTGTCACATTGTTCTACATCCTTCCTTTTTCTCCAAAGATTCCGATCAATCTATCTATCTTAATCTATCGAATATCTATCTTATCCTCCTTTGTTATCCAAGATTTACTGTATATTAAACATTAGAAGTTTCATTAATACATACGAACTAATCGGATATTCGATGACACGATGATATCATTTTATTAATAGATGTGATGAAAAATGCGTTTTGCGTGGAGAAACCAAAGCTCTCCTCGAGCTAATACCTTTATTTCTTTGTTTTTTCTTTTTTGTTTTTTGTTTTTGTTTTTGTTTTTGTTTTTCGTCCAAAAGTTTTCTCGGACGTTACCGAAATGCTCGGTATTTTGTTATTCCGACGGTAAAGTTATCCGCGTGAAATGAATTAGTTAAATGAATTTTAGTTTGAAACTAGTTTTACGTAGATACACGCATTCTCGTATATATCGTCGAATCCCTCTCTCTCTCTCTCCCTCTCTCTCTCTCTCTCTCTGTCTCTCTTTAACATTCTTCCAAATTATTCATCCGACGAATTAAAAAACGAATTGCTTTACGTTGGTAACATTTTCTGTTGTAGTTCGTATCTATTCGATGATTTGCGTACATGTTCGTTAAATGATTGTTGATCAGTAAATTACTGGTTATATTAAACGAATAACATAGTTTATAGATATGAAATGTTACGAGATGAAGATAGTTTCATTAGTCAACTCAATAATACGCGTTTAAAAACTATATAATTAAAATTAAATTCTTCGAGTTGAAATGATATAAAGAATAAATTCGAATGACTAAACGTTGAAAGCTAAATTCTTCGAATTAAACGAGAGAAAATTCTTGAAACGATTCGAAATCCTTGAAGCTACACGTCGATGACAAAATTCGTAGAACTAAATGTTGGAAAATAAATTCTTAAAATGAAACGACTGAGACAGAATGCGGAAAGCTAAACGATGAAAGTTAAATCTGCGAAATTTTGCAATTGAAATGAAATGTGTATAATTAAAAGGGCAAGTTAAATTCTTAAGGGTAAACGCATTGAAATTCAAATTTCTAAAACAAAACGTTAAAAACTAAATGTCTTATAACTTTTATTTTATTAAAAGGTAAATTTTTTAATCTTAAAGATTCAAGCGAAATTTCGAAAATCAAATATAATATAAACAAGATTTAACAAGATTTAAGCCACGAATAAATGAAAAGTTGCGAAGAACGTTGCGTAATAGAAAAAAAAAAAAAAACATTCAAATCATACTCAATACCAATATAACTTTTTCACGATGAAGATGAAAAAAAAAAAAAATTTCCGATGAAGATCTGCTATTCTTTCATCCACCTTTTCTTATCCCCTTTTTCACCGTTAGATCTAACGAGGTCACATCGATATTATAGCATCGATGTCTTCTTTGATTAATATTCAGTTTTCGTCTTCTATCGATTTTATTAATACAATGCAGATTAAACAAAATAATAAACAATAAACGAATATGAATTTATGGTATAAACGAATGAACACACAACGCGCGCATACACATATATATGTATATATTTACATATAATTTTTTTCATTATTAATATTAACATCAAATATATATATATATATATATATATATATATATATATTAAATATTTATTTATATAAAATATATATAATAATACAGTATACTAATTAAACAGCTTGATCAAAAGCATGAATACAAAAAATAATACGTGAATAAAGAAATAACTAGATCGAGTGTAGCGGATTCATCAACCTAACTATATATTGTACACCGTCACAATACGACTGAACCCAAAAGAAAACGAAATTGTAAGTATGCACTTATGACCTTACCACTTTACCATACTCCTCCTTTCATTCATCCGATCAGTCAAAAATATTTTCGAAACAGTAAGCGAATGTATAATAGTATTATTATCACTTGTGTGAATATTATTTCGTATAACTGTACATTCAAATGCAATTCGATATCATGAATTAATATAGATCAATATATATGTATGTATTTGCATTATAATATTACTAAATAATCAAATTAATTAAACGATTGATAATACAATAGCATAATATATGCATCTGATGTGTATATATATATATATATATATATATATATATACGTATATATATTATTATATTTGATAATATATTTACATATATACTTGATTTTTCCAACAAATAATTAACACCTTTTCTCACCGATTAAGTTCCTCACTAATTTGAAAAAAAAAAAAATAACAGGTATGTACCTATATCAAATACTTTAAAGGAATTAGAACTTGTATTCTCATAGGCTGGAGAGCGAAAAATAGCTATCGCTTATTGGTCCAGGAAAATTCCTGCTTTTTACGTCGTCCAATAAACGTCAACGTTAATTTACACACATTACTCCTCATACTTATAAATATATTTCATAAATTATTATTTGACATTTTACAATTTCTTTTTTTTATTTTTAGTATAGACTATATAGAAGTATTAAAAAAAAAACTTCAAACTGTAAACCCAGTAACTTTAATGTTCAGATATATCATACTATTACATAAATTGTGCACGAGAAATTAGTGTCGTCTCAATAAAAAAAAAATAGTAATTTTGATTGTAATAGAATATTAATTAACGGATTAATGAATAAATGAATTTAATCCTATTGTTGAACGTTATTAATTGTATACAATAAGACCTTTACACACACTATCGAGCATTCTTACCACGTAGAAAATGAGGGCCAATCATCTTTGTGGTCACGTGATCAGCCTCATTCGAAGTTTTGGATTCAAGTCATGTAGACGGCGCTAGTAAAGACAGCGCGTGCGCAGCTACAAAATCTATATTAAAATGGAGGATAAGAATCAGGTCGTGGAGCGAGAGGCTAAGAAAGATGAAATTCATGAAAAAGATGGCCATTCCAAAAGGTACGTTATCCAATCTTTATCGTACGATTCGTACGCCATTTTTTTATTTCGATTGCAACATTTGTTTTCTTTGATCACTTAGAAGTAAAAATTGATCTGACGGCCGGTAGTTTTGCAGTCGGTACACCGAGACCTTTCAATGCAGCCACTGTATAATTATTGACGATTAATATTTTAATAAATATTATCCCTTCTTACAATATTGTTTCGTCCCTTCCTTCGTATAATTTATTTTTCATTACAACACTTTGGTTATGATTTATAAAAGTAACAAATAAACATGTATGTAATTTTTAACTACAATATAAATGTTCTACATCCCCATGTTATTAACTATAAATGAAAATATGTAATCTTTTAAAACTGTACATATAACTTTATAAATAACGATTTGTCTATGTGCTATTAAATATCTTGTCCTGATATCTAAACGTTAAATCTTTAAAACGTTATCTCTTGTCTTCAGTTCTAAGAAAAGGAACCGTAAGAAAAAGAAACAGCCAGTACATTCCACGAGTGAAAATCACAATAATGCAGGACACAGTGAAGAAAAAAATCTTCACAGTGCTTGTAATATCTCCATAAAGGAGATACAAATGGCTATGGAGGTATTTAATATGCAACAAAAGCCAGCCAAAACTCAAGAGGAAGCAATGCAAAAGCCTTATCAATTTTGGAGTACGCAACCAGTACCTAAAATGGGTAGGTTTGCAATAAATGTTTATAATCAAAGTAAATACGTATGTAAAGTAATTTTGCCATCATAAAATTTTAGATGAAAAAATTATGTGCAATGAACCGATCGAACCTGATAAAACTTCCATAAGGGCAGAACCCTATTCGTTGCCAGAGGGTTTTCAATGGGATACTTTAAACCTTGATGATCCTTTGGTATTAGCAGAATTATATTCTCTTCTATCAGAAAACTATGTAGAAGATGACGATGCAATGTTTAGATTTGATTATCCGCCTATATTTTTAAAATGGTAATTATTATTGCATGTAAAACTTCTAAATAACAAAAAAGAAGATTACCTGGAATGTCTTTGGATTTTTAGGGCATTACAACCACCTGGATGGTGTAAAGAATGGCACTGCGGTGTTAGAGTCAGCAAAAGCGGACGTCTAGTCGGTTTCATTTCCGCTATTCCAGCTACTCTACGCATTTATAACCAGTGAGCATACGACGGTTAAATCTTATTTGCATTGTATCTCTTTTCTAATTCTTGGAACTGTTTCAGCACTAAAAAGATGGTTGAAATAAATTTCTTATGCGTACATAAGAAATTAAGGTCCAAAAGAGTTGCTCCTGTTTTGATACGAGAAATTACAAGGAGAGTAAATCTTCAAGGAATATTTCAGGCTGTGTACACCGCTGGAGTTGTATTACCAAAACCAGTTGCAACTTGCAGGTATTTTATTACTAATAAAAAAAAAAAGGTTTTCCACATGTATACATGTATTTTATATCTATGAATTCATATTCATTATTATGCTTAGATATTGGCATCGATCACTTAATCCAAAGAAGCTTATCGAAATTAAATTTTCTCACCTGTCGCGTAACATGACTATGCAAAGAACTTTAAAACTGTATAAACTGCCAGAGAACACCAAGGTGCCTGGATTTAGAAAACTTGTTTATACAGATATTCCACAAGCTCATAAAATTTTAAGCGATGTGAGTTTCACGATGCTATTCAATATTTCAATCAATATTTCTTAAAAATACAAATGAAAAACATAAAAAGAAAAAAAATATATATATATACATATATCGTATGTTTCAGTACTTAGAAAAATTTGATCTGGCACCGATTTTTACAATCGAGGAATTTCAACATTGGTTCCTTCCACAAAATGGCATGATCAATACTTTTGTAGTTGAAAATGACGGTAAAATCACAGATATGGTCAGCTATTACACATTACCAAGTTCAATAATGCATCATCAAGCACATAAGACCTTAAAAGCCGCGTATAGTTTTTACAATGTCTCTACTGTCACTCCATGGCTCGAGCTTATGACTGATGCTCTTATATCGGCCCGTAATGTAAGTCCAAGATATCTCTCTTCGTATCCTATTGTTCATATTTTATTATCGTGAAAATTATTTACAAAAAAATAATTATTTTCCACAGTTGGGCTTCGACGTATTTAATGCTCTGGACTTAATGGATAATAAGGAGTTCTTGGAACCTTTAAAATTTGGTATTGGAGACGGTAATCTCCAATATTATTTATACAACTGGCGTTGTCCAAGTATGACGCCTGGAAAAATTGGTTTGGTGCTCCAGTAGATTTCTAGATCAACTTGTCCGTTGGCTAGAATATAAAACGATTGTAAGCTTGCGTGAGTGAAAGAAAAGAATGCGAGAGTGTTGAGTGACGAGAAAGAAACATGGCAATACGAGATAGAGACATGTAAGAATATAAACGACGAAAAAAGAAAAAATGAACGGGAGTGCGAAGCCTCGGAATATTTCCGCGATTAAAAGGGATAATAAAGAAAAAGAAAGAAAAGAAAAAATAAACAAAACGGAGAGAGAGAAAAGAAAAGCGAGCAAATGAACGTTAAATAACAGCGAAAGAAGAGCGAGGAGGGTTGAATAAATACGTGTGAAAGAATCTTTCGATACTGTGAGTCGATCTCTCTGTACTATCGAATATCATTCTTTCCTACGTCCTTGAATACTCGACAGGACGAGACAGGGGCAGGGTCAAGATCGGTATGTGTAGAGAAAATGTTGTATGCGCCAACGCGAGTGTATATACGTATATGTGCGTGATCCGAGCAATGTAGATAAGTATCGTAACTTTAGTAACTTGACCGACCCACGCAAAGGGTGAAAACATAAACAACTAGGATGCGATCTAACTTCTTCGAGAGACATATGTTTCCTTTGCACCTTCTTGACAAAAGATAGATGATAATGCCTATGTCACAAGGTAAGAATGAACAAGAAGAAAGAAAAAAAAAAAGAAACAGAATTACAATAAAATGAGATTCGTCGGCAAAATATCCCTTCTTTTCTCTTCTTGTTAACCTTCCTTTTTTTTTAATTATTTATTTACTTTTTTTTTTATTTTGTTCTGTCCTTTCGTTATCTTTCAATTTTCTCACGATGCTCGGTCACAAATGTAAAAGTTTTGATATTAATACATGAAATATTTTTACCCTTGTAAATGAATTACCACCCAGCCGCCCTTTTAACGGTACTCAGCTTGAACAATTAAACGGCCAACCATTTGGCTACCCATCGACGATAAAATTGCCGCGAGAAGACGAAAGAATAATGGACGGAAAGACGACAACTTTGTAACGTCGACTGAACTCGACATTTATCCCGAATATCATTCCTTAACCTTTCATCTGTGTCAACTATTTTTTTTCATTAATTTTTATTTAAAAACATGGCGTTCGCTCGTGTTAGAACGAAAAGAAGAAAATGGAAGAAGTACGTTACGAAAATCGATCAAACGAGTGAACAATTACGTTCGATCGTTGATTTGCCAACCGTAAATACAATTTGTATATTATATTTCGTTGACTTATCGCAATATCGTTATTGCACTTCACTTCTCGAAGCTTTATTTCGTTTTTCTTTCTTATTCTTTTCTTTTGTTCTTATAAAATTTAACACGTCTTCTCGATAATTGTCCAATAGGCACGCGCACACAACCATAAACCCATCCCAACCCTTCATACACGCAGTAAACCATAGAACTCATGGGGACACGTTCTCTCAAAACAAAGAGAAAAAGTTTTTCTTTGTAACCGCCGCTCTAGATAAAAACAACCGTCTCGAAGAACTCCAACGGTCGACATGGACGGCCTTCTTCTCAAGATAAAAGAGACGAAACTATGTTTCTGTCACAATTAACCGACTTAACATTTGTATTCTATTTAGATAGGATGTTAGCGGGCACACATCCTCCGGACAAGTTCTTCGTAGGCACACAAACGTTAGTCTACACCGATAATAATACACATCCGTCGATAAATATTTATTATCCGTACCGTTGACGATGAAAAACAAAAACAAAACAAAAAAGAAAGAAAAAAAAAAGAAAAATTGTCTCATCACATTCAAATTGTATTTCTATAAAATCTGTCTAACGATCGATTAGATCGTATTGATATCAATTATTATCGAATCATAAGAATATTCTACGGGATTTAATTCAATTAGGATTATGTCAAACGCGCTATTATAAAATGACAAAACGTGCGACCAACGATACGAATGTATTTTTATTTTATTTCTTTTTTTTTTTTTGTTACGTAATAAAATACGAAGTATAACAAGGTGCACAATTATAAATCAATTTATGGTATAAAACTCGTATCGTTGATTATCTACCAACGAACGTTTTAAACAGAACCATCGTTATGAATTATACGACGTTGGAAGTAGATATATTTAAAAAAAAAAAAAAAAGAAAGAAAAGGAAAAATTTCGCTACAACCGATATAAAGAATACAAAGTACGTATAGTTTATATAACTTCTTCGTACCAATTGTAACACGTGTAATAAACGGAGGAAAAATACTTTTTACTACTTCCGCGTTTATAATTGTATCGTTTTCTGTTGGTATCAAGTCAAATATTAATATATTTACGTCTTTGACGTTTTATTTATCTGAGAAAATATTGCTATTATGTAAGACAATTTCATGCCGGTATATTTTATTATTTTTAATGGAAACGTTATAATTTGAAACTTTAACTACCACCGTAAGTTTAACACATGCACAAAATTTTTCTTTCATCTTGTCACGTCATATATATATATATATTCGTTTATACATATGCACATAACGGAGTTCATTTAAAAACACACATGTTAAAGTATTCACGATAAGAAAGTATCCTTCGTTCGGTAATAATTCTCTCCCACTCCGTTAAATCGTGTGCGATCCATAAAGTTATCTTATTTCGTGTTCTCGGTTGTATTTACAATACTATTTAGATTCGCAAACATTGGCACACTTGCAATTGCTCGATAATATAACGCAAGAATCATTGACACGAGGGTCATACTGTTGCGGACTCTGTAATTCCTTTGGGAATAGAAAAAGGCCGGCTCTTAACGATAAATATGAATGCAGCTTACGAAACGTGAGAGAATACGAGATAAAGAGAGAGAGAGAGAGAGGGAGAAAGAAATATGTTTACTCTCGTTCGTCCACGAACAATCCTTTTGCTCTTTTGAAACTTGGGAAGCGTAGCGAGGGTTGCCCTTAACGACGCCGACGTGCCATCGATAATGGAGGGGAGGAAGAAGGAAGAGAGAAAAGAGAAAGTAGAATATGAGAGGATAAAAGGGAAAAAATTAAAATGGATGCCGAAACACGAAGAAAAAAAAAACGTCATACAATATCCCGGAGCAAAAGATAACGCTTCGTGTGTCACTGATAGAAGTACGTAGGAGGTGGGGAACGCAAGAAGACACGATGCGGAATAAATATTGGTCTGAAATCGAGCGGAATTCAGTAACGGTTCTGGCGTACTATCGTCGTTAACGTTTTTTCCATTGACTAAAACGTATTACGGGAGAATCGTAATATAACTGAAACGACGTGGAATTAAATAGAAAAAGAAACAGACAATACATGAGAGGCTCGTTTGGGGAACGTATAATTATGAAAATTAACCGGATTGTCCTCACTAAATCATGCTCTTAGTGACCCTTTCCCTTTACTTACTTTATCCCTTAGTGAGAACGGCGATTCAAACAGATACCCATTCGTCTAAGAATAGAAGAAAGAGAAAAGAACGCAAAAAGTAGTACTCGCGAGTTTTTTCTTTTCTTTTTTTTTTTTTTCTTTCTTCTCTTTTTCATTGAACTTATCTACGATGGTTATATTATCACAATAGATCATTTTATGGACGACCTGGTTTTCCTCCAGCGTGATCAATCAATATGCTAATAAGTTTATTTTAATATCCCCTTTCCATAGCCTGCTCGAAGGTGAAAAATATAATTAAATCTGTTTTGAATTAAGTTTGTAAAATGGGTTATCTATTTTATTTTTACTTTGGAATTTTATATACCTATGAAATTATATATATATATATATATATATATATATATATATATATATATATATATATATATATATATAACGAAGAAAGAGAGAGTGAAAGGATGAGTTCAAGTTCAAACACATTTGTGTATCTTATCTAATATGTGTCATTGTCCCTTGAGTCAGTATATAATATCACCACCAATGATATACCCCACTTAACTTTTTCAGATCGAATTAGCCGAAAAAGGTCTTTAACATATATTGGAACGTTCCTACCTATTTTTGTCGTCGTTAACTTCGATGAGTCGACAAAATTTAATATCAAATATAATATTAAAGGACAATTTGCGCGGTGTGAAACGATATAAGCTTTTTATGATCCTGAAAATTTTCCATCTATTATGCCACTCGAAAATGGTAATCTTTTACTATCCGTTTTTATCTCTATCTTAGATAAATTTTAAGGAACGATATTCGTATTGTAATATATCTTTAAATTTCTCACTGAATATCTTTGTTCCGATCGATTTTAAAATCTTATTAGATAATTGTTTAGGCAAATATGTGGTAAGAAACGAAAGATTTCTTCAAATGAGTAACATCACGATTCATCTCCAACAATTTATCTAAAAATTAGACGAAATATATCCAAATAATATCTCCGGTGGTATATATCGATGTGCTAAACTTTGATAAATGGAGATCAATCTTTCGACGCAATGTCGATAATTTGAAGATAAATAAGGACGTTTCCGTAGATCCTATTCGCAAAGAACATTCAAAGTGGGATAAATCGATGATCGAAACGGAGGCGTCGAATAGAATCTGTCAGAATTTTTGTGAAAAAAATACTTTTGGAATTGGCCAAGGTAATTAGTAAGAATAATCAATGGGGATTATCACGGGTTACCACCATTGCTCTACCGCGTCAACTGATAATCCTAACTCGGATTGTGACGCTCTAGCTATTAACGAGAACGACAAATACGAGATTAGAAATATTTGATCGGAATAAGTTCATACGTTACGTTCGATCAATCAACGATTATGGTTTTATCGAGTCGATATTATTAATTGTTTTTCTTTTTTGTCATGTTTTCATCGAGTCGATATTATTAATTGTTTTTCTCCTTTGCCATTGCGTATAACGTACGATAAATTTTTCCGAATAGTTAGCGCGCATTTCCTATGATTTATCAGTACTCGAGCAAACGATTATCACGAAATTCTTATAAAAAGCAAACGATCGAATACACGTGTATGATTAACAAGGTCGATGTCAATTATTTCCTACTGAAAGATAGAGTATGTCGATAATTTAACTTCCTATCTTATGTTATCTAATAATCGTTCGTTTAAAAGATCGTACCTTTCTCATGCAGGATGTCATGGCCGTTCGATAGTCAAGACATACTTTTACCATCCGTCTACGTGAAGCATGTTTATAAAACCAGAGGAAAAAAATTGGTCTGCTTTAAGGAAGAGCGAAGGAAGCTTTTAGAATTTCGACAAATTTCAAACCAATTGCTTTTAATGTGACAGAAGTTGTCAAAAAGAGAATACCGTTTAACTTTTTAGTACAATCTGTAAACTCTTACTCGTGATCGTGATGACGATCGATGTGTTTAATGATTTCCTTTCCAAGTACAACCGTTTACTACTGCAACGTTACCGTCACATCGAAGACATTTCGCAAACAAACAAGAAAAAGAAAACTGCAGTGACTGTAGTAATAAAAAGTAAGTTAACAATATTGACAATCGAGAAGGAAAGAATATAATTAAGAATCTAATTAGTAAAAATAATTTATATACGAAAGAATGGTACGCGCCCGAGACGTCCATATCTCTACTCGATCTAATTTCCTCGTAATTAAAACCAATAAATGTATTACTTAACGTTAAGAAGGGCTTAATCCTTTAAAGTAAAGTACCGAGTACGTAATAACATTCTTCGTTGGAGTAATTGCAGAAAATGCAGAATCATGAAGAAAAGAAAAAAGAAAAAAAAAGGAGAAGAAGAAAGACGAAAGTAAAAAGTGCATACACTACGTTCGGGTGCAAAGTCCTTAAGAGCGTATAAACTATTAACGAGTTTGGGTGTCCGTGACGTTTCCTATTCTCGATTCTGATCACCTCCTCCTCCTCCTCCTCCTCCTCCTCCTCCTCCTCCTCCTTTTCTTCCTCTCTTCCTCTCTTCCTCTCTTCCATCCTTCTCTTTTTCCTGTTCGTTTCGAAGTAGCAAATCGAACGGAGCTTACAGCGAACGTACTTTAGCACTTGCAGACGACAAGTTTTACTGGTCCGAGTTGTAAGCCCTTAGGCGATATTGTTTTTTACAGTACACACGACTACATCGAATAGAGGTAGTCAAAGATCTGTTTTGCTCACGGATGATCCACCCTTTTATCTCTCTCCCTCTCTCTCTCTCTCTCCCTCTCTCTCTCTCTCTCTCTCTCTCTATCTCTTTGTCCCTCCTCAACTCACCCTCGACAATCTATATCTTTCTCCGTTTTATGTCGAGAATACCACGAGAGCTTTCGAGAGTAAAGGAAAGTGAATAAAAAAAAAAAAAGAAAGTAGAAATGATGGTTATTAAAGTACCAAGTAAATATGTACGTAATTTTTAATTGGAATAAAAAATGTATTAAGTTATTTTCTATAAATGACGATGTGCAATCTTCTAAAACTATGGATATAAGTTTTGTCTACGTATGCTTTAATTTTGTCTACGTATGCTGTAATTGTCTACGCTCAATTATATTTATAATGGAAAAGTCTTATCAATATTGGAGTACGAAACCATTACCTAGGATCATCTCTGCTATCGGAAAATGATATAAAAGTTGACGTTGCCATATTTGGATTTGATTATCGAATATTTTTGAAACGATAATTAATATTACATGTAAAACTTTCGAATGACGAAGGAAAAAACAAGTATACATTGATTTTAGAACATTATAACCACGAGGATATGTAGAATGCCACTGTCATGCTAGATCCAAACAAAACGGACGTCTAGTCGGTTTCATTCCCCTAAACCAACTATTCTATGCTTATATAACCAGTAAGCACTTGAATATTTATATCTCTCTTTTATATGTATTATTTATGTATTTTTTTCTGTAACCCTTGAATTTAACTTAGCGCTAAAAAAAAATGGTGGAGATAAATTTCTTGTATAAACATAAGAAATTAAGATTCAAGAGAATTGTAGAAATTATTAGTATATAAAAAAGTTATATATATATATATATATATATATATATATATATATATATATATATATATATAATTCGTTTTAGTATTTAAGAATATTTAACCTGGCAACAATTTTTACAATCGTGAAAATTGTTCGCAAAAAAAGTCATTTTACACAGTTGGATTTCGATGTATTCGACGCATTAAATGTAATGAATTGGAAATTCTGTAAGTTGGTATTGGCGATGGTAATCTCCAACATTACTTATACAACTGGCGTTGTCCAAGTATGACGCCCGAATATTCCAGTAGATTCTTTAGATCAACATATTGTTGAATGGAATACAAAACGATGAATATAAACGATTATAATGAGCGAAATAGAAGATTGCAAGAGTGTGAATGACGGGAAAGAAACATGGCAATATGAGATAGAGACACGTACAAATATGAACGACGAAAAAAAAATGAACGGAAGTGCGAAGCCTCTAAATATTTCAGCGATTAAAAAGGATAATAAAAAAAAAGAAAAAAGAAAAAGAAAACAGAGAGAGAAAAGGAAAGCGAGCAAATGAACGTTAAATAACAGCGAAAGAAGAGGGAGGAGGGTCGAATAAATACGCGTGAAAGAATTTTTCGATACTGTGAGTCGATCTCTCGATACTTTCCGATATCATTTTTTTCTACGTCCTTGAATACTCGACAGGACGAGACATGGACAGGGTCAAGATCGGTACGGTGTGAAGAAAATGTTGCATTAGCCAACGCTACTGTATATACGTATATTTGCGTGATTCGAGTAACGTAGATAAGTATCGTAACGTTAGTAACTTGACCGAGCCACGCAAAGGGTGAAAACGTAAACAATTAGGATGCGATCTGACTTATTCGAGAGAACTATGTTTCCTTTGCACCTTCTTGGCAAGATAGATGATAATGAGTGTCATGATAAGAATGTCAATGTCGAGATAAGAACGATAGAAATAAAAGAATTACAATAAAATAAGATTGGTCGGCGAAATTTTCTCTTCTCGTTACTTTCTTTAATCGATTAATCATTTATTATTTATTTTTCTTTCCTTATCCTATCATTTTTCTTACAACACTCGATCACGCGTGTAAAAGTTGTTGACGTTAACGCGTGAAATATTTTTATCCATTAAAATTACACGTCCTCCTTTCGAGGCTCGGCTTGATCGATCGTACGGCCACCGTGAGTTATTTAGCAACGATAAGATAGCTGTGGGAAGATGAAAGAATGAACAAAAGGACGACAAATTTGGAAATGTCGACATAACTTAGCATTTATTTGAATACGATCCCATAATTCAATCTATTTCTCCTTTTTCCTTCTCTTAATTTTTTTTCTTTTCTTTTTCAATTTGTTTTGGAATCAAGATCCGTCCTTATTGTAATAGATGGAAGAAATTACGAACGTAATCGTTGAATCTAACGATTGAAAGATCGATTATTGAATCTAACGAAAATACGATTTATGTTTCATTGATTCGTTGCGCCACCGTTGCGACAACTCGAGGTATTATTTTTGGTTTTTTTTATTTTTTTTTCTTATAAAAATTAACTCGTCTTCTATAATTGTTCTACAGGCAAACAGACACACACACGCGCACACACACACACACACACACACACACACACACACACACACACACAGGCAAAGGGAAAACTATATAACTCACGGACACACTCCCTCAACAGAGAGAAAGAGAGAGAAAGAGATAGAAGTTTTTCTTTGTAACTGCCGCTCTAGATAAAAACGCCCGTCTCGAAGAACTCCGATGGTCGACATGCAAGGCCTTCTTCTCAAGATAAAAGGAACGAAACTATGTTTCTGTCACAATTAGCCGGCTTAACATTTGCATTCTATTTAGATAGGATGCTACCAGGCACACATCCTCCGGACAAGTTCGTAGGCACAACAAACGTTAGTCTACACCGATAATAATCCACATCCGTCGATAAGTATTTATTCCCCGTGCCGTCGACAAAAAGGAAAAGAAAGAAAAAGTGAAGAGAAAAGGAAAGAAAAGAAATGAGAAGAGAAAAGAAAAGAAAAATATCTAGCCGCAGCCAAATTATTTCTTTATAAAATCTAAGTAAACGATCGATTAGATCGTATGTGTGTACACACACACATATATATATATATATATATATATATATATATATATATATATATCGTGCATTATCGAATCATAAAAATATTCGACGAGATTAATTCATTCAGGAATATGTCGAACGCGCTGTTATAAAATGATAAAACTTGCAACAAACGATACGAATGTTTTCTTTTTTACCTGATGAAATATGGAGTCTAACAAGATACGGATTATAAATTTAATTATGTTATAAAGTTCGTAACGTTGATTATATCTGTCGAGATGTATTTTAAACTGACCGTCGTTAAAAATTATACGACGTTGGGAATGTAAAAGAAAAAAAAAAAAAAAAAAGGAAAAAAAATAAAGAACGAAAATGTCGTTATAGTCGATATAAGGAATACAAAGTACATGGTTTTTTTTATGACTTCCTCAAACACTGTGCTACATGTAATAAACGATGAAAAAATATTTTTACTACTTCCATAATATAGAACGTTTTATAATAACACCTTGGCCTGCGGATCTAGTCAATCTTAACATTGTTAGTTTAGACGTTATGTTCGACGCGTTAAAAAGATAATGTAGAGTTTTATTCTGGGGTATCATTTTATTCAATGAACTCATTATTATAATTTGAAGGATTAACTGCGGCCATAAGTTATACCGCATACAACCAATCTTATTTCAACTTGTCACGTCTTTGTACATGCATAACAGAAAAGCATATTTAAATACAAAATGTAAAGTATTCGCGATAAGCGAGCGGTATCCTTCGTTCGACAATAATCATCCTAAATCGTGTGCGATTCATAAAATTATCTTAGTTCGTGTTCTCGATCGTACGTACAATTTTATTTCGATTCACAGACATTGGCACACTTGCGACTGCTCGATAAGATAATGGCAAGTATCATTGACTCGAGGGTCGTGTGCTTGCAAAATCTTTAATCCCTTTTTTGGGTGGTAGAAATAGATGGACTACCCTTAACGGTCGATTTGGATGCGGCTCGCAAAATGTTAAAGTAAAAGAGAAAAAGGATGGTTGTGTGTGAGAGAGATAGAGAGAAAGAGAGAGGTATTTGCTCTCGTTCATGCTCGAACAACAACCCTCTTCTTCATTCGAAGCGTCGCAAAGGTCACCCTTAGCGAAGTCGACGTGCCATCGATAATGGAAAGGGAAAGGAAGGGAGGAGAGAAAGGAGAATATAAGAGGAAAAAAGAAATATGCGGAAACACGAAAAAACGTCAAACAATAGCCCGGAGCAAGAGATAACGCTTCGAGTCACTGGTAGAAGCACGTAGGTGGGGAACACAAGGCACACAGACACGATGCGGAATAAATAGTGGTGTGAAATCGAGCGGAATTCAGTCGCACTTCTGGTGTACTATCGTCGTTAACGTTTTTCTATACACGAGAACGCAGTACGGGAGCATCGCAAGGATCGATCGATCATAGTGTGACTCACTCGACGTGGAATTAAATAGAGGGAAAAAAAAGGGAAAAAAGAGAGAGAAAAAGAGAGAAAGATAGATAGATAGAGAGAGAGAGAGAGAGAGAGAGAGAGAGAGAGATAAAGTTCCTTTAGAATTGATAACATATACGAGAGACTTGTTAGTGAACTGACAATTATCAGTATCAGCACGATTGTCCTTGCTAAATCATGCTCCTAGTGACCCTTCTTATTTTTTTTCTTCATCCCTTAGTGAACGGCGACTCTGGCGGGTATTGTCTAATTAGAAAAAAAAAAAGAAAAAAGAAGCAAAGAATGGAAGAAAAAAAGAAAAGAAAAAAGAAAGTAAAAGTAAAAGGAAAGAGAAAAAGAACACAATGAGTGTGTTCGCTTGCAAATTTTTTTTTCTTTTTCATTCATCTTATCTATGAGAAGTTAGATTATCACGATAGATCATTTTATGACTGACCTAGTTTTCTTTCGGTGCGATCGATCAATACGCTAATGAGTTTATTTTTAGTCTCCTTTCCATGGCTTGTTCGAAATTAAAAAATATTGTTAAATTTGTTTCGAATTAAATGTAACGCGCGTTATCCTGGTATTCTATTTTGGCTTTCGAATTTTGTATATATTTTGTGTGTGTGTGTATATGTATATATATATATATATATATATATATATATATATATATTTATATATATGTGTGTGTGTGTGTACAGACACACACACATATATGTGTATATATTTGTGTAAATATATATATATGTATGTATGTATGTATATGTATATACACATACAGCACATATATTATGTATATGTATGTATATATATATATATATACACACACAGCACGCATATATATGTATATGTATATATATATATATAGAAAGAGAAGGAAAGAGAGATGAAGAGAGAGAGAGAGAGAGAGAGAGAGAGAGAGATGAGTTCAAGTTCAAACACATCGGTGTATCTTATCTAATATGTGCCATTGTCGGCCAAGTCTAGTATATATATATCACCACCGATGACATCTCCCGCCTAACTTTTCCAGATCGAATTGCGAAAAATCCGAGAGACCGAAAAGAGTCTTCAACATTTATTGGAACGTTCCTACCTTTATGTGTCATCAGTATGGCCTATACTTCGACGAGGTTACAAATTTTAATATAAAGCATAATTCTAAGGACGATTTCCAGGGTGACAAGATCTCAATTTTTTATGATCCTGGAGAATTCCCGGCATTGTTGCCGCTCAAAGAAGGTAAAATTTTGCTCAACGATTTATCTCTATCTTATGCGGATAGAACTTTTGCAACGATATCGGTATCAATGATATTTTGCAATGGTATCATTGGATCGATAAAATGAATCTTACATGTGAGAAAATCTTACATATTGTTTAGGCAATTATAATATAAGAAACGGAGGAGTTCCTCAAGAAGGTAACATAACGATACATCTCCAAAGATTTATCGAAAATTTGGATAAAACATATCCAAATAGGAACTTCAACGGTATCGGTGTGATCGACTTTGAAAGATGGAGACCGATCTTCCGACAAAATTGGGGCAATATGATGATTCATAAGAAGTTTTCAATAGACCTAGTTCGCAATGAACATCCATTCTGGGATAAAAAGATGATCGAATTGGAGGCATCTAAGAGGTTTGAAAAATATGCCAGACTTTTCATGGAGGAAACTTTGAAATTGGCCAAAAAGACTAGGAAGCAGGCCGATTGGGGCTATTACGGATATCCCTACTGTTTTAACATGTCGCCTAATAATCTCGTCCCCGATTGTGACGCTACAGCGATGCTCGAGAACGACAAGTACGAGATTAGAAATATTATTAGAAATAAGTTTAATCGTATCGTTCGATCCATCAACGATTATAATTTTATCAAGTTTATATCATTAACTTTTTTCTTTTTCTTTTTTTTTCTCTCTCTCTCTCTCTTCATCGTGCATACCGTGCGATAAATTTGTTGTCTGAAAGTTCGCGCGTGTTTCCTATAATTTATGAGTGCTCGAGCAAACGATTAGCGCGGGATTCTTATAAAAAGCAAACGGTCGAATACACGCGTAAGTTTAACGAGGCCAATGTCAATTATTTCGTACTGGAAAATGAGAAAATGTGGGTCAATGATTTTGCTCCGTGTCTGTTATCTAATCGTTTGTTTAAAAGATCATACCTTTCTCACGTAGGATGTCGTGGCTGTTCAATAATCAAAATGTACTTCTACCATCCGTCTATATTAGACACGAACTGACCCCTGATCAAAGAGTTGGTTTAGTCCAAGGAAGAGTGAAGGAAGCTGTTAGGATATCGAATAATTTAAAACATTCACCGAAAGTGCTCTCTTATTGGTGGTACGTGTATCAAGACGATACAAACACTTTTCTTACCGAGGTTAGTATTAACTTATTTCGAAATTTAGAATATTATACTAACCAAACACAACCCCATATTGAAACAAATCCACTGTCTTTTCTTAATTATCAATGATATTATACTTTCTAATATTTGATTTCTGTATTTCCATAGACCGACGTGAAAAAGACTTTCCAAGAGATAGCGATTAACGGTGGGGATGGTATCATTATATGGGGTAGCTCGTCCGACGTAAACAGCTTAAGTAAATGTAAGAGATTACGGGAGTATCTGTTGACGGTTTTGGGACCAATCACGGTTAACGTGACGGAAACCGTCAACTAAAGATTACCCCTAAACTTTTAGTACAATCTATGTAACCTCTTGCCGATGGCGATAGGTGTGTTCAATGATCTGCTTTGCGAACGCTATCGATGCTGCAACGATGAATACTGCGACGATGCCATCACATTGAAAAGACTTTTCGCAGGAAGGAAAAAGAAAAAGAAAAAGCAAAAAGAAAAGAACAAGAAAAAGAAAACTGTAATTAACAATTAAGGTCACAACAATTAATAACCAAAGAATGAAAATAATGAATAATCAAATTAATATAAATAAGTATATACCAAAGAATATTACGTGCTCGACGTCTCTGTATACGTACTTAATCTAATTTCTTTGTAACTAAGAAAGAGACCAATAAAATGTATTACTTTGCGTTAAAAAGGCACGATCCTTTAAAGTAATGTTCCGAGTACAATAACGATATTATTCGTAACGGTAATTCCGGAAGTATATCGATTATAAAATGCCGGAAGTATATCGATTCAAATGCCGGAATCCTAGAAAGAGTAGGAAGAAGAAGAAGAAGAAGAGAAGAAAGTAAGAAGAAGTACACTACGTTCGGGTGTAAAGTCCTTAGGAGCGTTCGCCATTAACGAGTTTGGGAGCCGGTGACGTTTCCCATTCTCGGCCTTCGTCACCTCCTCCTCCTCCTCTTCCTCTTGCTCCTCCTCCTCATCTTCCTGCTCGTTTCGAAGTAGCAAATCGAGCGAAGCTTACGGCGAACGCACTTTAGCACTAGCAGACGACAAGTTTTACTGGTTCGAGGTGTAAGGCCTCGGGCGATCTTG
>OU426851.1:4627214-4629714 GCA_911387685.1 Dolichovespula media | reverse complement strand
CTTTCATCAAAATATCGGTTGATTGTTACCCGAAAAAAAAAAAAACAAAAAAAGATAAAAAAGATAAGAAACAAATCAAGATCGTTCGAGATCGAAAGGAAATCTGTTTATTACGTAAACGATATTGAACAATGTGGTCAAAATGTTTCGTCCGTAAGTATCTTATAACTCTTTGTAAACATATACGTATAACCACATGGAACACACTTTACGTTGTATACCGATATCCCTAAGGTCATGGTGAACAGCGTAAGAGTAAAGAAAGTAGCTTCGTCATCAGCCCTCTCGAGATATCTCGTGTCCGTCCACGGTACCGAAGTAACGGGTCGTCATTCATGAAAAGAAACCAAGAACGAAATCTCCTTGATATGAGTCACCTTACAACGCAATGCGTTCATGTCGCTTATGTCGTTAAGAGACCAGGAAATATGTCGGATCAAATCGCGAAATGATTTAACAGGATATCATCGAGTGCCTATGAAACTTGATCGATTTCTCGATCATATCACGAAACGAAGATAAAGAGAGACCTCGGGAGATACATTTTTCCACGAAATCTTTTAACTGACTTTTCAACTTACAAACGAAGTCGTCGGTGAAAAAAGAAAAGCATGGAAGGGGTACTGTGTATTTTATGGAAGACGAAGAGAGATAAAAGAGGGAGAGAAAAAAGAAAAGGAAGAAAAGAGAATTCGCGATTTGTCGCCCGTTCGACCTCTCACGAAATAAGGAAGAAGAGGAAAAGAGGAAGAGACAGAGACGGAGAGAGAGAGAGAGGAGGAGAGAGAGAGAGAGAGAGAGAGAGAGAGAGAGAGAGAGAGAAAGCTGGTAGCGGCAAAAGTAGCGGGCAGGCTCGAGGAAGACGAAAGGGCCCGTTTTAAAGAGCCGAGCATTAAAAACAACAATGTCATTACATTTTAACGACCTGTTCTTGGGCTCTGCCCTCCCTTTTAAAAGCGTTCGTTTGCAGGTATGTGGTCCCCGCGTACGGGGACCACCTTACTAGCGGGTGGAGAGAGTGAATGAGAGAGATAAATAGATAGATAGATAGAGAGAGAGAGAGAGAGAGAGAGAGAGAGATAGAGAGAGAGAAAGGAAATTTAAAGCTTGGCACACACGGTTTATCATTGGATTTCCAGTAGTTAACGGCAATCTATATATATATATTTATATGTATAATAGATCTGATTGATCAATTATCAGCAAAGATCTTGATTCTATATCTACGGCGATGTCGTTGTGATTAAATTTAAAATCCAGAAACGTTTCACGATTGATCCCTTTTTTTCGAATAATCGTAAAGAAGAAGATCGTTCCGATTGACTCGGCTCGGCTCGGTTCGGCTCAGCTCGGCTCGGCTCGGCTCGGTTCGGTTCGGTTCGGTTCGGTTCTGCTAGGTTCGGCTCGGTTCGACTTGTAATTTGATAAGAAAACGAGAGGCATTCGATAAGAGGCTCGATCGAGGATGATCGATGATGTATTAAAGAAAGAGAGAGAGAGAGAGAGAGAGAGAGAGAGAGATAAAGATAAAGAGAAAGAGAGAGGATAGAGAGAGAAAGAGAGAGAAAGAGAGTGAGAAAGAGAGAGAGAGAGAGAGAGAGAAAAGAAATAAAAAAAAAAAGGAAGAAGAAGGGTCGTATAGGTGTTTTGACAGGGCATGTCCAAGGGTGCAAAAACATTCGAATCCGGCACTGGTGAAGAGGAGAAGACCACGTTCGGAGTCCCTCTTCCCTTCAGCATCATCCCCTGGCGTCACTCGTCGGCGACGGCGACGGCGACGGCGGCGGCGGCGGCGGCGGCGGCGGCGGCGGCGGCGGCGGCAGCCAGGCACCATGCACCTCGCGAAGAATTAGTATGGGCGAAGAAACAAAAGCATAAGGAGCTCACGCGAAGGGTGTGCGGAGGGAACGGTGCCGGTGCAGGAAGGAGGAGGAAAGGAAAAAAAAGAGGAGCCGAGATGGCGCCACACGTCCAGCGTGTTTTCAGGGCATCCTCCGGTGCTGTTGGCAAACTCCTTTTTTTTCACCTCGCCGTGCCGCTTCTCTCTCTCTCTTTCTCTCTCTCTCTTTCCCTCTTTCCCTCTTTCTTTCTCTTTCTCTTTCTCTTCTTTTTCTGTTCCTCATCCTCCGTTTTCTTCCTCCTCCTCCTCCTCCTCTTCCTCTTCCTTCCACGACGATCGTCTTTCTCCGTCTCACGCGCGAGATCCACCTTTTTATCTTCTCCTCCTCTTCGACCCCCTGTGGGTCCCCTATTAGTTGGCCCACGGCACCGGTATCTTGAGAAAGAGAGATGGAGAATCGAGGAAGGGATTGGAAAGGGAATGGGAACGAAAGAGAGAGAGAGAGAGAGAGAGTGAGTGAGGGATTGAGAGGGAGGGGAAAAAAAAGGAAACGACTCGCGGAGGATGGTCGCAAAATTGTGAAATTAGGCTACGTGAAAACGAGCGACGGGAGGCCGCAATGGAAAGGGAATAAGTGGGAAAGAGGAAGAGCGGGGTGGG
>OU426851.1:4464714-4622214 GCA_911387685.1 Dolichovespula media | reverse complement strand
TTACCAACGAACTAACGTGTTTCAAACGTTTACATCAATTAATTGTCCTTTATTTTCGATTAAATCGATAATCTCGCAATTAGATTGATATTTCGAAAAGATGTTCTTTTTTCTTTTGTTTTTGTTCTTTCGAGATTATAGAATTCTTTCGGAAGCTTTCAATTCCGATTACAGTTTCGCGTCTTGGAATTCAACACGAGAGATATTGATTACATTGTTATTTCAAGATTATTTCTTTCTTTTTTTAATTAGCTCATCGTGTTATATGAAGCTAGGTATATATATATATATATATATATATATATACCTATATATATATATATATATATATATATATATATATATATATATGCGTTGCTTTTTTTAAATGAACAGTCAGTCACGCTTAATTATTTACACTAATCAAAATATTTATCTATATATATATATATATATATATATATATACTGATCATTATTTATTTATATCATTAATTCATAAAAACGCATACCAAATAAATGGATGCGAATACGTATATACTTGTTAATTAGAATTGTTTCTATTATAAAGAAAGAGAAATAAAAAAAAAAAAAGAAAAAGAACGAAAGAAAGAAAGGAATATAAACTCCCTAGGAATTTCTATTTCGGAGCACGAACACGATAAGATCCTTTTAAACGTTGGGCTTTGTTGTTCCGACTCGAAAAAAATTTGGTGGTATGTCGCCGGAAGGAGTGAATCACGTATTCAGCACTGGTATCCTAAATCCAGCACTATTTATGGTTGGGACGTTGACAACGGGTTTAGTATAACTCCCCCTTACCGACGACACGAGGACTTTCCTTATCTCGAAATCTTGGAAAGTTAAAACTCGAGCATACGGTTCGAGATCGAAAGAGAAAGAGACGGGTGACCCTACTGTATCTATGAATGAACCGGACTTTGTCGCGACATCATCGATGCCAAAGATCCATTCTCCGTCCATTACTTTGCATTAACAAGTAGAGAAAGGAGATCGAACGCGATATTTTAACCCCACTATATGTAATGTAACTTTTAACTTTATTTCTAACATTTATATATCCTCTATTTATTGTTTTCCGTTTCAATTTTATTCCATTTATATCGGCTCATATTAATTCAATCGTAACCTGACACTCGACATTTTTTTCATATTTCTAAAATATACTTGATGTAAATAGTATAAAATCATATAATATATGATATAGGTTATATAGAAAGTCAACTAAAAATCCTAAATATGGTCCAAAAGTTTCTGGACGGTTATAATGATCACTTACCCTTTTTCGTGACATTTTAAGCTAATTTCTTGTTCCAATCGTAAAACTACAAGCGTACCTTATGAAACTGCAGACCCATCTACGGCCTGAAAAGTTTCGAAAAAAAAAAAGATTGATTTTTAAAAATCGTCTAGAAACTTTTGCCTCGCTTAAATTAAATTTTGCTCAACTCTGTAGCAAACACATACGTATGCCATAATCGTACTGATACAAGTTATATTAAGACTTTCGTGTTATATAATTTCCTTTCAGATAGAACCAAAAATTTGTGAGCATATAAGTAATGTAAAAAAAAAAAAAAAAAATTAAGAAAAATGTAAATTATATTACGTATACTTATTTTGATAAGGGTATATCAATTCATAACGCGTAATTAGTTCGACAATTAAAAACAACGAAGCCTTCGATCATTTCTTATCCATCATTGATATATTTATTTGCTCGTAATAAAAGAAATGTCGTCGAGATACATAATTTCGAATTTGCGATTCTTTATCGAGGGAGAAGAGGAAAGAAAGGAGAACGGGGTAAAAAGCAGAATGTGAAAAGAAAAATAAATAAATAAATAAAAAAGAAATGAGACCGTTGCGATACCAACGTAGCGAGCAAGCATCCCGATGACGCAATTCCGCTCGGTCGTCGAACCGAAGGCCTCGAAGGCGCTCAAGTCGAGCCGGGCACTTTCATTCATTCGGGAAAAAAGTATCGGCATGCACGTGCACGGCCGTTGCACGTATTTCGAATTGCAATAGGTTTTCTCGAAAAAATATCTAAGCTTCGCCAAGTAGGGTACTCTCAAGTACTCGCGACTCGACCGTTCAAATAACACGCATTCCGTATATCTATGGCTCAGCAACCGGTACTGAACGACCAATGACGACGAGCTATTCCTCGTCAAAACGATCCTCCTCTCTTGCATTCCAATCGTCGAAACTCTTCAATATTCTTCGACGTTGCAGAAAATAACTATAATGTAGAATAACAAAGTCGGTCTTTTTATTACCCCTTTTACGATCTAATTAAATGTTTCTTATGCAAAATAATGGAATAATCTAATGAGACAATTTTCTAATGGTGGATATATGTTAATTTAATGAAATAATTTTAACTAATTTTTTAACTAAATTTTTTTAACTAATTTCTTTTTAACTAATTACTTTTTAACTATTTCTTTTTAACTTTTTCTTTTAACTTCTTTTTTTTTTACTATTTTTTAATTTTTAAACTAATTTTTTTTCTGATAACAGTTATCGCAAGTTTTGTAGAAAATACACTTTTTTTCCAAAGAATAATCTATAGTAAATAAGCGGGTTTTAATTAAAAAAAAAATATTTGCAATTTAACTCTCTATAAAGTAAATTAAAGTAATAATTTAATTTTCTGAAAACAGATATAGCAATACAATTCTCTAACATTTGATCGTATAAATTGTTTACAAAAATTTGATGATCTTTCTATTCATATAAATCAATTCCGATCATCCGTATTTCTATCTTGTGATCATACGCGAAAGTCTATAGTCTTCGAACTTAAAAAAAAAAAAAAAAGAAAGAAAAAAGGAATGAAAGAAAATTTGGATAGCTTCTTTCTTTTATATTGTTGCAGAGATCATGGAATCTACGTGGCAGTTAATGACAATAGTCATTTTCTTCTTGGTTCAATCGAATATATTACACGCTCATCGGGAGCACAAGGTTCGTAAAAATGATCAAACGGACATGTTTTGCTTACCTACTTGGAATATTTCCATCGAGCGTTTAATCATCCGTTTCAGGTCCACAATATAGTACTCTATCCAGACAAGCACAGTTGGTGCAAAACGACGCCTATCAAGCAGGTAGTCGCGTGGCCTCAATGCTCATCCCAAGAGCTCGACAACAACGTGTGCGTTGGAGCTTGTTTCTCTTACATGGTACCCCACAGCGAGCCGTCCGCTCCTGGTGATTTGATAAGACCCTATTGCGACTCGTGTCAGCCTCTCGACAGTGTTTGGCATACGGTAGGTATCTCGGTCAATGCGATTGGGATATCGGAATAGATATTAAATAATAGATGATAGGTATTTTTAAAACGTATAATCCAATGAAATAATTGTCGTACCAGGTTACCTTGGATTGTAAGGACGAGGCAAATAATCCTATGACAATGCAGAAAAAGGTTCAAATAATAACCAACTGTTCCTGCAGTTCGTGCATGGAGACATCCAGGATCAAGCCGGATTACAATACTTTGTTGCAATCATTGGCGGTCGAAAATTTGGATAAGAACGTTAACGTAGTTCACGAAACGCCAGATCTTTTGTTGAATCCTAATTTAAATTCATCGAAGAATACGACTAGAGACGGCGTCGAGGCTAACGAAAGATTTCTACAATTGTTCAAGCAAGGATTGAAGGATTCAGAGAAATTAGACGAGATCGGTGCGAAGGAACTTTTCTCGAAATTCGGAGAGGAAATCGATATGGAGAAGTTGAGGGATTTGTTGAAGAAATATAGCCAAGAGGACGAGAGGCATCAACAACATCAACAGACTAACAAACAACAACAGCAACAACAACAACAACAACAACAACAGCAACAGCAACAACATCACGGCGCTACGACGATGCTACATCGAGGTCCTCATCATTCGATGGTTTTGGATTCTGGTGTTAAAGAAAAGATCGACGTTGAGCCACATTATCTACATCCAGCGGTGGCTGGTCAAGAGATCAGTTATCACGACAACGTTGTCGTAGACAAGGGCAAGAAAAAGGATTTTTGAGATCTCTCGATCGAAAAACGATCGTCTCGTTTTACGAAATTGGATGCCGACCTGGGTTCTTCGAACGAGTTGGACGACGAACGAGCGGATCGTAGAACGGACTAATCGTAAGCGAAGGAACGACAGTTTCCCACGCTAATTCCACGAGAATCGATCGGTAAGGAATTTTATGCCTGGTCCAATCAAAAGGCATATCTACACGACACGGTAGCTAGCAATCTTATTCTTTCTTTTTCGTTTTTATTTTTATTTTTTTATTTTTTTTCTTCTTTTTTTGTTTGTTTCCTTGTTTTTTTTTCTTTTCTTTTTTTCGTCCCTTATTAATGATAAAGATATTTAAACTGCTTAAGGTATACGCGATTTTAATTATTCACAATCGAATCATTCTTCAGCTTATCTTTTTTTACATGTATATAGATAGTAGTACATTTATTTTTTTTTTTTTTTTTTAAATTATTCCACACCTGTCAGTGCTACGAATTTGTTCGTTCGTAAGAATTCGAACGAGGGTATTGAATCAACGAGAGAAATAGAGATAAATAGAAAAAGAGGGAAAGAGAGAGAGAGAGAGAGAGAGAGAGAGAGAGCACGTGATCGGACTCGATTCCGTGACTTTCCAACGTTTCGTGTTTCGATTTTTCGAGAATCGATCATGTATAGATTAAAAATAAATGGAAAGTTAGAGTTTTCAAGTTAATCTCGTATTCATTGTTGAGAGTGAGAGTGAGAGAGAAAGAAAATGAGGGAGAGTGAGAGAAAGAGAGGGAGGGAGGGAGGGAGAGAGAGAGAGAGAGAGAGAGAGAGAGAAAATTTTAATATATATTTAATTATTATTATGTTAAATATTTAACGAAATCACGACTTTTGCATAAGCTCACACGAGGTAACAAAAATTTTTTTTAACTTGTTTATATATATATATATATATATATATATATATATATATATTATATATATATATATATATATATATATATATATATATATATATATAAACCGGAAGAAAGAACGTGGATGCGCTTTTTATCTTTTATTTTCTTTTTTTTTTTTTTTCATCATCGCTTCTACGTTTTCATTAATGGATTGTAACTGTCATTGTTCTCATAGAGAATAATAAAAGAACGATCGGTAACAAGACCAATTATTTTCTATTTCGTCGTGTACTATCATTTATTTTCTCCGGTATATTATTATTTCACGTCCTGTATTATTCCTAATATACCCAATGTAAAGTGATTATACGCTGATGACAAATGCATTTTAACAAACGGATCTTAACAAACGTAATCGGTAATGCGAGAAAGGATATCTAAAAAAAAGAATTTGATTGACGGAGAGAAGAAAGAAAGAATATAAAAGAAAATAAATAAAAATAGAAAAACGATGAATATTTGAACTTTTTACCGTCGTTTTCGTTCTTCAAAATTTATTATAAAACTAATGGAAATAGATAAAGTAATCCAGATGCATTATCAAAATGTTTCGACTGATTTATTCGAGAAAATACATCATTCATTGACATCTCGTTAATCGCCTAATATAGTTAATCTTACTTATATCTATTTGTAATTAACATTATCTCTATATTACAGTAACCTCCCATTATGATATAAAATATAAAAAAATAATATATATATATATATAATGATATTATAATAGAAATTTTAGATAGATTATTTTTCGACGTCATGCTAATCGTCTAATATCGACTATTTATTTGTAATTAACAAAAATTGTCTAGTCCAATAATTACTCATTATGTGATATTATAATCGAACGAAAATATAATATAATATATATTTATATATATATATATATATATATATATATATATATATATATAAGACATACTGAGATATATATATGTGTGTATATATATATATATATATGTAAGACATACTGAGAGTGAACAGTAATATATATACATACATATATATATATATATATATGTATATTAATTGAACGAACGATATGCGACAAATTTATGAGTTTTCTGTCGGTAAATCTAAAGCGATATCAGCGAAGACGATGATCCTCTGACACGACTGAGATCGCTTGACGAACTTCAAATTTTCCACGTAAACACTAACACGCATACACACATAGATACGTACTTACGTGTATTTAACGAGAAAAATATATATGAGAGTGGAGAACGCAATGGAGTCTGCAGGTTGTGCTTAGATTCAACGAAGGAAACGAGAAAGGAAAAGTCTCTACTTGTGGATCGAGCAAAGGAATGTGGAGGATCGAGAGAAAGGCGGTATGTACATACATACATACATACATACATACATATATACATACGTACGTATGTACATATATAAAACTTACATGCTTTATACGTATCTATGTATAAATAAAATATATATATATATATATATATATATATATATATATATATATATATTGTGTGTGTATGTATACATCGTATACATGTTCACACACTATACTTTCTCTTATCGTAAGCCATTCCGTCGTCGAGCCTGTTATTACGAAATCGCGTTCGGAAGTTGATAAAAAAAAAAAAAAGGAGGAAAGAAAAAAGAAAGAGAAAAGTAAAAAATAAGCGATTAGAAGCAAGCATTCGTTTAACTAACAGTTCTAATGGCAAGTCGATCGCTGATAACGAACGTTCTCAGCCAATCGCGATCGTTTGTATGTCATCGAAAGTCGAAACATGGTGACGCGCGAAAAGCATAGCCGAGCGAAAGCGAACAGTGTTGCTCGGTTCGTCGAGCCTGTTGTTGCTATACTCTCGTGTACATCATTTATCAATAGCGTTACTATTGTTTTTGTTGTTATTATTTTTGTTTTTATAGTTATTCTCGTCGAAGTCGTCGTCGTCGTCGTTGTTGTTATTGTCGTTGTTGTCCTTGTTGTTGTTGTTGTTGTTGTTCTAATCATAGTTGCAATTGTTTTTGTTTTAATACTCGTTGTTCCCAAAGACACTCCGGGAATGACGGTAACGTGGATCGCTGGATCGAGCGATCGAACTCGAGAGAATAATGTAAATCGACGCAATCTATTTAACGCCTTTTCGCCGGTTATTCATCGATCCTTGATCAAGTTTGATTAACAAGTGGAACGGATATAGGCGTATCAAGGACTTAACCATTTATTTGAAAAAAAAAAAAAATAATATTATCGGCAAGGACCCATCGAAGCCGTGACCTTCAAATTCGATATTCGAAAGAACAGACGAAGAATCGAGAGGAAGTCCTTGTATTTTCTCTGTTCAAAAAACAAAACAAAAAAGAAGGAATCTTGTTTCCGTAACCTCTCGGATTTTTCCCTTTTATTTTTCTTCTTTCCTTTTTTATCTTCCATTTATTTTACTAACGTCGAACGATCGAATCAACGAATCAAAGGAGGACGTCATAGACGACCAGACGACGTTCTTTTCCTGTGTTCTCTTGATCATTCTCTTCAGTGCTTACCGATTCTTCGTACCGTGAGGTAGTCCCCCTCTCTTATTCCATCAAATTAAAGCGCACCATTTTTCGGTGCACGTGCCGTCGTCTTATCACAATCAGACGACGTGCTGAGTCGAGTCGCGATGTCCGACAAGCCTGTAGTTTTTGATTACTTTTGAAAAACGTTATATCCTACCTTCGTGAAAGTGAAATATATCTCAAGTTGAAGAGCCCGAAGTTTATCAAACTGCTCGAAAGGAAGAAGACAGTTTTTAACCTAACATCACAACATGGATATCATGGATGGTACGATTATTTATTATTATTATTATTATTATTATTATTATGTTTTTTTTCGTTTTTGTTTATTATTCTACTTTAATATATAGCATGATATATATATATATATATATATATATATATATATATATATATATATATGTATGTATATATATATATATATTTTGATATGATTTTCTTGTTCTTTCATATTAGTCTACTCTAACATAAAAAAAAAAACGGGACATTTATTATTATTTCTTTTTTTTTTATTTTTATTATTCTATTTTAATATTAAACGTGATATTTATTATTAATAGAATTTTTTTGTATTACACCATCTTAATATAAAACGATATGTTCACTATTATTATCATTATTATTATTATTATTATTACTATTATTATTATTATTAATATTATTATTATTATTAATATAATTTTCTCTTATTGCAAAAAAGAAATTATCGTTCCTATAACATAGAAATGTATTGATAATATCAAACGATTAAAATTAGGTGTAAAAGTAACATATTAAATAATTCTCAATAAGAATGAGATATAATTAAGCTTGAAATTAATTTCCTTTCATATACCTTTATATTTGTGTTCTATTAACACAGTTTTATTTTTTTTTTTTTTATTTATTTAATCGATATAATCGATTTGGAGATTATCAGGAGATATTTAATAATCCGTAAAAAATAATGCTCTTACGATTTATGGTATGATGTCATCAATAATCTGTTGCTATCAAACAGATCAACGTAAAATGTTCAAAATATGAATATAGGTTACGTAAGTAATTTCAGATTTTTATTTGAGTCTTTGTCAAACGTTTTTTACAAAGTATCTTATTGGCAAATAGAATTTCGTATGACCACGAAGAGAGAAAACGACCCGGAGAAAGAAAAGAGAAAAGACTCCTTTTTTTAGAGAAAAAAAAGAGAAAAAAACAAAAAGACAATAGAATAATACGAATAACTCGAAAATGTCACTGAAAGGGAAATAGTCACAGTTTCTCGTTCTACTCGATTTGACATAACTTCATCGCAGAAAACAATGATAAGAAATTAAAAGATCCGACATATTTAAGGCAATGGTTCCCCACTATTCATTTAAGACTTGGTTCGTCGATCGAGTTAATCATTTAGATTGATATCTATATAGGGAGTAGACATATAAATACACGTACGTACGTCTAATAAATTTGTCCTCGACCTCGTTGATCTTCCAGGGGAAAAAAAAAAAGAAAATAAACGGCGCTGTAATGCTCAAAACGATCATCAGAGATCTTCGAACTGGCCATCATTAATAATAATCGCGCTTCAAAATGATAAATTAATCGAAAATGGCGAACGTTCTTTATGTTTTACTCTTAGAAAACCCGTTGAAATTTATTATAATTATAATCATAATTATTAGTATCATTATTAAGAGATAAATGTTTCCACGATAATATAATATTCACGTTTATCTAATAATATGATAATATTCAAGAATTTCTAAATGATGAATAATTGTAATAAATTACTAGATAATTGTTTAATGAGATATAAAAAGATAATAAAATACAATAAGATCTCAAACCTGTATTATCCTTTTTACGTTATTGCAGATAATTTATTAAGCATGAATAAAAATAAACAGTTTTACGTAATCTCAAACGTATCTATCAACATACATACATGCATACGTACATATATATTATATACTCGTGTGCGAATGACGAGAGTTTATTTCTTCTTGTATTTATTAACATTTACATGAAGATTTTATAAGGAAATTTTTTTAAGCAAAGAAGAAATGAGAAATTTAATCGGTCCAGTATCGAAGATAACCTTAAATTTTATTGCACTAGCACCATCAAATGTATTTTGATTTCTTGTCAACGTTTGTAATAATTATGTATACAAGCCAGTGATTATGAGAGTGATATAAGTACTATAAACTATATCTATATTTTTCGTTTTAATGATAATTTGATATTCGACTTGGAATTATTTGAAAATTATATTTCTGTAATAAAAAAAATATATATATATATATCTACATTATTTATTCTTGGAAAATAATTATTTTATGTAAATGAAAAATTGTAAGATCGATACGTGAGAGAGAAACAGAGACAAAATATGTCTTTTAATATCTCAAACGATTAAAGCCATTTTCATAATGACCGCCGGTTCATTTATATGTATATGTTAGAGATTTTCTTACCAGATAACCGGCCATTGATACTTAACATATTGATTACCGGTTATTATATATAAAAAGTAAATACATTTCACCAACTATGCTCGTTATTGAGAATTATTAATCGTAAAAAGAAAGAAAAGAAAATATTTTCTTCATTTCGTTGCTATTGAATTTATATATCTAGTTTGAACAAACGAAAAATATTATATTGATTATTTGATAATGCCGCAATAGGACTGAACGCACGTACTCATTCGATCGCGCATAGAATAATTTGTTTGGTATTTGTATTAAAAATACAAATATCGTACTCGTAACGTTATTCAGGCTTATTAGGGCAAATAGTTCATATCATGGCAAATGTCTCGATTGGATAGAAACGTGCATTTATTCTAATAATAAGTATCGAAAAACACAATAATTGTTTAAGCGTTTTGTCCAACAAACCACAAATATCTTAATAACACAATGTTGATCTGTCACGAGTATTACTCGTGTTTTGCACATAGATGCAACTTACGTAATTATTAAAGTATATATATATATATATATATATATATATATATATATATATATATACAATCTTATAAGTCGTAATTATCCTATCATTGCGTTGAATATTATTATTATTATTAGTATTACTACTTATACTTATATTACTATTATTACTATTATTAGTATTATTGCGTTGAACATCGTTTACTTAATTTTAATACGTCACCAATTCTCTGGAATTTTTAAATATTTGAATCATGATTTTATTAATTAATAAATAAGTTCGATTTTTGCAAGTATAAACATGCGTGAATATAAACGAACTTATTTATGTTACGACACGATAATTCTCAATTATGAGCATGGTTATTGAAACGCATTACTTTTTATATGTAATAACCAGTAAACATAAGGATGACGATACTCTCAACCGGTATTAAGTATCGATCTGTGCCAGCTATCTAATAAGAAAAATCTCAAACATATATATATATATAAATAGATCAATGAACTATTCGTACCTTGACAGCTGCTTCGAATCGCCAATATTTTGTTATATTTAAGTCGAATAGATCTTATAATAGTATCTTACGAATGAATAATTTCAGAATATTTCATGATTCATTTAGAAAATTGTAGGCACTTATGTATGTAAATATCGAGGAATCGGGCTTTTAGTTACGATGACGTGATATTCTAAATACGATCGAAATTTGGCACGACATTTGATAGACTCCGTGAGACACTCGAAACGAATATGAACTTTAACCTATTCGAAAATAGGCATAAGAAAAGGTTATGGCATATAAGAAAATGTATATATTTCTTATTCGCTTAGGAGTAATTCAAAAATTCATTGCTCTCTTATTTCTAATCCGTCTAAAACATTAACCGTCTATTTTGCTCTTAGATAAAAACGAAGGAAGAAAAAATTACACGAATTAAATGCGATAAGAAAATATTTCTTCGAGTTCGGATAATCTAAAAATTCATCATCGGTTTCTCATTTTTAATCCGTTAAAAACGTTAACCTCCATTTAGCGCTTAGATAGATATATCGGTGATAAAAATAAGACACGATTAAGATGTGTTGCTAACAGGATCTTACTACACAATTTTATCGGTAAGATAGCTATAGCTCTAATTGCATACGTTATAATTACTATCTTTCAAAGTGATATGTACGTACGTATGTTTCATGTACACCGAGTGTGTCCGGTATTGGAAGTTTTTTTTACACGTAATTATATATCCTTCGAACTATTCGCTATTAAAAAAAAAAGAAAATTGTTTCAAGCAGAACTTATCTTGTTTCGATTTTGATAAATCTTTCGATGAAATACGAATCTTGTTTACACGCATCTGAGATTTCACGGCGATCGGTTGTTCTTTTTATTTTATTTTTTTTATTTTTTTTTTTTTTTTTTTAATGAAAATATTTATTTTCGCTAAGATAGAGGCATAACCCTATACCGCGACGAACTCATTGATGTATAATATACATTGCTAATTTACTTTAATTTTTGAACGTCCCTCGAGATTAGATTTATCGTTGAATTCGGTGGTGAACACGAATTAGCGTAATTGCGCTAATGTTGTCATTTATCGTTACTTTCGTTTACAAACATATAATACCTGCTATTAGGCAGATTGCTCGAGGGAACTTTTGTTGCTTCCGAAGGAACGATCAATAATATTGAAATTATTAGCATTAAGCGTGCTTATTTTTCATAGTGATTTAAGATATAAGGGATCAAGTTTGTCAGGGGGTGAAAAAAGCCATTAATATGAAAAAAAATATCGTGTCAGGGATACCTGCCAACGAAATTAGTTTTACAACTTTTAAAAGGGATATCATTTATTGATAGAATGAAGATAACTGACGTCATACTTTTAAATAAAGTTAACGAGAAAGAAAATTTTTGAACGTTCAATGAAAATAAGTTCTGAATGGTAATCAATAACCTTGAATGATCAACACATTGCAAGTTGATGAATTCGTCACAGAAGTAGCTATACTACGTCTACCTAAGTGAGTAGTTCCATTTAAGAAAAAAAAAAGGGTCACCTTGAAATCTCAAAGGCACGGCCACCTAAAAGATTTACGACCATCGCAAGGTGTTCATCGCGGAACAAAGTTCTTATTGGAACACTTTTTTTTAACGAATAGTTCGGCTAATAATTACTTTGTAAAACTTCGAGCGAGACACCCGCTATGCATATTATGCATATATATATGGTGTCATCGAATCATTACTTAATTCACATGTTAACAAAATAAACGAGCATAATACATAAATCATATCTTAATTTTGATACACGAAGAAGTACTATATGATGAGTCGTCAGTGAATAACAGCATCACAATTTACGGCGTATCATAGTCTTATCTACGAAGTTGTAATCTCGAAAATAAAATCGTTGAAACTAGTGACACGATAAGAATTCGGATATATGTAATTGTTAACTACGATAACAAGTTGCACTCCTATTGTTTTATTATTACCACAATTCATTGATTTTACGCAATTAACAGTTATTACGTAATAACAACAAATTACTAGAAATAAACGAGAGAGAAAGAGAGAGAGACATATCATGATATAGTTGTCAATTTTACGATATTCTTTCGTTTGATATATCTGCTACCTACATATATGATTGATAATAAAAGCACTTTAGACCACACACACACATAGGGGATTTTATTCATATATATATATATATATATATATATGTATAAAAGCGAATAGGCTGATATTTGATTGATAGGCTGATTATTTTTTCTCCCTCTCTCTCTCTCTCTCTCTCTCTTTCTATTACATTCTATTTTACTTAATCGATCATCAAGATTTCAAAATGATGGAGAAGAAATTGAAAGGCAATATTTCGTCTTGCGCAACTCGATGAAAACGACATCTTCCGCGTAAATATCGCGCTAAAATAAATGACCAATCGAGTGGCAACGTTTCTGGTTCCATAGGATACGGATAGGATCGGCCACGGGTCGCAGCACATTCACGAGCACACGTGTCTACCTCGTGAGAATGAATCGCGAGCTAAGTTAGCCTAAACGTGCCTTTAAAAAATGACGAACAGACGAAAAATCGACCAATCGGAGAATCCGAAGAGGTGTTAATATATCAGAGCATACTCGATGGATCCATTTCATCAGTTGCTTTGTTAGCAAAAAGAGGATATGAATAAAGATCGTTCAATATTCTGTAGAAATGTGTGAAGTGTAATAGGAAAGAAAGAGAGAGAGAGAGAGAGAGAGAGAGAGAGAGAGAGAGAGAGAGAGAGAGAGAGAGAGAGAAATAACGCATGTCAAAGCGTACTGAGAGGTAGAATGAGAGAGAGAGAGAGAGAGAGAGAGAGAGAGAGAGAGAGAGAGAGAGTGAGAGCGTATATATAAACCATACAAAGAGAAAGAGAAAGGAAACAGTGAAACAGAAAAAGTAAAGACACAAATAGTTAATCATTTACAATATATATACTTAAATAGTTATACACACGTGCGCGTGCGTATATAACAATATATATATATATATGATAAAATATATATTATATTTTATATTTTACTCAATATGTATATATATATATATTTATATAAAATAAAATATACATTATATTTTATATTTTACTTTATATATATAAAATAAAATAAATAATATAATATAATATAATATAATAATAATATAATATTTTATTTATATTTTATATATATGTTATATATATATATATATATATATATATATATAATATGTTTTGACCACCATCGGTGAGAGAGACCGAATTACTATGAAAACAAGTGTACACATTAGGGCCGTGTAATTAGCAGGGGCGGATACGTGGCAAGAGGTAGGATTTGGTGAGAGAACAAATGAGTCACGGTCGTCGCCGTTCGTCACCGTTCGCGCGTTGTCGTCATCGTCGTAGGTCGAGAGAGTACCCCGTTAGCAACGGTAGAGGGGGCAAAGTGGATGGTCCCAGGTGCGGCCAAACAAAATTCCCAATTCAAACGTTGCGAGGGAAAGAAATTAAAATGAAAAAAAAAGAAGAAAAAACAAAGAAAGAAAGAAAATAAAAAGGAAAAACGTAAAACGTTCGATCGAATTAATCGCGAAATACCACGTTCGATGTGACGATCATATTAATTGGATATATTCAAACCGTCAATTTTATTATTCTCTGCGCGTATCGTGTCAACAATAATATCTTTTCCTTATTCCTCTCGAGGAAAGATACGAAAGAAATGATCAATTTCAATTCGATGAGACAATCATTCCACGTACGATACATATATACGTATCTTTTTCTTCTTAATCGCGTAATAAATGGATTCTCTTATCCTATCGCGATACCTTATAAATGTTTAAACAATGTAAATTTTCGGAAAATAAGGAAAACGAGAGTTATCTTGAAGGAAGAAACAACGAAATCGTGTTCTCTCGCTAGTAAACGTTGAAACACTAGAGGAAGGTTATTCGGTTATTTCCTAACAAAAAAATTTCAATTTTCTCTCTCTCTCTCTCTCTCTCTCTCTATACGATGATTGAGGGAGAAAAAGAAAGAAAAGAAAAACGAGACAAATTAAACGTATATCTCGTATTAGAAGGAATGTCTCCGCGACGCCGACGTAAGAAATATTAAAATTTCTACGTAAATGCAATTCTATCTCTTCGTTCTTATCGCGTAAGCAAAAAAAGTAAAAGAGAACAGAGAGAGAGAGAGAGAAGCATCGGGTTCTTCAGGAACACGTGACAGCCCTAGAAGAAGTAGGCGTGTGCTCGATACGTTCCTGAAATTGGCAGTAAGAGTGAAAGAGAGACAGAGAGAGACAGAGAGAGAGAGAGGGAGTGAGAAAAAGAGAAGGAAAGAGGAAGAAAGAGAGAGTGCAAAAAGCTTACATGCCAAATGATTCCCTTAATTCGTTCGCGTTCCAAGGATCGTGGAATTGTATGGACGTCATGAAGGGATTAGTCATCGTCTATTTAATAAACGTAAATGAAATTCTGTGTTGTTGAAATCGTTGAAAATTTCTACGGCAAAACATATTCCCGTTTTTATTAGGTTAATTTAGTTCGGGCGAGTCGATCGAGCAACAACGGACAGAGATAGATAAAGGGACCAAATGAGTGATTGAAGGAGTAGGGGAGAGAGAGAGAGAGAGAGAGAGAGAGAGAGAGAGAGAGAGTGATAGAGAGAGAGAGAGAGAGAGAGAATTCGTGAGAAAGCGCCCAATCGCGGTGGAGGGAGTACGGCGCTTCGAAAGGCAACGAGAAGCCGCCATCTTAAAAGGAGCACGTTGCTCGTAACGAATCGACCGGAGTGCGAGCGAGCGAGCGAGCTAGAACGAATCGTGCCTGTCCGAGCTTGCTCCAGTCTAGCGTCGCGAATTGACGGTGTTTGACGGTCTCGAGGAGAATATAAAAAGTCGAATAGTGTATGATTACTTTAAGCTGTGTTGTTTACATTTAACGAAATAATTACGTATTTCATTTGATCGACTATTTTTTTCTTCGAGTGTATATGCGTTCTTGCGTGTGTATATATATATATATATATATATTATATATATATATATGGGTGAGTGTTTGTGCGCGCGCACGCGTGGGGGTATATCGGATATAAGTAATATAATATAAGTAAAATAAAGAGGGTTTATATTATATCGTTCGATAGTAAGAATATCGAAGAAGGTTTGTCCCGATGCGGTCGTGTATCAGAAGAAAATCAAAACGAGAAATAGTAAAGTGAGCTCCCGGAAGTGGGAGACTTTTTCTTTTCCGTTTCTTAATTTGCACGATCTTGATAATAAAGGGAGGAGATACGACGAAGTCGGTAGAAACGAAGACGAGGACGAAGACGAGGACAGGGACAACGACGATAACGAAGACGAAGACGAAAACGAATACAAGGACGACTACGACTACGACTACGACTACGACTACGACGACGGCGACGGCGACGGCGACGGCGAAAGCGACAGCAACGACGACGACGACGACGACGACGACGACGAGAAGGAGGAAAAGGAAAACCCGCAGATCTGCCAATTGCAACGAAAGTATATATGTACGAGGACGGCTACGATCGAGTTTCGAGTTTTGATATCACTATGAGCAAAATGCTTGGAACAAACTTTTGCACGGTGTTCTCTGTACTTAGAAGTCCCGAAGAGGGTGAATCTTTAAAGCGGATCGTTTGAAAGAATATTTCTGAGAGAGAGTGTGAGAGAGAGAGAAAGAGAAAGATACTTTAGAAAAGATAGAGGGGGTGAAAAAAGAAGAAGAAGAAGAAAACAAAAAAAAAATATATATATATATATATATATATATATAAACGTACGTATACACTTAATATATTTGTATAGTGTGTACTTTTAATACATACATACATACATACATACATACATACATACATACATACATACATACATACATACATACATACATACATACATACATACATATATATATATATGTGTATATATATATAAATATACACATATATAGTGTGGTTGGTGTCGTTCACGTCGCTCGACGTTTCCCCGAGGGAAGAAATAATAATAATAATAATAATAATAATAATTATTATTATTATAAATTAAAACAAACAAACAAACAAACAAAAAAGACGAATCACGAGTCAAACGAAGCTTATTCGCGGAACAGTCCAAGTGCACCGCTTTCGACATAAAACGAAAGAAAAAGAATTCGTTTAGTCGTTGACGTAATCCTTTCTATATATAGTCTCCCTTGTGCGAATTCGTAGACTTTCGTGAACGTTGAGTTTCGAGGCCAAACGTCGTCCGTTTGCGAACGCGCGCGCGTGCGTGTGTGTATGTGTATGTTTGTGATATTGTACCGATCGATCGATAATATTAATCGTTCGTAATTTCCAAGAAAAAGGGGAGGAAATAAACATCAACACATTTTCAACGATCTCGTAGTTTATGGTGATATTTAACACAGAGAAAAAAGGAAAAAAGAAGAAGAGCTGGTAAAAGAGAAAAGACGAGAGAGAGAGAGAGAGAGAGAGAGAGAGAGAGAGAGAGAGAGAGAGAGAGAGAGAAGAGAAAGTGAGAGAAAGAGAGAGTACAAAAACTATACCCGACCGATATAAACGAAAAATTGGTTCTCCCTCGATATTTAATTATCAAACGTTAATTATTATCATAGGTCGATAAGGCAGGTATCTGCCGCGAAAAAATCTGCCGATCGAGAAATCCCCGACGGCACCAAAGATATCCTTATAACCCGTAATGTATTTGAGATCGCACAAGGGCGCAGCAAAAGGGTGGTACGAGCAAAAAAGAGAGGCGGTAAGAGGTGGGGGCGGCTTGTCGAGGAGTCGAAAGGATAACAACAACGGCAACAACATCAAAAGGAAGATCAAGAGCAACAGCAACGACGCCATCGTCGTCGCCGTAGCAGTCGTCGCCATCGTCGCCGTTGGCGGATCGATCAAAGACAGGAGGAGACGACGTGATACCTCGGATCAAAACGATCTTATTGACGGTACCACCACAACCACAACCAACTCCTCCCTCCGTTCCACGGATCTCGAGTTGGCTAGGATTATTCTCCTGTTACGGTCAAGGTCACTCCGTGAAAGAATAATTACAAGTAGCAGCAACAGGGAGAAGAAGATTTCATCGAGGCTGGTGTGCCTTGAGCGCGGTATGAGCGAGGGTGAACGTTCGGTAACGACGCCGCGAATCGGCTGGCGAAAGCTCACCGATCCCGGAGACTGACACGAATCCAGGAATCCGCCGGCAGATCCGAAGCGATAGCATCGGCTACGGCTTGCTCCTCGGCTTCCATATTCTCCTGCCGCTCTATCTGCCAAAAGCTCTGACGATAGTACGAAACCCATAGAATTTCCTAATATCAATGTCATACAAATGGTAGAAAACGGTCCACCTAGAAGAGCCTCGAGAACCTCCAAGAGAGATCCCAAAATGGCGGGTAATCGGTGTCGGTAGCAGACGGGGGTATTATTTAAGCCCATGAATAATAACTAGAACAAAAAGAGGATAAGAACGGAAGAAAAGTAAATAAAGGTTCAATGGACTTTGACGTTAATTATAATACTACTACTACTCCTACTCTTGCTCGTCACCGAGAGCCTACCGTCATTGTCATCATCGCCTCAAAATCTTCCTCCTGGAATAGAATTATCGTCGATTATTCTCGAGTGTCCTTGGTTCTTCTCGTCACGGATGAACTTACTTTCGGAGAAAGAACCTGACTACTGACAGAGAGAATCGAGAAAGAGAGAGAGAGAGAGAGAGAGAGAGAGAGAGAGAGAGAGAGAGAGAGAGAGAGAGAGAGAGAGAGAGAGAGAGAGAGAGAGAGAGACAAAGAAAGATAAAGAAAAAGGAAAAAGAAAGGCGAGGGGATCGCGAATCGATTCGTACCACCAATTTTCCCTTCTCTATAATCCAGCCTCCCCTTTTCCCCCGTTCAATGGACAATAATAATCCATAAGAAGTAAATATTAGTGATAATATGTAGTAGTGGTAGAAATAGATCGGAAAGAAGGACAAGAATATAAATAGACGAAGAGGAGAGAAGTCGCTCTCGTGAAGAGGCCGCGAAGAAATCTTTGCAAAAATCGCGATTGCCGCCTACTCGTCTTTTAAAATACCTTGGGGAGAAAGAGAGAGAGAGAGAGAGAGAGAGAGAAAGAGAAGGAGAGAGGGAGGGAGGGAGAGGGAGAAGGAGAGAGATAGATAAAAAATAAATACTAGAAAATTAAGAACAAATTTTATTTTGTTGACCTACGTGATCGATCGATCGATCATCGCCGTCATCGTTATCATCGTCACCATCGTCATCGTCATCGTCATCGTCATCGTCATCTACGTCGTCATCATGCCGCCGACGCCAAGCAAGTTGAATCTTAGCTTTGCCAGAAACGCTTACAGTGTCTTTGGAACTCGTGCCACTGGCACCACGACGGAACAACAAAGCGAACAAAAAACGGAACTTCTGGAGGGTAAGAATGGTAAATGATAGAGATATATATATATCCTGATGTGTAAGCACAGTTTTAATCAAGGAATCGATCGATGTCATCGATCTGTTTGCTTATAAATTTACAAATCCTCGCTAAATCTCGGGATAGCCTTGAAAATGGTCGTGCCCATAAAATTAGTTCTGATTTTTCTTTTATATATATATATATACACATATATATATGTATATATATATATATCTTTTTATTTTTATATATATATATTTTTATATATATATTTTTTATATGTATTTTATATATATATATATATATATATATATATATATATATATATATATATGTATATACATATCTTTTTTATATCACGTAATTTTAATATATCACGTATTTTGCCTTTCAACTTCTCCGTCATTTTGAAATCTTTATGTTCGATCAAGTAAAAGAGAGAGAGTGAGAGAGAGTGAGAGAGAGAGAGAGAGAGAGAGAGAGAGAGAGAGACGTAGTAAACACGTTGCGTGTTCTCTTGCAATACGCGTTAAGAACAATTTTTTGGGAATTACGAGTAATAATTCTTTTTTTTTTACTCGAGTTCTCTCGTCAAATCATTGCCGGAAATTAATAAAATAATCTCCGGTAATTATATCCCACATATAATCGTTTGTCATAAGTTCGGCGATCATTTGAAATTCATTCATTAACGTCATTAGATGTATTTATTTGATTTTAGGTACGAGAGGCAATGGCCTCCTTCATTTGAAAAATGGCGTGGATTACATCAACCCGGGCGAAGAAGATCAGATGGAAATTTATGGGTAATTGAGAAAGAAAGAAAGAAAAAAAATTACGACATTTAACGACTCCGACAAGCTTATAAAATCTTATCCGATTTTACATTTTATACGTTTGTCTAAACTTTTCGTTTTTAGTTACAAAAGAAATCATGTTTTGACTGTGATTACCTGGTTCTTCATCGTCGTAACTGGTGGTCTCTTACGATTGGTTTTCCATTGGGTACCACGTCTTATGTTGCTGGCCACTCATTCGAAATGTCCATTGGATGAGGCCGATACTGTTCTCTTGGTCGAAAAGTTTCAAGGAAAGCATACCAGTTATTACGTGAAAAAATTGAGAACGTTGGCGGCTCGCGATGTTACGTTAGTATACATAATATGGTATTTTATACAATAATATTTGAATGAAAATAATAATGAAATGAATTCTATATTTATTTTTTTTCCCCGAAGGAATATACCGTTCGATGGGGAATCGTTGATCGATAATGAGCCGTGGATGGACAATGGTAGCATGATAACTATCAAGGAAGAGAAGGAAGAAATTCCAACATTGTCCGTGCATTTGGTTGGCGGGCATTTTAAACGTAAGCAAAAAAAAGAGTAAGAGAGAGAGAGAGAGAGAGAGTGAGAGAAAAAAAAAGAAAGACTATACATTTCTATATGCACGAATTTCATTCGTTTAATCGCCCAACAGACAAATTATTAATGGCCAAATCCCATTTTGTAGAGGTACAATCGATCATCGTTTTTAATTGCAAGAAGTTAACATACGTATGGGATACGGAAAGATCAGAATTTTTAAAGTTACGTGGACTTGACATTGGTGTATTAAACTCGTCCCTACACCAAATGCAAGGTTTGAGTGCTCAAGAACAATACATGAGGTAATGAAATTATGGTACTTTTTCGATTGTTCCTTAGTTCTCATTGTAATAAGGTATTCTTTATAATAAAAGATTGGCCATTGTTTCAGACGAAATGTTTATGGAAACAATGAAATTGTTATTCCAGTAAAAAGCATAATAACGTTATTGTGTCTCGAAGTGCTCAATCCGTTTTACGTCTTCCAACTATTCAGTTTCTGCTTATGGGTAGCGGATGATTATTATTATTATGCGATGGTTATTCTGAGCATGTCCAGCGCTGGTATCATGATGGCGGTACTCCAGACTCGTCGAGTAAGCACATTTTTTTTTTATGCGCGCGATAAAATTGTAATATAATCTACATTAACACACGCGCGCGCATTGTATACGTATACATTATATATAAACACACACATACATATATATCCTTTTGTCTTTGATTTTTTTTTTTTTCAATAGAATCAAGATAATCTACGATCTTCCGTACACGCGGTTTCGTCCGAATTGGCAACCGTTATGAGAGATCGTACTACTGGACAAACTGCAAGTATACCGGCAGAACGTTTAGTTCCTGGAGATGTCTTAGTTATTCCACCACACGGTTGTACAATGACTTGCGACGCTGTGCTTTTAACGGGAAATTGTATTCTGAATGAGTCAATGTTAACCGGAGAGTCCGTTCCAGTAACGAAGACCCCGATACCTTCCTCCAACGAAATTATATACGATACGAAGGAACATGCAAGGCATACCCTTTATTGCGGTACGAAGATTATTCAAACGAGATATTTCGGATCGGAAAAGGTATAACGTTATGAATATAATGAAGACAATTGTAATGAAATAATAATATTAGAAAATAATTAGAACGATCTTCGAAACGCACGATTTTTCCGTTCAACAGGTACTTGCAGTCGTTATTAGGACAGGCTTTAGCACTAGCAAAGGAGGACTGGTACGATCGATCATGTATCCACCACCTGTTGATTTCAAATTCGAACAAGATTCTTATAAATTCGTCATATTATTAGCCGGGATAGCCAGCATCGGTGTAATCTACACCATAGTGTCGAAAGTAATGCGGGGTATTCAGATAAGTCACATCGCCTTGGAAGCTCTGGATCTGATAACCATCGTGGTGCCACCTGCTTTACCAGCGGCTATGACGGTTGGTCGACTTGTCGCTCAAAGAAGATTAGAAATTAACAAAATATATTGTACGAGTCCGAGGACGATAAACGTTTCCGGTTCGATCGATTGCATTTGCTTCGACAAAACTGGAACATTAACCGAGGATGGTCTCGATATGTGGGGTGTGGTACCAGCTTCGGATAAAAAATTTCAATTTCCCGTAAAGGAGATGACGAATTTACCATTAAGCGATTTGCTAATAGGAATGGTAACGTGCCATGGTATAACTATAATCGATAATCAATTGGTAGGTGATCCACTTGATTTGAAAATGTTCGAATCTACTGGCTGGACTCTGGAAGAACCTGACGTTTCGGATACTTCCAAATTCTCGATGCTCTTTCCTACGATAGTTCGGCCTCCTAAGGGTTCCAAACTTTTAAAGAAAGGAACGAACGAGGTATCGATCGATATGAGTCGACAAAATTCAATGACCTCCGACATGGTCGATAGCATCTCTTTAAGCAACTTAGATCCTGCTTTGACCGGTTCAACAGCCGATCTAGGTGAACAGGGTATAGAAATCGGTATCGTTCGGCAATTCCCTTTCACGTCTAGTCTACAAAGGATGAGCGTTATCACCAGAACATTGGGAGCTAATCACTATGATCTTTATTGCAAGGGAAGCCCTGAAATGATCCTCAGCTTGTCCAAACCGGAATCAAGTAAGTCCAATAAGTTCTTTGTAATTGAATTTATTTCATTCTCTTTTATGACTTTTGCATTGACACAATTGTAATTCATTTTTTTTCTGTTTTTCTTTTCTTTTCTTTTCTTTTCTTTTTTTTCTTTAGTTCCACCCGATTTTGCGAACGTCCTTCAAGAATACACGTCGGAAGGTTATCGCGTAATAGCAATGGCACATAAATCCTTAAACCGTCTTCCTTACGCCAAAGTACAACGGATGAGCCGTGAATCTGCCGAAATTGACTTAACTTTCTTGGCATTCGTGATAATGGAAAATCGTTTGAAGCCAGAAACTACGCCTGTAATCGCAGCCTTGAATACTGCTTGCCTGAAAACTGTCATGGTTACGGGAGACAACATGTTGACAGCATTGTCGGTAGCCAGAGATTGCGACATAGTTAAACCAGGAACGCCCGTTATCGTAGTGGCAGCGATCACCCAACAAAATCAAATCAAACCGCAAATCTATTTTACTAAGAGTAATAGCCAAGTATCACCGATATCGCCAGCTGGTCAAGGTGATTTCAGTGAAATGACGGATCTCAATAGTGTCGTCAGTTTGGAAACTGTCGAAAGTGGATCCTTTGGAAATAACGTTTTAGAAAACGATGTCAATTATTTGTCGGATAAGTGAGTTAATCCGCCTTTGAGAAATTTTATTCCTCGAATCGTATATTTACGATTAATACGTTATATTCGTATTTCAGTATGCAACGTACGCGAAACAATTACGTTTTTGCTCTGACCGGCAAAACGTGGGCATTGGTGAAGCAATACTATCCAGAACTTATTCCTAAATTGGCTACAAGGGGTGCCGTTTTTGCTAGGATGTCGCCGGATCAGAAGCAACATCTCGTTCAAGAATTACAGGCTCTTGGATATTACGTCGGTGTGTATTGGAATTAATTGGGATGGAGGGGTGGGGGGCAGGAAAAAGAAATTTCAAAACGATTGAATTTAATCTTGTGATATAATTTGATGTTTCATTTTTTCTCATCTATTTTATTTTTCCTTCTCTTTTTTTTTCTTTTTACAGCTATGGTGGGCGATGGTGCCAATGATTGCGGAGCGTTGAAAGCGGCTCACACAGGAATTTCTTTGTCAGACACCGAATCTTCCGTAGCTTCGCCGTTCACCAGTCGTGAAACCAATATTTCATCACTACTTACCGTAATTCGCGAAGGTCGTGCCGCGCTGGTAACATCATTTGGAAACTTCAAATACATGGCCGCGTATTCGCTGACGCAATTCATCTCTGTTATGTTACTCTATAGCATCGAATCAAATTTGACCGACATTGAATTTCTTTACATCGATCTCTTCATCATTTCGATATTCGCATTCTTCTTTAGCCGTACGGAAGCGTACGACGGTCCATTAGTTAAAACGGCACCTTTGAATAGTCTTATCAGTACGACGCCGGTTCTTAGTTTGTTCACGCAAATCTTAATCGTAGGAATCTTTCAGTATGCAAGTTTTTGGCATCTCCAACAAATGGATTGGTACGTACCCTTCAATGCGACGTTCCGTTCGGTCGATGATAAGGACAATGTTGCCTGTTTAGAAAATTACACCATATTCATTATAAGTTCGATGCAGTACATCATCCTTGCCGTAGCTTTCTCGAAGGGTCGGCCTTATAGAAAGTCGATATTCACGAATTACGGTCTGCTGACTTCTTTCGTTTTATTAAGTCTCATTTCTATCTATCTCGCTCTCTACCCTTTCAAATGGCTTGCCAATTGGTTCGAGCTCGTACTTCCCGATGACATAAGATTCCGTTTTGTTCTGGTGGCTTACGGTATAGCTAATTTCTTAATCTCCCTATTGGTCGAATACTTCCTCGTCGATTATTTGGTATTCAGTAAGTTACGTTATCGTTGGCACAATATCGACAAATCCAGACGCAAATTCTTAGCGATAGATCGTGATCTAGCGAGAGATTTGAAATGGCCGCCAATATCTCAGGAACCATTACCGGAGGCAGCGCCGGACATTCTTATTCGTCAGAACGTTACCGAAATTAAAATCGAGAAACGAGTACCCGAACCCTGCCGACCAGTCGACACGAGCTTCATGAACAGTCCGATCTGTAACAATATCAAACAATTCGGATCTGCTCGGGAAGTGACCTTGAATCCTAGATCTCTCTTCAACGATCGTAGGAATACCGTGTCGATGCAAACCGTGCCGTGTTTCGAGGGAAAGGAATCGATTAAACCAACCAAGATAGAACTGATGACTAAGAGAAGGCACAATTCCGAATCAGAAAATGGTATTAATCAGTATGACAAAACCTTTAGAATTCACAACACTAATCCGATTGCAACATTACCAAGAAATCCTACTACGACATTGCAACCGCAAAGATTGAGAGACTTCAAGGAAATTCTTGTTCACAAGAGCGAGGATGGTTTAGCGCCAAGTACACAAAGCGTACTCGAACTCGACATATTACCGTCCTGAGAATCGGCTCGTTTGAACGATCGATTATTGATCGCTGACACGTACCAGGAAGATTTTCTTTCTGGATCGGTCGATGAACACTGTCATATATTACAAAAATATTTTAACGCCGGTGAAATTGAATCACTTTTATTCGTTGTACTTAGCGAATTATCAATCATTCGAGGAGCTCAAGTTAGCTGACGAATTTTTATCGTTAAAAATAGGTTCCGCTATGTTTCCCTCGATCGTGATTTTGTTTGTTTGTATTTTCTTTTTTGTTTTGTTTTTTTTTTTTTTTCTTTTTAAGAAGTACGGACTCTCGTTCTAAGTATTATCCGTTAAAGGACGGAAGGACGGTGACTTTCTTAATTCGCCCAATCAGCTGAATGTACTTCGATGACCTTACGTGAGAAACTTAATTAACCATTTTTACGTGTGTGTTCAAAAACTCGATGTTTTTGAACACACGCGCACACACACACACACACACATGTACGGTACGGTACTTTATGCGAAACTTTATATATTTTATGGTTTTAGTTACTTAATCCGATTATAATAGAATACGAACTTATAGTTCTGATAATGTTATCGATTTGTGGTTCCTTTTTTTTTCGTCAAAGCGCAGCCTAATTCGTTAATAAAAAAAATACAAAAAAATCAAAAGATATCGATCGATTGTAGAACGATCTCTTAATATTCTTCAAGAGTATGTAGAGCGCGTTTTTCTACACTGTGTGTGGTTAATTGTAAGATTTTAAAGAAGAAAAGCATTTACATGGGAACAGTACGGTGTCCACGACAGCTTATAAACGACGATAAATCTTTTTTTAAGATTTTTTTTTCTTTTCTCTTTTTTTTTTTAAATCTTTGTTTTTTCTTTGTTTTGTTTTGTTTTTTTTTCTTCGTTTGCGTTAAGAAAGAAAAAGAACGAAACTCATGGTGTCGAGTGATAAGGGTCCCTTTTGACCCGACCTCTCTCTCTCTCTTCGTTCTCCTCTTCCTAACTACTAGTATTGAAACTTAGCCCTCTCAAGAGAAAGTATTATATCGTTATTTATTTTAACAAAAAAAAAAAAAAGAAACAAAAAAATTTTTGCTCGTCCACGAAGCGCGATCAAACAAAATGACCGGTTTTTTCTTGACGAAAAGCCAATTTATATAAGTCTTCGTTTTGTTTCGTACGTGAAAATCGTCGGTGTTCTTTTTGTGACTAGTATATTGAGTTTATTTTTAATTTTAATAGAAATAAAATAAAAGAGAGAAGAGAAAAGGAAAGGAACGTTGAAATATTTTCTTGAATTCTATACAAATAATTCGAGATACTTAATAGCGTTTGAATGTCTTCTCTTTTCTCATTGTGAACTTCGGTATGAGTCTTCGATGTATAATCTTATTAGAAACGAATTGATTTTCGCATGTAATTATTAGCTAGACTTGAATTTAGGATCGAGACCAGTTATCGATTTCTCGTGATATAAATAATACATATGTGTATATATATATATATATATATATGTATGTATGTAGCTTTGCATTTATTTGGAGATTCAACAATTCGATCTAACCATCCACATTTTTTGTTAACTTAACAAAATCGATAGTAATTAATTCGAAAATTTGGACTATGTCACGAGTTTTTTTTTTCTTTTATAACTGGTATCGTTTATCCTTAACGTATTATAATAGGTGATAATGATAAAACACGAAGGACCTCGTGCATCAAAAAAAATAAATAAATAAATAAAAGAAAAAGAAAAACAACAATAACGGAATTGACGGCAAGCAAATAGCGAATTAATCGTTGTCGCAATGCACTTAAAACATTAACGCGGTCAAGATAATAAATGTGTACTTATTCTAATGCAAACAAGATATAGAAATACTTAAAAACGCGTTGATTTATTTGCGACGCTATTATAGCTTGTGTTGAAAAAATAGTGGATGTCAAAATAAGGAACGATATGTTTTTAACGTACAAAAAGACTTATGCGTGTTTTATTCATCTCTCTCTCTCTCTCTCCTGCTTCCTCTCCAACTCCATTTCATCCCTGATCTTCAAATTATGGGATTGATAATCTTTGCGCAAGATATTTAATTGCCTGGTTATAGAAAAATAATACAAACCAAAAATATGTACATATCTATATATATATATATATATATATATATATATATATATATATATATATATATATATATATATCTATATATATATATCTATATATATATATATATATATATATCTATATATATATATCTATATATATATATATATATAAAGGATTTATTAAGCGTGATTACAAAACAAATATCACACCCGTACAATTGATACAACGCGTAATCGAATAAACACGATTAATCTCGGCTTCGAGTGCCTCCGAATATTAACTTAAATTAACGCTATGTTATTTATAACTCCTTCGAATATTTACAATAATTCTCGTTAAATAAAATGACTGAGATTATAATCGTAAACGTTAATCTCAACGCGTATCACGTATAGGAAATAGATAACGGATTATTCCTGCTATTGTCTTTGATGAACAAACTCATCGTCCTCTTTATATCACTGAACGTTTGGGGTCCTTGGATTTCGGAAGACGGAGGGCGGACTTCCTTTGCGTAATAAATTTTCGATCTTCATTCAAGAACTTTGTGTCATGCAAAGTTCATGATGCACATAGAAAAAAAACAACGATAGAAAAACAATTGGATCCATGTCGATGCTACGAATTAATAACGTAAGTTATCCAATCGACTGTCTTTGCTACACGATGATAAATCCCTGGTTGTCCTGGTTGAGCACAGGAGTAACCAGCTGATACGATTCCTATGAGGTACCATCTTCCTGTTTTCTCCAACATCAAAGGACCTCCACTATCGCCCTGATAAGAGAGTAAACATGATAAAAATTCGATTAAATTAAATGATGTATGGATTATCTGATTATATATATATATATATATATATATATATATATATACACATGTATATATCAATTTACTCACCTGACAGGAATCTTTACCACCACTACGATACCCAGCACACATCATCTCATCATAGATGACCACGTTGATACCATTCGAACGATGCCACCTTTCACAAATGCGATTATCTATCACTGGTACATCGACTGCTTGAAGTGTCTTTGGCCGTAATCTCGAACCTAAAATGTTCAATGAGTATTCTGTTTCTAGAGGGAATAAGTTCATTCATTCGTCGTACAGGTTGTTCCTAAAATCTATTATTATCAAATATATATATGATCTATTTATTAGGAACAACCTGTATAAATGAGAGATGTCATTGTCTTCCTAAGGTAAAAGACGGACTTAATAACAACGATAATGATATCGGTATGGTCTACCAGCTTGAAGGGCACCCCATCCAGCGGCCCAACCGTATTGACCTAAAAAGTCTTCGTTTTTCTCTGGCAGGCAAATTGGCAATATATGCGGCATGTAATGAACCGGTCGATCTAATCTGAGCACTGCTACGTCGAATCTGAGAACAAGTGGACGATTAAAAAAAAAAAAAAAAAAGGAAAAAGAAAAGAGGAGCAAGAAAGAAAGAAAGAAAATGAACGGAAAGATTACGGACTTTTTGGGGATCACTGATTAGGTATTTACCTGTCGGCCTGTGGTGTGAATTTGAAATAAGGATGAACTCGAATCTCTCGGACGCCAAAAGTGTAAGCAGGCAGTGATTCGCTCGCCGAATTGACCACGTAATCTCCAAGGGTAACTTGTACCTGACGTGCCGAGGCTCTGACAAACGTGGTAGAAAAAATGGAAGAAAAGAAAAACAAAAAAAATATATATATATATATATATATATATATATAGAAACGATTAGTATCAAAGTGTTAATTTGATTTTATCTATATGACGAAGGTTCTGTTCTTTTTCACTCACTTGGCTACGCAATGACCAGCTGTTACAACATGATACCGATTGACCAATGTACCACCACATCTACTGGATCCTATTCGTATATAAGCCTAAATAAAAAAGAATATTACTTGTTTTTCCTCTTTTTTTTCTATTTTTCCTGTTTTTTCTATTTTTCCTTTTTTTTCTATTTTTCTTTCTTTTTTTTTTTCTTTAATTTTTAATTTTCGAGCTTGGTAATATCTGTTGGTAATGAAGAGAACGTATTTATCGTATTTTTTAAAGCTGACCTGCCAAGGAAAACTCCCAAAGCCAGCCTCGTCACCGCCAACGATTCTCCTTTGGGCTGTTTGCTTCGAAATTGGTATACCGCAATCTGAAATTTTAATTCTATTTTTTTTTTTTTATCCATAAAGACGCAATAATCTTTTTCTCTTTCTCTTTCTCTTTCTTTCTCTCTCTCTCTCTCACACACACACACACACACACACACACACTTACTCATTCTTTTTACTAAATTGATTCTATGATATATAAACTCTTTTTTTTTTTTAATAATAAATACATTATACATAAATATACATACATACGTACGAGAGTACACAGATAAATTTAATATGCTATACGATCATTTATATTATTTACTTTAGAAACATTTATTTATTCTAAAGAAAAAGTTATTACTCTTTTACGTACCTTCTTTTTTCTTCCTTTTTTTTTTTTTTTCTTTAGAAATTTTACGTGAAATCAATTCTTACGTATCTACGTATCTACGAACAATAGCCTAATTGCAATATTAGTATCACCGAATTAGACTTGGAGTAAAATCCGCAGAAAAAGTTTCCCCTTTTGTTTTTAAAGATCTTCGTTGGTATTAATACATCCAAAAGGCATGTAAAAACTATTCGATTTCAAATTTCAATGGTTCATTGATTTAACGAGCGTGCGATTAGAAAATCGATGTCGTGTTTTACAATGAACATGATCGACGATTGTGTAAAGAGTATAATTTACTATGTTCGCGGTAAACTATTATTATTATTGTTATTATTATTATTATTATTATTATTATTATTATTATTATTATTATTGTTGTTGTTGTTACTATTATTATATTGTTATTACTTGACTCATAAGAAAGAACGAGTCGACGGCTTCAATTGAATCTCGGTTTCTAATTCCTTCATATTATTTTTCGTCGTTTCGAACGATCAACGATACGAGCTCGTTCAAACAAACCCAGTATTCTATTCTATTCTGACAAAACGGTGAACTAGTATAGAACGAGTAATCTTAGGATTAGAAACGTCGATAAAACGTCAGCTTGTCGGAACTCGTTTTCAAAGTGGCCGCTTTTCAAATGAAAAAAAAAAAAAAAAGAAAAAAAATATTGACGAGTCGATCGAAAGTGGAAGAAGGAGAAAGTGAATAGAAGTAAGAGGTGCGCGTATACAGGTATGCATTTGTGAGTATAAACTTGACCAACGAAATACATGCAAATTAGCATTATTTTAGAATCGTCACAGTACAGAAGATTCTACGATAAGAAAAATGAGAACGAGGAAGAAGTAGAATCATATTTACATACATACATACATATACGCATACATAGATAGACGGATACATAGATAGACGTATACATAGATAGATACGTACGATATAAAAAAAAAAAAGAGAGAGAGAAAGAAGAGATTAGAATAGAAATGGATAGACGCATGAGCATACAACGTAGAGTGAAAATCGATGAAGGAATCGTTTATTGTTAAGGCGGGGGAGGGGAGGGGAGGAAAAAAAAATCGATCGATACGATCGACGAGTTATAATCGACAATGAAAGAGGAAATTAATGGGGAAATAAGAGAAAAAGAAAAAGTAAAGAAGATAGGGCAAAGGGGATAGAATAATGGACGTGTGCTTGAGATCAGAGTGCTCGGATGGTCTTATTTGAATTTTCTCTTTTTTTCTTTTTTCTTTTTTTTTTTTTTTTCCATTTTCACCGAAACCTAAAGCGAGATGCGATGAAGTTGTTGGTGGCATGCTTCTTTATGCGGAGAAGGACTTACGATCGTCATTGGTAGCGTCCGTGTACGTATCCAGCGGAAGCGGTTGAGATTGATCTCGTGGGGTCTCGAGGAAGTTAGAATCGGAGATAGCTTTAGGATCTTTTCGGTGACAACAAGCGAACATAATGCCACCGCAACTGCCGTCCAATAAGCCAGCGGACATCCAGCACATTAGAAAAAATTCACAGGTTCGTCCGTCGGCGCACAAAGTATCGTCGCCCTTCCAAAGCGGTCTTTTCTCTTGACGCGATTCTGCACAAAATATTGGAAACTTGTCTCTCTCTCTCTTTCTCTCACTCTATCTCTCTTTCACTCTTTTTATCTATTTGTCTTTCTCTCTTTCACTTTTATTACTTCTCTCTCTCTCTCTCTCTCTCTCTCTCTCTCTCTCTCTCTCTATCTATCTTTGATCATCCCTCTATCTCGCGAATACATCGAGACAAAATAAAGCAACAAATTTGATCGTCGATCGTTCGATTACTCCAAGTCTAGACTCTGTGAATCTGCGTAAGATTTCAAGAATACGACTCTCTTTTAAAAGCTACCTAACGTAAAGCCTGTTTTTTTTTTTTCTTTCTTTCTTTTATTACATTCCTAATAAGAAAGTATAATGAACGCGTTAGGTTACGTGACTAGGATAACGAAGGAATCGTTCGATAGACGTAATGCCTGAAATTGTCAACCACCGATGTTACTTTCGCTTCTCTCTGAACAATTAATTACCCAGAGCAAATCGTTCATTTCTTTCCTTTTTTTTTCTCTTTTTTCTTTTTTTAATCGACGCTCTACGTCTAACTAATTCGACGAATCACGAAATGATTTTATTACAAGCTATGAACCCTACCTGTTTCCAGCCTCGGATAATCTTCTAACGTTTGCTTTCGATGATCTGAAAGAAAAGATCTATGAAACGCTAAAGTAGTCCCTCGTGAAACGATATTCATTGATCTTTCTCGCGTAAACCGAGATCAATTTTTGTTTTGTTTTTTTTTTTTTTTTTATTATTCTAAATAGAAATTACAAGAATCTCCATTATCGTTCGAACGTTTTCGTAGTTGATGATTTAATATTAAAGGATATATTTTAAACTAGGTGTTCGGATTTATCATCGCAAGATGGCGTATGGTGACTCGAGAGAAAAAAATCATTAACTTTAAGAATTGAAGAGATCAAATACTCGAAAATTTGTACTTGATATAAAATTTAGAAAAAATTTATTTTCCAATTTAAAAGCTTGGAATCTGACATTGAAATGACATTGAAGAGGAATAATTGTCGTAATAATAATTAAAAGGATATTTGAAAATTTATATGAGTTTTCTTTCAACATGAAAAAATTTCGTAATTTTTGAATTGAAATACAAATTTTTCTTATTTATATTCAAAATTTCTTTGATTATTAAATTAATAATTTTTTTCATATTCATAATTTATTTAATTATTGAAATTATGATTAATTTTCCTTTTATTCTTATATCATTGATATAACAATAATTAAAAAAAGATTCTTGAAAGTTCATGAGAATTATATTTCAATATAGAAACTTAGAATTTGGAATTGATATGAAAAGAAATAGAATGAAAATAATAATATAAAATTTTTCACTTATGTTACGATGAATGAATCGGTGTTACGGATAATATGGAAAGAACCAGTTAATGATTAATACAAAGAAAAATGTTGTTCTACCTCTAACGTCATCCTCAAAGTCAGGCAGCTGATTGGATTGAAAGAAAGTCGTAGTCCCTCCACTAGCAGGCGGTAAAAAATCGTTGTCACGGAATATCAACCTCGGAGTTCGATGACCCATCACCGGTCTTGAGTATTCAGAAACGGGACTTCTCCAAAGGGATTTGTACTGCCTCCAAGGTGACGAAAATTGTGGTTGGGGTCCAAAACGCGCAGCTGGATACGTTCCGAGGTTTCTCGGGCCAATAGCCGAGCCACTAGTTTCGTACACATATCCACCCGGACCACTGGGAAAACGAACGTATCTTCGTTTACGAACTGGATTTAAAATCCGTTCGGTAGTCCGATTACTATCACTTGTTTCAGTACGCAACGGAACCATAACGGTATCGATCCTTTCGAGATGGAATTTTTTTGAACGGTCAGCGTCTTGGCTGGCCTGGCTCTTCGAAGAGAGCACGAGGACCAGTCCTATGAAAAACCAATGGCACACCTTCGTCGCCAACCCCATCGCTTGCTTTCTGAAATCAGAGAAATTTAATCCTACATAAAGGATGAATTGTACAAAATAAATTTGATTTTCTAAAGTGGTCGTTTTGCGGTACGGTCATTCGATAAAAATACTTATCGATCGTATCTTTAACAAAATTTTTTCGATCCGACTCGTAGAGTGTAAAATGTTAATTGAATTTCAGAATGAGTTTACGATCGTTTCCAATGAGTCATCGTTGGAAAGTCGATCGAAAAGTTTCGAGAATTAATAGAGAAGACGAAAGGGTACTTCCTTCGTGCGAAGGACTAAGAGATAGCGAAATCTGGTTTGCGTCACGATTCAAGCCGTAACGAGCGAAAGTAAAGACATTCTTAGTTCTTCTTGGTAAACGAAGAGAGAGAGAGAGAGAGAGAGAGAGATAGCTTTAAAGTTGAATCCGGTATCAGCATCCGTCCCAATCACGAGAGGAGATTACCGTTCGTTGTTGCCAGTGTTATCCTGACCCGTGCCAGCCACACTAATCACTGGTGTTGTTCATGGCTAATTTAACGACTTAACAATTACTCCCTCTCGTAATAACGTAACGGAGAAGGCGAGCGAAACGAAATTAGAAAACGGTTCGAGAAAAGATGGCGGCGAAAGGAATAAGGATAATGAGGAGGAGGAGGAGGAGGGGAAATGGAAGAAGAAGGAGAGGAAAAGAAATTTTTTCCAATTTTTGTTTTTTTTTTTTTTCGTGGAGAGGAAGCCGCCAATGGAATTTCGTGTAAAAGTGACGATGATGAACGGGACAGGATCGAACGGCCTTGTCGAGTACGATCGACCGGCTTCTGACTCGGTTCGATGTGTTAGTAGGTCATTGGCTCTCCGTTCGCCGCGTGAATCCACCAGAAGTGAAAGTGCACTTCTTGCGTGCACGACAGTGTGAAGTTCACGTTCACGCGGTGCCACCCGCTCGGCGGAAGTTACGATTGGCTGAGCATGATTCTCGGACACTTTTCTTCATCTTCTTCTTCTTCTCCTCCTCCTCCTCCTCCTTCTCCTTCTCCTCCTCCTTCTCCTCCTCCTCCTCCTCCTCCTCCTCCTCCTCCTCCTCCTCCTCCTCCTCCTCCTCCTCCTCCTCCTCCTCCTCCTCCTTCTTATCCTTCTTTTTCTTTTTCCATCGGATAAGACACGGCATAGAACACGGAGAGAGAGTAGTCGATCGTTATGCAGTAGGGTAACGTTTATCAGGATCGTTGTTACCTTAATCGGGGCATCTCTTACAGTTTAACACTAGAATAAATAATCCGGCGAAAGGAGATCTTTCTCTTGGTCCAATTTCTATCGCGTTTCAAACGGAAGATCGAGAACTATATCGAATCGAAATAGTACACGATCGAGTTAACGTAATAGTACAAAGACATCGTTTTGAATTTATTACATTAATGGCTTCCTAATTCTCATGTATCAACATAAATGAAATCCACGTGGTATATGTTATACGCGTATATATATATATATATATATATATATATATATATATATAAGTATTCGTGTAGATAAATCTGGAAGATATTCTATCGATTGTTTCAAAGAAGAGAGAAAGAAATATTAGTCGTAGGAAAGTGGAACGAAACGTTGAGATATTGAGATTCAAGTAATCATGTTTATTTCTTTCTTTCTTCCTTCCTTTCTTCCTTTGATTCTTTCATTATTCATTGTGCGGCATAAGAAAATACGAATGAAATACAAGGACATGAGATAAGATAAGCCAACCTAGTCTGAAATTTTATTGACGGTACACTAACTTCAAAACTTCTCCTTCTTATTACCGAGCGAACATTAATTATATTGAAATGATAATTGAACAAAAAAAAAAAAAAAAAAAAAAGATCATACAAGATGGATGATAAATGATAGATATATATCATTTATCTGAAATAGAAATCTATCTCACTTTCAGATGGAAAATAAATTAATTTTCATGCAAAATCGAGACGGCTGCGTCGATAATTTTTTTTTCTTTTCTTTTTCTTTTTTCTTTTTGGAGATACATATATATATATAAAATGAAAATAAAAAGAAAAAGAAGGGAAAGGAGAACCAAGAAAGGAAGATCGAACAAACGAACGAAGAAAGAAAAAGAGAAAAAATAAATAAATAAATAAATAAACAGAAAAAGGAAAAAGTCAAAGAGGGCTCGAAACTCACGGGACTTTCACCGGTCCCGTGTCTAGCTGGTTCTAACTGGCATATACAACAACATCGAACGAAAGTACCGAGTTTCTTCTCTGACTCGTATCACCACACCGGGACACACCGTGTTCGTGGTACGTAATTGCACCTCTTCGTTTTCCAGCTGTTCGCTAGCGCTTCGTGAAAGCTTCGATATAAGTGGTAACGTTTGCTCGCGCGCGCACGCGCGCACGCACGCACGCACGCACACACACACGCGCGCGCGCGCGCGCGCACACACACACACAGAGAGAGAGAGAGAGAGAAGTAACTCGTACCAGTAAGCATGTAAACGTGTAGCTTACACGTTAACATGATATCAGCCGTCTCTCTCTCTCTCTCTCTCTCTCTCTCTCTTTTTCTCTCTTTTTCTCTCTCCAGAAATAGCCTCACCACACCCCGCACCCCGCACCCCGCACCCCGCACCCCGCACCCCGCACCCCGTACCCCCAAGTTACCAGATCCATTTTTTTCTTCTTTTTCCTTTTCTTTTTATTTTAACCGATGTACTTTTCGAATACCTCTCCAAAGAGGATTCCGAATTCTCTGATCGAACCGGCATCGAGAACGTGATCCGTTACTTTCTCCAACGGGGAACGTGCCTCCTTCACTTTCGCCCAAATCGTGTCTTCGTCTGTCTCCTTGTTGTCTTGTCCCGAAATGAAACTAACGAAAATTCAAGATTCTCACCAAACTTTCTCATAGAACGTAAGAAGAATTTTTTATGTGTTGTGTTATATTTTTTCTTTTTTCCTTCTTCTTCCTCTTCTTCTTCGTCTTCGTCGTCGTCTTCGTCTTCCTGTTTTTCCTCGCCCCCTTACGTTTTCTATTCTACGTTATAATGATGAGAATATTCTGATCGGGATAAGCTAATATCGTGAATAATTATCTCGTGAGAATCGTTTCAAGTAAAAGTTATCTTTCTTTCTTGTGTGTGTGTGTGCGTGCGTGCGTGTGTGTTTTTTTTTTCTTTTTTCTTCTTTCTTTTCTTTTTTCTTCTCTCTTTTCTTTTTTCTACAGGTATATTTTTCCTTTTCTTTCGTGTAAAAGAGTTTAGCATTTCTTAACGGTATTTAGATATTCCGGGTCTCTTAGCGTCATCGAAATCGTTTCGAATTCCTTCACTTCTCCGGAGGGCCAGTTTCATTACTACGGGAGGGAACCGGTTCGAAGAAATCACGATGTCAGAGCTTCACTTCTTTCACGTGGCCTTGAAAGAGTACGCTTCTTCTCGGTCTAATTCGTTGATACCATCTTCGTGACGAATACTTTCCATTGTGTAACGAATTCTTTTCACACGGCATTTGATAGTTTATCTTCTACCGTCATTAAGTACTTACTCATTGGTAAGTAATTAATAATCAAAAATAGAGAGGGAAGATAGAGAGAGAGAGAGAGAGAGAGAGAGAGAGAGAGAGAAGATGCCACTATCGACTATTAATAAAGATCGTTGTGTTAAAAGGATTGGTAATAAAAACGCCATGCTTTCGCCTTCATAAAAAGGAAAATGTCTCTTATAATCTTTCAAGGTATAAAAGAAAAGATGAGAGGAGAGAAGAGATAACATTAAAAACTTCGTCCATTCTCTATGACTTTCTCTGATCACGAGTATATGTGAATTAGATAATTGAATTTGATCGAGTTTGTGCAACTTGTGTAATTATATTAATTAGTTAATACACATAAAGAACGAGTATACAGGTGTATTATAATTAAACATTAAACATAAATAAATCATGTACAATATATATATATATATATATATATATATATATATATATATTTCAATTGAAGTTTAACAAATCTGATTCAAATAAATAAGATATAAATTTATAATATAGATACTATTACTACTATTGATAAATGAATACGATTCGATATAAATTTTATAAATATATAATGTATATATATATATATATAGATAATACATATCGCATAGCATCTATATTTTATATGTATCACATAATAACACACAAACACAAAATAGGTGTATATTATACAATTCTATTCCAGATAACTATCCATCGAAACGGACAAAGAGTCTATAAAAAAAAAGTCGAAAGTGTGGTTCGATGTGTGTGTGTGTGTGTGTGTGTGTGTGTGTGTAAATATATATATATATATATATATATATATATGTACATATATATCGATATGCATATGTATATATCGATTCGAAATCGGAAGATTCGAGCTGGTTTCCACTTCCGCGACACGTTTCTCCATTAAAAACCCTTCGTATTCTGTTACGTAAAGGAGGAGTGCCGTTTAGGCAATCCTTGTACATACATCGCGGCCATCGAAGCACTCGCGCATCTTTAATATGATACCATCGTAAGCGCTTCGTTTTGGAGAATACCGGAAATACTTTCACTAGCTACGAGACTAGAAACTTAAAAAATGACGAATCGATCGTTGATCGAATTAATCTTCCTTTATTTAGCGTTTCTTTACTTTCATCGATACGGTGAACATTAATCGAACGGAAATTTTTAATAATTTCGATTGAGAACGATCACTTAAATAACCCATTCCAACTCTTAATCGACGCACACGAATATCGTTTGAAGCTTAAAAAAAAAAAATCTAACGATGATTACAAATAATTAAGATGCCATTGGAAATATCAAGATGATCTTTCTTAGATCCAATAAAATTCTCTGTTCGAGCATTAAAATCACCGATATTTCGAGATCTTTACGGAGGCATCAAGATCGTTAGGCTTTCTTATAAAAGCACTAAAACGCAGTTAGACGATCTCACTTTCACTCTAGATGTCTTTTAAAAAGTTGAATCCACGAGAAACATAAAGAATCAATATAGAATATAACGATCTTTGTGCCGTCAAGCATGTATTAGATTAACAATTTTTTTTCCTTTTTTTTTTTTTTTAACATTTTTGAAAGATTTCGTTTTGTTCTTGTGAGAATTTCTCGACAAATAAATGGACAAATAGATCGGTCGATAGATAGACAGACAGATAGACAGATAGATCGATAGATAAAGAGAGAGAGAGAGAGAGAGAGAGGGAGAGAGGGAGGGAGAGAGAGAGAGAGAGAGAGAGAGGGAGAGAGGGAGGGAGAGAGAGAGAGAAACAATCAGATACTTGAGAAAGCGAGGAGGACTCACCGAGTTGGAAGAGATCGAAGTCGATCTTCCGTGCAGCCTACGCGAACCTGACCTTTTCTGGATTTCTCTTGGTCTCTTTCGAGTAGAGAGCAACTCTCGTTAGAGTCACAGTAGTAGTCAATACTCTTGGAAAATCGAACGAAGGGGGATACAATTTTCTATGCAACAATAATCCTTCCTATTGTTTTCTTCCCGTTCCTCTTCTTGTTCTTCTTCCTCACCAACACTACCACCACGTTCTCTTCTTCTAACTCGGATGGGCACGATCATAAGTTAACACATATGTGACACAAGCGACACGATCTTAATCAAGACCGGGTCACATTTCTCCCGTAATGATCGAATTAATCGAACGGATAAGATCACTGGGCTTGTGATCAGAAACACTGTGTATTTCGTCGAATGAAAGAAAAAAAAAAGAAGAAGAGAAGAAGAAGAAGTAGAACGAGTGAAAGAGATGGATAGAGGAGGAGAGGGGAGAAACAAAAATCAAAATCACCGGAAGCACACTTTGTCGACTCTCCCGCGCACAATCACATAACGAAAAAAAAAAAAAAAAATTCACGTATTTATGATCGATAGGACGATTTCAAAGGAAGAAAAGAGAAAATGATAAATAAACGAAAGGTGAAGTAAAATAAATGAAAATAAAATGGAATTAAAAAAGGATTGAAAATTTTGATAACCTTTGACTTTCAAAGACTTATTCTCTTTCCTTCCTCAAACTTGATCTTCGTTCTCTTCGTCATCGTTACGATGAATCTTCTTCTTTCTTATTCCAATTTCAAAAGGAAACAATATTAAAGGTGTAGAAGTGTCTCTCTCTCTCTCTCTCTGTTTGAGGATCTGTCAAACTAATCAGCGGCAGAGAGGTCCGCGCTTGGTCGAGGGCTCACACCATCTCTATCCTCTCTCGACTGGATGACTCCAGGACTGAAGGCTACACTCTCGTCGTTGCTCGTCGTTGCCCGAGCCGTCCCTCTACTCACAACTCGTTGGCTCTCACTTTCTCCAGCCGTGTAGTTTCATTTCGGTAAGCGCACGATAAAACTCTCTCGCATGTCTCCCACCATGAACGACGACAGCAACAGTAACATCAGCTTACTCTCGCTCGGTCTTCTTGGTCTCTCTGCTTTGATCTGAACAACGACGAAATTGTCCGTCGGTTTTAAAATCTATCAGGAGATACCACCTCTTTTTCTTATTCCTTCTTTCTTTCTTTCTTTCTTTCTTTCTTTGGTGATCCAGGATCTCATCCTTAAAAAAAAAAAAAAAGAAAAAAAAAATGACTATACTCGTTCAAGGAACGATAGCATCCGGTTTGGTCGCACCGACGGTAGAGAAAAAACAAGAAAAAGTTAAAAAGAAAAAGAACGAGAAAGATAGAAAGACAACTCATTTTTGTGGAATGCATGGATGTTACGAGACCAGACCTATATCCAAAGTCTAAGATCATGTAACATAACGCGGATTCTTAACGCACTATACACACCGATAAAGGAGATCTCCATTGGTAGATACACACGTGATCATTTCAATTTATTATTATAGATCCATAATCGTTAATACGGTGACTCGTACGACTTAATTGCCATTTTTACTTGTTTTCAAATTCTCGGTAGATATTAAAAGGAGGATTTTATGAAATTTCCATTATGAGGGTATTTCTGGTCTCCATTGGCGAATTACGCGAGATAGAGTATAAGGTTGGCTGAATCATTTTGAATGAAATCAAAAGAAGTAGGCTAATCATAGAAATCTTTGAACAAGTCATTTTCAATTAATCACGTGAATTTATTCATTCTATATATTCTTATGATTTATGATATATATATATATATATATATATTTGTAATGTTCGTTATTAACAAAAGACGTTACTCGACAGAATGTCAACAAGAAATCAATGTTACAAATGCGAATTTCTACGTCGTTAACTCGATTATAACAACATTTACGCCTTCAATTCATAGTTCGTATAAATTTCTCTAACAACGAGGTATCTCCAAGCTATTTCTCGAAACTTTGTCTCGGAAACATTACGTTATGAAGTCGTACGATTTACTTGCTAATTCCCGTCGGAAGTTCCTACACGAAAGTTTATTTTCCATAGAATTCTGGAATTAAACGAGCAAGCATTTTATCGAGGAAAAAAAAAAGTATGCGTGAGGTGCAATTGATGTATTCAGATGCACATGTATATATATATAAATGTAATTTATAAAAGTCAGACAAGATATTTGATACTTGAACAGCGGACAAACAAATGTCCTAAATGATGTCCTCGTCAGCAGTACCGGTTTTGCTGTAACGTTTAAGAGAAACGAAATCGTCGAAACTTTCGCAAATAACTTACGAAATTATAATAGCTATTGTTTCGGAATTAACTACGTCTCTTTTTTGTTCTTATTTTCTTTCTTCCTTTCTTTTTTTTTCTTTTCTTTTTTGTCTTTTTTCCTTTTTTCCTTTTTCTTTTTGCATTTATCTTTTTTTTTTATTTTTTCTTAACGCGACCAATTTGTGTACCGGCAATTATGGAACGACATAAGGCTATTAGTTACGACGACCATTCGTAACAGAGCAAAGATCCGAGCGTTCTCCCCGTCCGTCCATTGTCCGCTCGAAAAGGAGCATGAAAAGAATGAGAATGAGAGAAATTTCGCGACGCTCTTTCGAAAAGTTACGACTCCCAACCAACGCAATGTATACGCCGAGTTCCTCGTCAACATCGACTCTCGACATCATTCAATCGATTCGACATGCCCATGTATTACGTACAATCAAATTTGCCACACGTTTGTTTTATTTATTTGTTTGTTTTCTTTCTTATTTTTTCTTTTCTTTTTTTCTTTTCTTTTCACGTTTCCGTCATCCGCCTTGCGATTTCGTTGCAGGTATTATCCATTGGACGATTGACAACAAGTGAATTAATTTCCTTACATTCGATGCGTTACATCTTTGTTTAACCATATAACAGGGTAAATATAATTAATCCTCGCCATTATCCAGGTCACTTTTTCTTTTAACTTTATGACACTCACAGATTATAACATTTGAGTTATTATTTAAAAGTTCGAATAAAGAAAAAATAAAAAACGGTGAAAGTTCGACGAGAAGGATCACTCGAACAAAAAAAAAAAAAGAAAAAGAAAATACGAAGAAGTAATACGATTTTGCCTGATAGAAATGTCAGTGAAATCATATGGTATTTCAATATCTCAATATTTACTTTACGTTATCCACGGACAAAACGCCTTTTAGTTTCAATTTCGCAACTCCGAGAATAACGAACGAAAGTATATATCGATCTTATTCTTCGACTTATCCTTGAATCGTATAACACTTATTAATAATATTCCCTGGAAATATTTCTCGAGTGATCGTTCCATTTAATACATAAATTATCTCTATGCAGCGTGTCGTATTGTTCATGAATTCTCGAGCTTTCTAATAACGTTAGAACATCGATTAGAAACGAAAAACGATAATAAGTATTGTGTGATAAAAAAAAAAAAAAAAGAAAAGAAAAACAAGAATGCCAATTAATTTATACAATATATAGATATTTTTATTATGAGAAAATTAAAAGTGTACGCAAAAATGAATTCTTGCTAATTGAATTAATATAAGAGTTTCGAACGTTCATATAACATTTACAGTAGAATTATATATTTATAATAGTTTTTGAGTTAATCAATTTCTTTATATTCGATCTTTCATTTAACCGATGACGAAAATGAAATTAGATTTCTATTATATTATTATGATAATGAGAAAATATTTCTATTATATTACATCCGTCCATTGATTTCAATGGTTCTTTTTATACGCGATAAATTTTACCCACAGTTTACACGATGCTTTTATACGCGCTCCCTGTTTACGTGATTTAATTTTACGCGAATAGAAAATATATTCTTCTTTAATCTTTATTGAATTAACCGTGTTGTCGACAATACCTAAAGAGATTTTCAGTAAGTTCTTTGACTTTGAGCCAATTAAAAAGAAAAAGTTGATTGCCTAGAAATATGATAACGACGAGGAATAATATTGTTTTTGATTTTTATAGAATTTTATGATATACTTTATGAACCTATGCGGAATAAATATTTTTATAACTTATATATATATATATATATATATATATATATATATATATATATATATATATATTTCTCATGTAGCATTTTTCTTTTTGTACTGGTAGACTTGATCATTCACGCGATATTTATCCATATAAAAAAAAAACTTCATAGAACGAATATTTTGGATAAATCGAGGGCCGGTTGTTTTATGATATTTCTATGAGATATGTTAATATTATAATATAATAGTATTTTTATTAGATTATTGCGACAATTAAATTGTATTTCTATTATTACATTTATATGATCGCGATGACAAATAATATATAGAGAATAACGAAATAATATTTTCGTAAATATAAAAAAATATATACACATATATATATATATGTATATATATATATAATGTATAGATATATATAGATATATATCTGAATATCTATATCTGATATCTATATAGATATCAGATGTCTCTATAATTATCTATATCTGTTATCTGCATAGATATCTATATAGATATTTATATAGATATCTAATATAGATATCTATACCTATATATCTATATATACAGATATCAGTATGAATGTTGAAATATCTATTATTTTGTTATTTATAATTAAGGAATAATGAAGAGACTTGACCCAATTGTTCTTGTAATTACGTGAATCACATACACATTTGACCCGGCGGGTGGATCATTGCAAAACGAACTAAAACGCGTTCTCGTGTTGCGCGACGATGTTACGCCGATGAAATCGACGAAGAAAGTAAGAGCGTTTCTCGAAGAGGAAGTCCTGGAATTAGGTGACGTTTATATGGGACGGGCGAAAGCGTGTCAAGATAAAATTATATATTCAGAACGTAGACGACGCGAGAGATTACTCGCGACTACGACAACCATTTTTACATTGTCTTGTTTTATTTTATATACATATATGTATAGATAGTGAGAGGGAGAGAGAGATAGAGAGAGAGAGAGAGAGAGATCTCATTTTCTTGCCAAATTCTGTCAATTTGTCTTTTTTTTTTATGATCTCTTCAATTATCTCATCGATACTTTAAATCAATAAAAATATATTTCTTTTTTGAGCTCTTTCAAATAAATTGAACGATCCGCCGTTGTAATCACGAAGACATAAAATATGTGCTAATTCTATCCCAAGACGATGAAAACGAAAGTGAATGACGGTTTTAAATATGCGTAATGAATAACTATCTCTCTCTCTCTCTCTCTCTCTCTCTTTCTCTTGCCCTCTTTCCCTCTTCCCGTTCTCCCTCTCTCTCTCTCTCTCTCTCTCTCTCTCTCTCTCTCTCTCTCTCTCTCTCTCTCTCTGTCTTTCCCTCTTTCTCTATCTCTCTTATACAATATAATATTATGTACAATGATCGTAAATCGAAAGTGATAGAAAGGTGCATATTTATTGAATAATTTAAAATATCTACTAATCAAACAAATATGCACCAATAATCGTACGTTATATTCTTTAGGAAGGTGGAGTGTTTGCGTTTAGAGGAATGCCGTGTAGCTGCAAGGTGCATACAGCAAAAAAAAAACTGGGTCGAAACGGAGAGCGAGATCATCGACGTTCCTTTTATTTATATAGACGCCTCTCTATAGGTCGGCAGGCGTTCGAGTGCTAGAGCAAAACTTTCTCCATGAACTCGAAAGTCCAATGTCTCTGCGATCGCATATATTTATAATGTATACATGCATGTATGTATGTATGTACGTATATTATATACATACATATGTAAAACGTTATGTAGGCATCTTGTACGATTAAGAGATCGAGTTATAAAAATAAAAAGCGTAAGGAAAAGAAAAAAAAAAAAAAAAGAAAATTAAAAAAATGAAAAGAATCACGAATCGCTTTCGAAAAGTATATCTTTTGCATATGTATTATTTGCATATAAATTATTTACATATGAATTATATTCTCATGTGTATTATTATTTCACTTTTTCCCCTCGAGTTCATTTCACATACGTCGAATATCTGTTATTATTTATTTATTTCTTTTTTTTTTTTTGTTTACGGTTAATTAATTAAAATCGTCAACGAGCGACCCAATTGTTTACGTATTGTTTCCTCGTATATCAACAGTTCGTTCAATTACGGAATAAAATTTAAGCTACGTGATATTTAGTCTTTATTAAATGATCGAACTTGTTAAACAAATGACGTGGGCAACGCGTAAAAGGGGTGATAACGCAACAAAACGCTCGAATGTGAAATCATGAGTTAATGAGAATACATTATTCAAGTCTTCCTAATGATAGAAATAGTCTGGCAGCAGGACGAATCTAATTTCTATGATAATTTGGATAATTTTCATTCTAATTTCGAAGTCTCCCGATGCCAATCGCAAAAATTCATTACACATTTGAATTTAATATAATTTAGGATTCATTCATTGCCATTGTGTATATCATATTTCTATATATACAGATAATGAAATAATATTTTATTTAATTATCTATAAATATGTTTGGCTGGAATTAAATTTATCTTTTTTTTCTTCTTCTTTGCTTTTTAACAAAGCACAAGTTTTCCTTATCATTTATCGTTTATACTTTCTGTTTGTTCTAGAAAAACCTCGAATCACCCACGTTATAAAGTTTCCCGTTGTCGTATTACGAACGAGTAGATATCCTATGGTGTGTACTCATCGAAGAGTCAAATAATAATTGAAGCTACCATTCAGACTAATAATTAACGTATGTAACGTAGTAACAGCTTTGATACGAGATCCAAAATAGTAAGGTTGACTACGAGTATACCTTTATTCTCAGTTATTTGTACTTGGTAATTAAAGTAAACTCATGACGGTTCTCGTTCTAGACAGTAGTAGAGAGGAAAGAGAGACAGAGAGAGAGAGAGAGAGAGAGAGAGAGAGAGAGGATTATTAAAATAAGTCCTATCGAATAGTATCATTATTAAACAACGAAGATCATATTTGCAAAACAATTACGTACTGAAAGTATTACTCGTATTTTTTTTTTTTTTTTTTTTTTAATTTGAAACGATAAGAATCAGATGAGAAGGAAGAGAGTGTTTTAAATTTTCTTTAAAAAAAAGAAAAAAAGTAGAATAAAACAACGAAAGCAAAGTGAAACATTTCTTATACGAGAGAGAATCGTGAATGAAAGTTTCCGCGTTCGTATGTGATGATTACCATCCGTATGTTCACGGTGACATCACGAAAAGAGTGAAATCTAATCGGTGACCTCGCGTGTTGTCCGTATGTGTACCAACGTCATCCGGTATAATAATCGTCGAACGATCGAATCGTCAGAGGACGTCGACTCCGATGCAACGTCGTCTATTTCAGGTTTCAAGTTTTTATCGTCAATATTAATTAACGATCATATATATATGTATGTATACATATATATATATACATATATATAAGAAATATCTACGAGATAAAAAACTGATTATCCCGATGTACATTTATTCTACGTGCGATATTAACGGATGGATACGATTTTACAAATAAAAAAAAATATCGTTAAATTACTGAATATGTATTAATGTTAAATAGGATACGGAATAACGACCACGCGCGCGTTTAAATAACGAATGAAGAAACAAAAAAAAAAAAACAAAAAAATTCCTACATACGACTTTCAATATTTCTTTTTAATATTATGCATACATATTTATCTCGTTAAATTTGTTATCGATGAAATTTGATCTCGAGATCGGTAAAAGTATAATACGATCAACGATGATACTACGTTTCACGTTACTAAATATAGTGGGTGGACGAAAATCGAGAAACATTTTATATATGTATGTATCTGCCTGTCTGCCTCTCTCTCTCTCTCTCTCTCTGTGTATGTGTGTGTGTGAGTGTTTGTGTGTATCTGTTGCTCCCTATCAAGCGATTCTACTACTATACGTTCAAAGAAGATTTTACTTTCTCGAAAGCATGCGAGTAAGCGAGAACAGGCGCCAGTTGCTCTTCTTACTTTCTCTCACGGATGCTTCAAAAGTAGGTCCCAAATAGGATTAAAAGTCCCTCGAAGGATTTGAAAAACAATCGATCCCTAGTATTCGCTAACCAATTAGGTAAAACAACTTTTCTAAAGATTTTCTCAATATTGACGTTTCATAAAAGAAAGGAAAAGAAGAAGAAGAAGGAGAGATAGAGATAGAGAGAAAGAGAGAGAGAGAGAGAGAGAGAGAGAGAGAGAAAAGAGAGAAAAAACTCTTAAGATAATTTTTGGCATTACAGAAGAAATCTCATTACCAACTTTCTAATTAATATCTAATTAAGACTCTTTCGCAGCGGTCCAATTATCATCCTCTCAGGAGATCTTTGTCGTGCAATATAACGAGAACGACGTTCTTTTCACCGAGACAAATTACATATACGTACACGTATATTTTCTCATTTAAAAAGACGAAAGAGAAAAGAGAATAGATCTAGGAATATAAAAGAAAAAAGGGAGAGAGAGAGAGAGGCAGAGAGAGAGAGAGAGAGAGAGAGAGAGAGAGAAGAATGAAGGAAGTTGTAATACGTTGAAAAGAAATTTCATATATTTTCATCGAAGTTATTTCATCTTTCTCACGTGTTATATATCTACATATGTATACATATAGGCATATTGTATATATTTATTGATAACATATATTTATTGATATATTTATATTTTTATATGTATATATATATATATACATATACATATACATAGAATACATTATATAGGAATAAAGTTCTATTTATCTACAAATTAAACGGAATAACATCAAGCTCGTCGTGGTTCGTTTAGATTGGATAGAGGAAAGGAATCTATGAACACTCTCTTTCTCTTTTTTTCGATGTTTATCCAATGAGGTCTCGTTATTGAAAACGTATGTCTTAGGTATAGTGGGGGTTTGACAACTTGCTCGCAAATTTTTATTGTATATTTGAAGAGAGAGAGAGAAAAAGAGAGATAGAGAGAGATTGAAAGAGAAAGAGAAAAGGAAAGAAATCACTTTTGTTCAGGGGAAGGAGAAAAACGACCAAACGAACGAGTTATCAAGATAAGATGATTCAAGCTTATTGAAAGGGAAGAACTGGTCCAGTTTCCAGGTCATCTTGTTGTTCATCCTCTTCTCGTAAATCCTCCCGTTGATTTTTCCTCGCTTCGGCTATTCGCCGAGCTTCGTCTACGTACTCGAGAACGGCATCGAGACGTTCCAAAGGATATTCCGAATGATAGATCACTCGTTGATCTTCGAGTGATCTTTTACCATATCGACTGCCGAGGAAGAACATATTGTTTCTTGGAACAATCTTTACCGGTCCCGATGATTCCGCTGACATCTTTGAACCGCTACGTCCGTATCGTCCATTCGTATGATAGATTGCTGAACGCTCGTACCGTACTGTTTATCAATGAAATTACAAACAAAATGTTGTTAATTATTTATGTGTGTGTGTGTGTGTGTGTATATGAGCCGTTAATTTTGGAATTGAGGCAAGTCCATTTTATGTTATTGCTAGAAGACATAAATAAAAAAATAAATTTTATATTAATTTGTAATAAGAATTACCTTTAAATATTTTTTTCACAAAATGGACGTCCCACTTTCAAAATCTACGGCTCATACATACATATACATACATACATACATACATACGTACGTACATACATACATATATATACACACACACATTCGTGATGATTTTATAATGTAAAGTTTTGAATATCCTCGTCTTTCAGGAATCGTGTTACTGATTTATTTTTCAATAAAAATGTTATAATTAACGAATAAATAAAGAGCATGTAAAGTGGTCACTCCTTTTGAGTGAGTGAAAAGTTTTTTCATCGGAAATATTAATATTTCGTACGGAACTGAAAACGTCGATTTTTGTATCTGGTTTCGGAATTACCATTGAATATATTATTATTATTATTATCTTATTTTTATTGTAAAAAAGGAATCATCTCTTATAAACTTTCTGCGGGGAACTCGTTACGTTAATATGTTCGCACGTGAATTATATATTGAAATTAATAATAATGAGAGCGAGGAAAAGTTTGAATAGAAAAAAAAAAAAAGAAGAAGAAGAAAAGAAAAGAACAAAAAATCCATTCACGCAGATCGATCATAAAACTCGTCCAATTAATATTTCACCAACGTTTAATTTATTTTATAACGAGAACGAAAGAAATGAATAGAGAGGAAAAATTGGGATCGACTAATGAAATAAAATCCTACGGATGATTGGGGACGATAAATTGAGAAGATAAGTATCGAAAAGAAAGACCAAATGCTCACCTGGCACGTCCGCACGTGAAACGTCACGTTTGCCGTAACGAGTTTGATGATAGAAATGTTGGTCATCAGTGGCCTGCACGAGGCACCAAAGAGCGCACCCGATCCACAGGCACGTTATCAATTGAATACTACCGAAGGCCGACACCATAGATGATTTCATCCCACGAGAGTGCATCCTCGCACCTGCGAGTAAAATAATATAAGATTTCTTTCATTCGATCGAATCTGACTTACTTCGCGAATATCTGCGTTTGTACAATTTCGAATCGTTTGTTCGACCAATATTTTTGAGACAGTTATTGATCGAAAAGATTAAAACAAAAAAGAAAAAATAAGAAAGAAAAAATTATATGAAATTCGTATTAATCCTATTGTCTTAATACCTGTTTTACGATTGAGACCTGGTCGAGTACTGCAAAGTGTCGATCGAAGGAAGATCGAATTATCGAAAGCCCTGCGATCAAATTTTTTAAAAATATATAAAAAATATATAAAAAGGAAATCCGTGTTTCAAAACGTTTCTCGATTTATTATTACGTAGCACCTTCACTAACGTTCCCGAACGTCCCAAAGCCCTTCGAAAAGAAATTTATAACGTTTTCTCGTGATAACTCGTCCCTTGCAGATATCACTTGTTAATTAATTTTTAATTTATAACTTGGTTAGATGATTGTTGACGTTGCCGAAAGACGAATTGTGAGTCCTTCGAATGATTTTACCTTCGAAGAAACTTTATTCTTTCTACGAGAAAAGTCAGATAAACGGGTTAAGACCAAGGCAAGTTAAGATCGAGAAGACGAAAAAAAAAGAAAAAATTAATGAATCAAAGTGAAAAAGCAAAAAAGAATTTTCCCTCGTATAGACGTATTCTTACGTTATTCGTCGTTTCGATCACGTCAAATGATTGACATTATTTCTTTATTTCCACGAAATAATTTGAAAGATAAATTTTGCCATCGTAAAAATGATCAAATGTCGAGAATGGAAGGGAAAAAAAAAGATATAAATAGGAGAAACGCGAACACCGATAAGAGAAAAACTTTCACCCTTTCTTGAATACCTCCTCTCTCTCTCTCTCTCTCTCTCTCACTCTTTCTTTCTCTTTCGCGTCAGGGGTGAAACGCGAACGCAGAAAAGCGAAATGCAGGTGAAGCAACACGTAGAAGCAACTGTGGTGTCCCATGAGCCGCGAAACGCTTTATATAGTCTCACCCGACCACCCACGAGAGAATCCACAGATACCCTCCCTGTTCCACCAATCCGGCTCGAGCTCAGCACCCTCTTTGTTAACCATCGACGTATCTACTTTTTCTCTGTCTCCCTCTCTCTGTCTCCCTCTCTCTCTCTCTCTCTCTCCCTCTCTATCTATCTATCTATTTATCTATCTATCTATCTATCTCATTCTCTTTCTCTTTTTATCTACCTTTATCCAACAGTTTAAACAAAACGATTATCATCCCCATCCACTTGGAAAACCCTCGTTTGAAATATCGTGATTCTCTCTCTCTCTCTCTCTCTCTCTCTCTCTCTCTCTCTCTCTCTCTCTCTGTCTTATCCGTCGAATTACAATCGTCGAAAATGAATATGATCATATTCACCTTTTGAATAACTTTTTCTAAATCGTCAATAATTTATGAGAACTTTGTTTACGAGATATCTTGTAACAATTTATACCTTACGTATTTCCTTATAAATGCGCATAATCGATCTCACAACTGACATCTTTAATTATTTTTTATTCCTTTTTCTTTTATTTTTATATTCGTGAATTAATTAATTAATTTATTTATTTATTTATTTATTTTCTTGTTAATATTAATGATACGAGGAAGATGATCAAAACAATATACGAGAGTGTCGCTCTTGAACAATATTTCATCAAATTATAATGAAATGAATGTTTTCTTTTTCTTCCTTTTTTATTTGTTTTTCTTCCTTGTTTACATTATTTTTTCTTTTTTTATCAAGTGGCACGCTTTCAAATAACGGAAACCGAACACGCGAATAGGAATTTTGTCGATAGTACTTCACCGGATATATCGTTTGATTTTTAATTGAAGAATATTAGGAGAAAAAAAGAAATTAAATCAAATGGAATAAAAGGATGGAAAAAATATTCGCGAGCAACAACATCGGAAAGGTTCCATCTAATGATGAACGGTACTATCACTTATGGAGATAAGCATTATCGCTATTTCGATTGTCGTATAACAATCGTATAATCAATTGATCTATTAGAAAATCTAATGGGAATTTAAACGGATATATGAACAAAAAAAAAATTATTGTCGCGCTAATCAGAACGATTCGTCGACGTTAATTACATCTCGTTTAATGCTCGATTACGAGCACGCAACGTGATCTCAATCGAGAGTATAAACGAGAGACGATTATCACCTCGGGAAAGTCAATTTTCACTTTTATCATCCTTCTACGAAATTATTATATTATATTCGAATTATTATATGACTACGAGGTAATCGTATATCTACTTATTTCGTTTGATCTCGAATAACAGTCGAATGGATATAAAATTAAAAATTGAATAATTGATAACAATTTTCATGTTATTTTCTTCTTTTATTTATGTATTAACATGTTAATTATTACAATTAGCTACCGACGCAACATTCATAATAACATAAGTATCTTCGATGGCTGACTTGTGTAAAGCATTCTGTCTTTTGACCGTTAAAAAAAAAAAATAAAAAAGAATAACAGTGATATTTTTCTGATAACAAATATCGATTATTTATTCTGTCTGTGATTTGTTAAAGTTATAGTCATAATCGACGATTAGAATCAATAAAAAAAAAAAAATAAAGAAAGAAAAAAGTAATAAGAATCGTTTAACTTTACAGTCGGTTGAAATAGTCTACGTTTCAACGGATCAATAGCAAACATTTCGCGTAAAAGATTACGTTTTCTCTCGTAGACGTAGGATATCTAGTAAATGGCTCGATTTTTAACAACATCTCGAGAAAATAAGCGAGCAGTAAAGACAAGGTACCATCTTCTTCCTCTACTATGGTCTATCTTAATTTTCTTAGTTGTAGGGTTGGGTAACGAGTGTTCACCCTTTTTTTTTAATCTTCCTGCAACCTCCGGGGTGCGATCAGTGAGAGTAAAAGGAACGAGAAGCGAAGAAAGCTTGCAACAAACAACTATGGATCGTAAAAGGTTCTTACGTGAATAAGAAGAAGACAAAAAATAAAGAAAATGAGAAGAAGTTAATCCTTTGAGATTCTCTACAGTTGAGTGCTCTACATTTCATTTTTATTTATTTATTTTTTGTTTTATTTACTTCTTCTTCTTATTATTATTATTCTTTTTCTTTTTCTTTTTCTTTTTTTTTTTTTGAATTCATACCCACCATGCGTTATTTCGAAAGGGTTAATAAATTTGTCTTTTCTTTCTTTTTTATTTTTTTTATTTCTCATTCGATGGCTTTTCCATTTTTTTTGTTTTGTTTTTGCTCTTGTTTCCTCTTCACTCTATTATCGATTATTGAAATAATATATATTTATGTATATAATCGAAAGAAAAGAATAACTGCAACGCGAGAGCTTTCAACATAGATAATCGAGATACGTAGAACCGTGCGTTAAATCTTTTAAAGCATTCAAGACAGGCATCAGCGAGCTAAGAAATTCACTTTCCACAGGGTGATTTAGTCTAATCAAGGGTACGTTATGTACCATGACGAAACTTATGATTAATGAAGGACAACGAGAAAGGCTTAGAGAGATCCATCTGATAGAACGGAGGAAGAAAAAAATGTCTATAAACACCCTGTACTTAGGTACACATATTAATAATGTCTTGGTGTAGTAGAAAAGGATAAAAGGGTAAAAAGAGAAAATCCAAATAGATCTTTTTGTTGATATTCACAAGAATCATGTTTTGAGATAATCAAAAAATAAGCAATTGAATTCATTGCTAGATCGTCGTGATCGTTAAATTTATGTTTTTTCTTTTCTTTTTTCTTTTTTTTTTTATTTTACTTCGATCAGAAAAAAAAATGATTTTTACGATAATCTTACGCGAATATCCCAGAATATTTACGAAAATCCGTCTTGACGAATGAAATAGTTCCTACATCGAGACACTTTCGTTAATTTCCGAGCGTCCAAAATAATTAGACTAAGACCAGTTCGATTTGCTCAGACACTAGCCAGATCCTATCTTATATTCTTGATACCTCTTGCCTTCTGTGAGCACACCGTAAATAAGATTACCGAGATCAAAGTCCTTTAATTACATTCGAAATACGAACGGACATTTCCCTTCGGTTAGATCGTCTTTTTTTTACAGGTTTTTTTTTTCTTTTAATTTAGAATATATTTATATTTGTAAAAAATTCTTCCTTTTCCTTTCTTTTTTATAGAAAAGATATGCGCGCGCGCGCACGCGTGTACGTATCATCAATATCACGAGGAATAAAAAAGAAATAAATAATAGGACGAATTTTCGATAATAAAATTAATATCGATGAGAAATTCAAATATTTAATTTAATACATTGAAATATGGAACAATTCGCATTGTTCGCACGTTTAAACGATCAGAACGTACGTAGAATATCGATCGCTTTGAAATTCCTAGTTTTCGTCTAATACGACGAACGATCGGTAATCGTTATCTCGACTTCATTATTACCTATTGTACTTGACGCTCAACGTCAAAATTACTATCGTGCCGAAAGGGACCATAAATTTCAATAATATGTGATATTGCGTTAACGATCCGATCGTAATTTTTCTTTGAACGTTACCATGTAGGTATCGCAAAACGTATCAAAAGCCGAGGAAAACGAATTGAAAGAAAAACAGGGGAAACACATGACTTCGACAACCCTCCCGACGTTATCTTTTCAGCGAAGCTTCCCAGTCCGAAAATGTCGATCAACAAGAAAGAAAAATCCACGAAATGGGTTATCGTTTCGCACGCTATACGAGCTTCGAGTAAAAGAGAAAGAAAGAAAGAGAGAGAGAGAGAGAGAGAGAGAGAGAGAGGGAGAGAAGGAGAGAGAGAGAGAGAGAGAGAGAGAGCTTTTGTTTCCTCTCCCATACGTATCGCGACATAAAATCGTTAATTTAAATCTAATACATACTACATATCACGGGACGAACAGAAGATTTTCGAATTAATCGGATCACGTATTGTCCGTATTTTTATTCGAATTCCCATTCGATCGTACTTTGTATTTACGTATTATATAAAATCTACGTACATATGTACTTACGTAGTACTACGTACGTACGAATATATGTACACATATAGAAGAGCACATATGCACACATACATAGACAGTTGGATATTGTTTATATAAAAGAAACAAATTAAATAAAGGTCAGTTTTTTAAACGAGCAATCCTTTCAAAAGGTTAATATCAAGAAAATATACAAAGGAAACGTTTGAGCAAGCTCCCTTTAACGATGAAATAATTATAATTAGTGAGTCAAAAGGAAAACGTTGAAAAGCAACCAAGCCCTCTCGACTACGAGCTAATCTAAACTGCGTTATTTCCATTTCACACGGAATGCTAATTAAATTACATCATGTGTTTATGAAGATTATAAACGTTAGACGAAATATAGTTGAAATTCTACATTCCGTTTTGTCTTTCAAAGGTTCATCCTTTAGTCTGAAATTCATCTTTCGTCTTTGTTTCTCTTTTTATTTTTTTTCCCTCTTCTTATATCTTAATTACAAAAGTGATAGAAGATAGAGAAAAAATTAGTTTGCGGTTCGTTGTGTTTGATTTGATTCTTCAAAGTATCCAAAGGAACGCAAGAATCTCGTTTGCCGAAAGTACGTAAGAATATTAAAATGAAAATCGGCATTTAATATTCTCGCATGCCCGTAGAATTTCTCACCTCCTGTGGGAAATAAAACTCCTTTCATTTTTTTTTAAATATTCAACCGAAGTGCGGTGACATCGCGAAATGATTGGACAACTCGCTATCTTGCTCGTGCAAAGCTGTTAAAAAAACTTTTCGTAAATTCGGCTTAGAACCCACCCTCTCTCTCTTTTTTTCTTTTAAATCTTCTACTTCATATCTTTTCGATTAATTCCTTTCTCAACGTTGAAGATGAAAGAAGAGGAGGTGCCACTTTAGACGCGGCTAAATTATGGAAGAAATTACAGTATCTAGCATACGCTATACACGATGATATATCGTTGTGATGTTTCTTACTGAGAAATATATTTCTTTTTTTCTTTTTTTTTGTTTCTTTTCTTTTCCTTTCTTTTATATGTACATATGTTCGTATGTACTAACACATCTCTCCATTTTTAAAAACTCGTTAAGCGGCGATCGGTAACGATCGAGAAACGTCAATAGATTAATCTAATCTAAATCGTAGAGATACGATAACTGAACATGTCGATCTTATCAACGACTCGTCGCCGTTGTTTCAATCTAAAAAAAGAATTAAAAAAAAAGGTCAAGGGAACAAACGGAGTGAAATGCTTGAAGTTTTGAGAATGACAATCAATGACTGTCCTGAATAATTCATTGAACATTCATTTTAAACGTACATTTGTCCGTTCAATTACTAAGGATATCACATTAAATCGGTGTTATCAATTGGAATTCCAAAGGAGGAAAAAGGATGGTAATTCTGCGTTTTCCAGCTTGTTGAAGCGATTCTGTGATTATAACTTTCAGATTGAATGTATTAGGTAGATTGTAATCGGACGTAACGGTAACGTAAAACCGAAACAGTACTAATTACATTAATTACAAAACGCGTAATTAACAAGGACCGCCCATTTACTCGATACATCTACGCGTACTTATATCATTAATTAAATAACCAACGATGAAAAATCAATGAATAAATTTACAATGTTTGAAATATTCATCTTATATTACTATTTTCATTGCAAGATTAATATAATATAATAGTACTTGAAAAATGTCAAACCTTATAATATATTATATTAATTTACAATGCTTCTTAAATTGTTGTCGTCATATTTAATAAGAAAAATATTTCGAAATTAAATTCCATGTTATATTATCTAACTTAATCGATTTTTATTAAACGAAGTCATTTGTAGATACAAGAAGAAATCGATTTTATCGGTAAAGAATGTCCATTTGTGAATGGTACGAATTATTGATTTTGTCGGTAAAAATTAGCCATCAGTAAGTGTTGTTGATTTTCTGTCGATAATTGATTGAGATCATTGAATTTTCATTGCAGACACGTCAGAATTCAATATCACGTGGTTAAGCTTTCATTGATCTAAATTATTAAAGATTCATGCTTACGAGTAGTGTTCAGACAATGAATACTGCTGTAGCTAGTAAATTTATGCGATTTATTCGCACAAATGTTTCAAAACATCAAAAAGTAAGTTAAAAATAATATTCATATATGATGAACCAATAAATACTTTTTAAACGAACTCTCGGTAGATGATAAGAAATTAATTAGAGGTTATCAAAACCTAACCTAATCAAATAAAATTTTCTGCATTATGCTTTATTTCTGTTATAGTCATTTACTTAATATAGAAATATATATTTTTTAATAAGTGCATTACTATTTCAAATAATAAATAATGTATTTTTTACTTTAAAGGTAACATTGTTTAGCACAAAATCTCAACATCCTTCGATACCTATAAATCCACTAAAAGAAATATTCACCGCTAATCAACAAAGTGAAACTGGAGCAATATACGATAAGAAACCTTTCAAGATACGTTGTGAAGCTGGAAAAATCTATTTTTGGTGTACATGTGGGCAAAGTAAAGGACAACCTTTTTGTGATGGTACCCATAAAAACATATTCTTAAAAATTAAATTACGGCCTATTCGATTTACTGTCACAGAGACCAAAGATTACTGGCTATGTAATTGTAAACAGACATTAAATAGACCTTTTTGTGATGGAACTCACAAGAGAGAAGATATCCAAGAATTAAGACGTTAAGCTAGCATAGAACTATAAGTGTTCTCTTATATTTAATATTATGTTACTCATTATAAATAAAGCAAGGTTCTTATCTTATTATTATATCACATTTGTCTAACTTAAACTTCATGTAAAAAAAGAAAAAACGAATTTGGAAGTCCAAATGTTCATCCTTTATGGTAGCCACCATTATTGAGAACTAATACATATATCCACAGAATTATCTGTGAATCTTAATATAATTTTTATCTAAGATTTTATTTAAAAAAAAAAGTTATGCTAACTCAAGAAAATTTAGAGTTGTATATATATATATATATTATAAATTGTAGCAATTTTATCGTTGGTCGATAAAACAGTATTTGCAACTTCGTTACCAACGTAATCTCTTATTACTTACTACTTTATGCATATCCCACTGTAAACAACCTATTTATTTCAATTGTACCAACTTCAATACTGTTTCTTCTCTAGTGTGTTTTTATACTTAGGTTTGTGTTGAGTTTCAAATTTTAAATTCTGTATTTGTAACGAACATCCCATATGAAAACAACGTGAGAAGAATGGTCATAATGCATTGAAATAATTATATTATTACATTCTTTCGTAACATTCCTTCGTAACATTCCTTCGTAACCTTCGAATTATTTTATCATGTCCAGTATAAAGTCAGTGTAAGTTTCATTTAAATGATATATTTTTATCTTATCTATATCCGGCACGTGTTTTCAATGAATCATCGTAAACAATGCCATGATTATAGAAACTAAACTGAGTTTACAAAATATACTGTGCAAACTCTAATAGTTTTTTAAATTGATATAATGATATGATATTATAACATAACAATTTCTACAACCAGTAATTATTCAGTAATCCTATAACTTGTCCACATAATTAATAACAAACATGTACCTATATAATACATGAAATGGCTAATGTAAAAATAAATGTAGGATGATTTTACAAGTTTTAATTTATTAAATATCTTTATTATTGGTTGATTATATACATAAATTGTCTTAAATCTATAGGCGTCAGAAACCACCTGTTACATGCCGGAAGCAAGCAACCAAAACAAAAAGTGATAATGTAGAACCAGTTCAAGTTTACTGTCGTATAAGGCCAATGTTAAATTCTACAGATATCTCGTGTATGAAAATTGCTTCTAGTACGACAATAATTGTTACACCTCCAGAAACAGCAATAAATTTTCGCAATGTTAGTAAAGTAATACAAACGTCGTTCAGTCAAGTATTTGAGCATGATACAACCCAAAAGGAAGTATTTAACGTAGTTGCATTACCACTCGTGACAAATCTTATTAATGGAGAAAATAGTCTTTTATTTACATATGGTGTAACAGGAAGTGGAAAAACTTACACAATGACTGGAGATATCAATAATGCTGGAATTATGCCATGTTGCTTAGATGTCCTCTTTAATAGTATTGCCAATTATCAAACCAAAAGATCTGTATTCCAACCAGACAGATTAAATGGATTTGATGTACTAAGTGAAACAGAAATACAATTTGAGAAAAAAAATGAATTCAACTTAGACTTTGTCAGCTCTCAAAATGGAAAATACAGGCAGTAAATTATTCATGCAATAATAAATGATCGGTTGAAATTATTACATACTATATTTTATTAACAAAGAATTAAATTATTTACAGTGGTATCCAACCAATAGATAATAATAATGATAATAGACCAAGTTTTATATGCCCAACAGATGAAATAGATATGCTACAAATTGATGAGGATAATGGATATGCTGTATTTGTAACATACATAGAGATTTATAATAATAGCGTATATGATTTACTTGAAGATGAAGAAGTAAGGTCAAAGTGAGTTTAAAATTTTTATTAATTTTTTTTTCTGTGTCTCTTAAAATAGTAATAATATATGAAATAAAATTTAGAACCTTACAGAGTAAAATTATACGTGAAGATGGTTATAGAAATATGTATGTCCATGGTGTTACTGAAATAGAAGTAAAAAGTTCAGAAGAAGCATGTAAGATATTTCAACGTGGACAGAGAAGAAGACGAGTAGCACATACTGCATTAAATGCTGAATCAAGTAGATCTCACAGTGTTTTCACTATAAGACTTGTGCAGGTTATATATGTTACATTTTCTTAAATTAAATATAGTTTATCTCTAATAATTAAATGTATCATATTAAAAATGTAAACTTCCCTTGCATTGATATACAACTTGATTTATATGAGGTATTTCATTTTTTTGTATAGGCACCATTAGATTCTCAAGGAGAGCAAGTTGTGCAAGACAAACGTGTTATTTGTGTCAGTCAGTTATCACTAGTAGATTTAGCTGGAACAGAACGTACTAATCGTTCTAAAAATACAGGCCAAAGATTGCGAGAAGCAGGTAATTATAATTATTTTTAATAATAAATAAAATTCTTTATAATAATTATATATAACATTATTTATGCAGGCAATATAAATAACTCATTAATGACACTTCGCACATGCTTAGAAATTCTTAGAGAAAATCAAATTCAAGGTACCAACAAAATGGTACCTTATCGTGATTCAAAACTTACACATTTATTCAAAAATTATTTTGATGGTGAAGGACAAATTAGGATGATTGTTTGTGTTAATCCAAGAGCAGAAGACTATGATGAAACAATAGTAAGTTTTGACAAATAAATAAAATGATACAATGATTGTGATGGAGGAAGAGAAATAAATCAAATTTTTTGTTTATTTTGAATAGCAAGCAATGAAATTTGCAGAAATAACTCAGGAAGTTCAAGTCGCACGATCTGTAACTTCCAAATTAGATTTAGGCTATACTCCTGGACGAAGACAAATGAATAAGGTATAAAAACAAATCATATTTAAAATTTTATTTATCAATTAGGATATATACTTTTCATGTTTTAATCTTAATTTTTTTTTTTAGATATTTAAAGAAGCACGAAGCAGATTAGAAAAAGCAGGCAATGCTGATGCAGCTGACATAGAAGTAGATATAGGAATAGTATACAGGTACAATATACATATAGAGTTTAATACACAATAATATAATAATTAAATAAGAATATTATAGTATAAAAATATGCTTTCATTTTAGCCTTGGTGGCTCATTTCCAGACATGGAGATGACAAGCCCGCATAATGATCAAGTGATCACTAATCTGATGCGTTTTCTAGAATTACGTATTCAAAAGAGAAATTTATTACAAGGAGATCTGCAACAAAAGCGTATGTTTTTACATAAAAGAATGGGTATTTTTAGAATTAGTATAAAAAAATTAATTAACAAAATCTTTTCAGAAAAAAACTTTAGAAATATGCTAGTAAAAGTGGAACGAGATAATGTTTCCCTAAAGATTGAAAATGCAACATTGAAAGCATTGAATGAGCAACAAAAGGAAAAAGTATATAGAGCTTATGTTATTTTTCTTATAAAAATTTATATTCAGAAAACATATATGTATATTATTTTTTAACATTATAGATATCTATTTTGGAAAATCTCGTTTGTAAAACTGAAGAACAAATCGATACTTTGTTGTACAGATTAAACAGTGCAAATGATGCGATCAGAAATTTACAACAAGAGGTGATATAAATTTTATAAAACGCATGAGTGAATGACAAAATATTTTATTTATATTAATAAAAGAAAATATGTCTTTTCTTTTAGTTAAGAGATAAGGACATGTCTCTCAATCAACGATTAATAGATAAGCAAAGAGTAAAGCAAAAGTACAATAGTAAAATTCAAGCAGAAACAGCAAAAATGAACAAAGAATTGGAAACAAAATTGCAACAACAAAGAGAAATTTTACAAGTGTGTAAAACATATAAATAACATTTTTATAATATTGTATTGTGAATTATGTCAATTTTAAATGTTCTGTGTATAATCGCAACATTTATAGAACCAAATGAAGGAAAAGGAAGATAAATTGAAGTTAGTTAAACAAATATTGGTGGATGATAATGCGACTGATGTAACAATTCCTCATAAAGAATCTGTACCAGTAACTACAATTAACATTCCCGAAAATGCCACATCGAGCACATTTAATGATATTGCTGAATCTACAGTTATAGATAATACTCCAAAAACAACAACGGTTCAAGCGTTAGCAAAAATGTTGGAATCTGACACTGGAGATGTTAATACAAACGTATATAGTATTTTCAATGTTTATAATAATACATTTTTTAAGAAAAGAAGCCCATAATTATGTTTAGTTACATATTGGAATAGTATAATATTAATTTGAAATATTAAATATTCTTAGGAAAGAATCCCAGTAGTTAATCCGCGATATAGGCGATCACAAAGTGTGGACAGATGGATTGATCATCGACCTCCTCCGATGGTACCAGTTGGTACAATACTTCAACCCATAATGCATCGTAAACGAAGTGTTACACATTTATTAGATCCAAAAGATATCACGAACAAAGCATCTCGATACTGTCTCATATCTCAAAATCAAGATGAAGAAGGTGAACTGGAAACAAAGTTATACAAGGTTCATAAAGTTATTTATTGTATATAATTTAGGTAAAAGTCCAATATTATATCTTTTTTGAATATTCATTAATCTGACTTTATAATTTAGGGTGATATATTACCAACATGTGGCGGTGGTGCTCAAGTAGTGTTTAACGACATGGAGTTTTTAAAACAATTATCTCCTGTTACAAGAAAACGTAGTGTCACTTTAAGTCCTCGAAGCAAGGATAAAGTGACTCCTTCGGATAATAGTTCATCCATTGAGACTGGTTCTAAAAAGCTTCGCGTATAAAAATTTATATCAATACATTTAATTTTAGATTTCTGCAATTCTTCTTGTCATCTTTTTAGTATAAATCAAAATGTTTTTTTCTTTATTCTTTTTTTTTCTTTTGTTGTATAGAAGTACAAATATGTTTTTGTATAATAGTTGAGTAAAAGTCTATATGTTGTTTTTATTATTAGAAGTTTAACATTAATACTTTGTTTCTGCAAATAAGATGGTTTATTTAATTTTGTGCAATATATGTTAAGAGCATTACTAGAACAGGATCTAACTTAAGACTAACTTGTACATGCTCACTTTCTGTTAATAGATGAAACAATTCAAAGAAAACTTCTACAACAATGAATTCGTTTATTTCTTTACCTTCAATAAAAAAAAGAATGTTACAAGATATTCTTTTTTAATAATGTGTCTTTATTCGAGTTCTGTGGATTTTAGGTCTCCACTTATTTCCCCAAAGCTTATACAACAGACATTTTAAGTGAATAGTACAATTATGATAACAGAATCTGGGATATATTGCCATCAACAAAATACTGAATATATACATAATTTTTATACAGTGCCGCTTATGAAAAGGTAAATTTAACATGTTAATGTAGCATCTTTCATTGATATAATTTAAATATAAAAGTATCTTGTAAGTTGTGTGAAATATCTCATAGAAAAAGAGTATGGAAAAAATTCTATAGAGCAGTAATTTGTGGAAGCATATTTGCAGTAAACATTTTTTTTTTTTTTAACAGTGCCATTATAATGAAAAGGCTGTAATAAAAATTTAATTATATATATATATATATATATATATATATATATATACTACAGATTGAGCGTATCATATCACTGATACTGTATTATGAAATTACTGTCAAATATGATTCAATTTTGTTATCTCCTTTATCTTCTTAATGTGCTGACAATGTATAAAATCATATAAAGTATAGAGACTAGATGAATATCTTAATTGGTAAAGTAATTAGTTGTTGTATCATGATCAATCCTAACAAATTATAAAAATCGATTATTAAATCGTTTAAAGATAGTCTTATGCAACAGTGCACTTTCTTTCATGCAGTAGATATAATTATATCAAATGTGAAAGAACTAGTAAACGACATGTATTGGAAAAACTTAAGTAAAATATTAGTTCAATTTATGCTTAAAGGATTGTAGAGTAATCTCTTGTGCTACCGGTTACTTAGAAACTTGCAAAAATAGCATTAACAATACTTAAAGCAAAAAGTGTATAACTGCAATGACTATCCATACACAATGATGCTTTATCATGGCATCGGCTTTCTTACAATAAGCAACGCCAAAAATTAAAGGAGACATATCGCGCGCATCATAGGTACATATAATTGATTTTGTTCCCTATTAGATTTTCGACGAGCTAAGCGAATATGTATCCAAACATAAAATCGCTTCACAATATACAGAGTATAACCGAAATTAGAGATTTACAGATTTTATAACATTTACTCAGTTTTATTATATTTATATATGTATTTAATTTTAAGCCTTCTTATGTATAGTGTTTTCTGCACATATATTATTTTATAGTCTCTTTGTTATACTACCAAAATGAAAAACGTATTGGAATACACCTCCAATCATATGTCTTACTTTAAATATTTTAATTCTCACTCTCACAGTCCTGCAATAATGAAATCAAAAACGCTACAATCGTTTTACTGATTTCTTGAGACTTACCGTGAGTAAGTCTCTGCAGAATGTTTAACTATACCCTTTTTGAGTACTATTACATATAACATCAACATTATTTTTGGATATTTTTCTCTATAACTTGTTAATACCATAATTCCGTTGCCCTTTACAATAATTATCATAGCTTTTGTAAAGCATTATGTGTACCAATGACCGTAGATTAACATTTACAATTTATAGTTTGTTCTTATTGTTTGTAAGTATATCCCATCTAATGGAATACACATGATACACACATAAACAATTAGAATTTAAATCCATGTGTCATATTTTGTTACAACTTCAATTCTATAAACTATATTGAATGCTTTATCCAGCATCATTGTTATTTAGTTATAAAATTAGCGGATTAAAAGTATATGAAAAAATTCCTATGTTATAAAGTTCTCTCTCTCTCTCTCTCCCTCTCTCTCTCTCTCTCTCTCTCTCTCTCTCTCTCTCTCTCTCTCTCTCTCTCTGTAAAAGTCTCTGTACATACAATATATAAACATAACCATATTAGTTAAAGCACGGACTCAGTCAAAAAATAAGCTTAAGCTTAAGAATAATTTTAATTGTATGACATACAAAGTTCGTGCAAAAATTCAATGGTTAAAGTAATTTTACGTGAAAAAATAATGTGTCATTGAATACCAGTTATGAATAAATTCGCCATTTTAAATTGTGCAGAGAAAAAAAATGACGTTTTACTCTAACTGTAGGCATTCTAAGGACTGCACTTGGTGTCGTGTTTTGCCAGTGAACTTTACTAGTGAAACCTTCGATAATATTCCTCATTGTCATATTTTACTAGCACAAAAGTGTAAGCGGTAGTACCTTCACGATTCTTAGATTCTTTATGCATCTTTACAAGTTCCATAATAGAAAATAGTAAAATTATTCTATGGCTTTACTCATAAATTCTATAAACCGTTTACCATACTGTTCAGGATCACATGTTGATATACCATCCACATTGGCACCATACTTCACTGTTTTAGCTGCTTTTGCAGCTTGTTTACGAACACCATAATGCGTTAAAACATCAATTATGGCCAAAAAGTATATTTCTTTTGTAGGGGCACCTAGTAAATAAAGTTAAAGATATTGCAATAATCATAGATACATAAAATGGAAAAAAATCTTTTATTTATTTTTTTTATTTTACCTTCTTTACTAGGTATAGCATATATATCTAGTTCAGGTATTATTGCATCCTCATATTGAAGGCTCGTATCACGTACTAATGCTGCATGAGGTGATTCTGGTGGTGTAGCCATACCTGTAACTCCACTCCAACCCCAAAGACGGCTGAAAGAAATAGAAATTATATTTCATAATATTATAAAAGATACAATATTTTAGGTGAATTTTAATCTACAACATAATTAGTAAATATGCAAATAATAACTAGCTTACTCTCCCATTGGGCCTCGAGAATCTAATCCACTACCAGACTCACTGTCATCTTCTTCATCATGATTATCTTCATCCTCTTCTCTTTCTGCACGTTCTCTATTTTCTTGTTCCGCACGAGCACAATCGTGTAGACCAAGTAGTAAAGAATAATCCATTAAGTGTAATCTTGTTAGAAACTGTAACATAATTATTTTATGAAGACTAATCATAAAATAATATATAATTAATAATATGCTCACATCAACATCAGCAGTTAAAGTTTCTATAAGTTTTGTTTTTGCTTCTTCTCCTATGTAAATCTTCATTCCTTCCTTGACAAAATCATTATCTTTGTATGTAGGAAGATCCTTTTCCTTTTCTTTATCAGATGCTTCACGATCTACAGTTGAACCTTTCAGGTCAAATTTTTTGTGCGTTGTTAAATGATTAGAAAATACATTTCTTATGGCAACAACATAATGTTCAACACCGTCCACTGTTAATCGATACATGCCAAGGTATTGTGGTAGTAAGGTTTTTCCATGTCGTTCCACGATATACTAAGAAATAATATCACATAAAGTAAATTGCATTTGTATCATAATGAAGTTGAAAAAAACTTACTGGATGGTAATGTTTTAAAAACGAATGCATCCTTTCAACTTCTTCGCTTGTAAGAGTTTTGATAATAAATAGTTTGTCATAAGACTGATAAAATTTAGCACCACTTTTACCTGATGAATCATCAAGTATAGGTTGCGACCTGTGAAAAAGAAAATAAAATGAATCTAATTCATATAACTATATATTTTTGTAATATTGTATCTTATTCTTTTCAATATATTTGATATAAAGCTATAGAGCATATTGATATATCTGCTATTGATCTGTAATTGAAAGCTAATAAAACTAAAATAAAGAAAATAAAGAAAATCTCTACGCATAATAGTAGTAAAATCTTAAATACATAGAAGGCAATACAACTAAATTTGTTATTATCATATTTTATGAAACATAAAATTAAGCAAACAAACATTTAAACAGTGCACAAAGCAAAACTTGGAAAGCCAAATAATACATAGAATGACTTATTACCATATTACTAATTTATTATTTAATAATAATAGATTATTTAGTAAACCATGTCAATTTGTAGCTACTTGTACAAATTTCAAATATGTATTGCACAACCATAATAGAATTTAGTACATTCCAACAACATTGACTATATGATTATTTGATTTAATTAAAATATTTTTATATTTTTATATTTACATATTTTCATATTATATAGGTTACAATAAGATAGTTCAAATATTTTAATAAATTAAAATAAAAATTCTAATATATACCTGAACACTTCAATTTTATACATGCTTAACTTAAACAAAATTTAGTTCTTTGAATTTGTTTTCGAAGAATAATGTTAATATACTATTATTAGATCATATAAAAGTAGGACTAAAAAAATAATTAATGCAAATTTAAAGTTCGTGCCGAATCTCTGTCGTCAAAGAGAAACTCATCAAATTGTGTTAACCACAAGACACGCACAAAATGGGAAATCAAGTCTGGCTAACCTCAAGCGTTTTGGTTTAAAACTGTAGGTACGTAGTGGTTTACTTAAGACTGGAATTTGAGATATAAAAGGAGGAGGAGTAAAGTTTATTGAGGGAGCAGTAGCTGAACGCTGAACCAATTGATGAGTCCTCCCACTGAGTTTGGCCAAACCCGAACCTCGCGAAGGATTATATGCTCGACATCTATCAGCAAAATTTTTGCATTACAAGACATACTATTTATTACCAATTATCTTTTGGTTGATGCAGGAAAGTATGATTCCATGTGTCACATGATCTCCGTATGAAAAATCTATATTCTTTGCTTTACAAATAAAAGACTGTATATAAGTTATTTACACTAAACTAAGAATATCTAAAATATCTACACATCTCTACAATGATAGTATTATTATCTTATTATCCACTGTTACATTTATAATGATGAGAAGAAACAAAATATAAAACAAAAAATTTTCAAATAATATATTATCACTGACAATACCAATACCTAAAACATACATGCTTTCTTATTTCTAGCAAAAGACAAACATACAAACAAAGATCTTTAAAGCACAATGGTTAATATTTGAGAGAATTTAATTTATTTCAAGTATTTCAAGTAACACTATCTTAATAATTGTATAAAATAAAAATATTAATACATAATAACAAAGTGTGGATAGATTATTTTCTCTCAAAATTATAATTTTTCGAAAGATACTACACCAACAAACAAGTAAACATAGTATTTGACATGCGAAGTAAAGAGTACATTCATTTTATCAGTGGTAATTTGTTTAAAGAAAACGAAACAACAAGTTCTCTTATGTACGTGCAATGTGAACCAATAACCAATGTTTATACTTCACATCACAAAATTCAAATGCTTGTTTGCTATATATAAAAATGTAAGTTACCACATAATTGTATGTATGTAATAAAACAGTAACTGATTTTGTGTAAAGTAAAATTACGCATTATGGCAGCCACAATGATAGTATATAATTTAAAATTGAATTATTCTTTATATTACCTTGTCATAGACTCTTTATAATCCAAGTCATCTATGCCAAATCTTTCACGCAAATTACGGAATACCAATGGACAATACTCTTTGATCTTAAAATGAGAGGGCATATTTTCTCTGCAATTAGAAATTGATATAATAAAATATTTGAAGGATAATCAATACCTGCATTGTTTACTAATACAATGCTGGGTCATAGAAAGACCTTCATTGATTCTATTATTAAAGGCTGGTTTGCTGTGACCAACCTACCAATCTAATATTAAGTGGTATATTTAGAATGGACTAGCCGACTGGCATGCTTTAAATTTACATTAATGATACTTTATGAACATTGCAAGTAACGATTGCTTGAAAATACCGAAGATACTTGAATATAATATAAGACATATAAATACCTAATACTAAATGAAATAGTACATATAAATTATTAAGATATTATATTTAAGATTATCTAAGATGTTTCATGCTTTAAAATATTCCTTAAAAGGGGTTTTCCATAATTAATACATAATAATTATAATATTTATATAAAATCAAAATATAGACTTACTTGTTGAAAAGGTGGTTATCTACTTTTAATTTACTATAAGCTCTGAAATCATCTGGGAGGAGCATTACCGGTATATTAACATGACTAAGTTCATTTATCTGTAATGATAAGAATGCAATATTAATTAGTAATATTATACAAAAAGAAAGTAATTCATATTCTATATATTATAAATTAAAATATTAAATATCATCTTTAAAAAACATTGTATTCAAACATTTAATGCATATTACATATGTATATATAATATCGTTTGTAATATTTATAGGCTTATCCACATGTAATGAGCAACTATAGGTAATGACATCTATGTATACAAATGTCATTACCCATAGTTAAATATGTATATATAAAAAGGATAATATATGTCTATTGTAATATCCATCATGACAAATTTCTATGGTTTAAATTTTCAAAATAAATATCAAAGAATGTTATGCAATGGATTGCACTGTTCTTAGATGTAAATAAATATTACTTCAAAATTGTAATACCTGTAACAAAGGTAATAGTATCAATAGCAGTACTATTTAACAAAAAATAGCCTCAACATATCAAATAATATACAATCTTAGATCCGAGTCGATCTATAAACATAATTTTTAATTTAATCGAAGTAAAAGGACGAATTCGATCGGCGAAATATGCAAGAATACTTGTGCGATAAAATTTCAATCTTTTCAGAGCGTGACGTCGTCTTGCACAATCCGAAATAGCGCGCTGTACAAAGCTTGGAAAAAGAGAAAAATCCCATGAAAGAATAACATTATTAAACATTCATTAAGTATTGCCGATCGTGTCGATGAATTAAATAGAAAAAATGGCAATCGCGATGACGTACAATACGACGTGCTGTCATATAAATGCGACACGTCTCTCTCCCTCTTTCCTCTCTCCCTCTCTCTCTCGCTCTCAGACGAATGAGGATGATGAACGCTTACCGTGTGATTGACACCCCACATGAAGACGCTTAAGAGCGGCTCGTTAGCACGAAAGAGTTTAACCTTTTGATGCTTCACGCGGAAATGTTTTTTTTTGAGCTTGCTAAGCCCGCTGGAAACTTGCGGCGCACTGGACATGCTGCCTTTTTTTGTGTAGTAATGGTTCTCCGATTCTAGAGTCTATACTGTCTACTGTCTCCTTCTTTCTATCTCTCTCTCTCTCTATATATATATATATCTCTTTTACTCGATATCTCTGTCTTTTCTTCTTTCACTGGCTATCTCCTTTCTCTTTCCAAATCGCGCGGTTTGATGAGAGTGACCAGACTCGATCGTACCCTACACCGACCACCGACCAAATCCCAGTCGCGACAGATAAAGGAACTACCGACGCACTTCGATTCACGATTCGCACGTTCCTTAAGTCACGCCGTTGTCATCGCGAAATGCATCAAGGAAATATCACGGGATTTTCTCACTCGCAATATCGATAAAAGAAATAAATTTTCGTAAAAGTCTCGTTAACGAGAAAGCCGCTATTAACCAATGTTACTTTCGCACTCTGCCGCGCGGCTGCTGATTAGCGACTGAGAGCTCCTTTTAAAAATGGCGTACAGGAGCATGTCCCACCTGCGAGCCGTAACGACTATAGATGTTCTGCAGATATGCGATATCTGCGCCGGTCACCGGCACTGCGACTTTCATACTACTCTACCTTTTCTTTTTCTTCTCGTCATTTTCTTTCCTTTCGCTATTTTTTGATTTTTTGTTTATTTTTATTTTTTTTTTTCGAATCGAATATATACGAATCAAATGGTCATTAAGGAATATCGAAAGAAATGAACTCGTAAGAAATGCCATTTTTATTTTCGAACAATGTCCTTTTGAGAAGGAGTCAATTTATAAAGCTCGATCAAAATATTACCTTAGGAATCGATTATAAATTTGGCACGGTACTCGGTGATACATATGAGTAAAGATTCTATCTATATTTATACTTTATTTCCGCAATAACAAAATCTTATCTATACCATTATCTATACCATATATTACCAAATATATTGTTATTTATTTCATGAAATTAGAATCGAACAGATTTAGATAGATAAGCGATGGTAAAGTTCGATCGATAGATTAATTAATTTATTTCATGAAAATTTCGATTATATCTCGGTAGTCGTCAATAATTAGTAAGAGAACATTTTCTTGGCCTAGCCAAGATCGTACGATTTAACGAGAATTTGACGATGCTTTCGTCATAGCGACAATAATGTATTATTGGCACGGGCACGGGTTTTGTCGTCGCGCATGAAATCGGTGCAGCCTTAAAACTAATCTCGCTGCCGTCTTGGAAACTCGGCGTAACGCTTGTGCCGAGGAAGCCGCCACCGAACATCGTGTTAAAAGGCTAATTAGGAAAAAGTAGGGCCTACGTGTGCGAGTATAAAAATGGAATCGATGCACAATGCATATCCGAAAAAAGTTCACGATTCGTACGAGGATGAAGAGGAGAGAAAACATTTTCAACGTATTGTTTCAGCGTTCAGGCACTATAAGTAAGTAGGCTTCTTCGAAAGAGCGACCAATGTTCCTTCTCATTTGTGATCTTTGCTTTGATGATTTAACCTTATTTCTATTACCTTCATTTTTTTTTTCTTATAAGACTACACGATTAATTGAATGATTTTCGTTCTTCAGCGTGTATGATATTCTATGTTAAATACTATCTTTTTGCGTTGTTTAACCTTTAATAGATAAGTACTAGTCTAACAAGAGCTTTCATACTGTATTAATTCTTCTCTTGTTATATGTTAAACTTATACTCGTACGCAAGTTATGTCATCGGTGTTTATGGATCAACGTTGTTATTCCAATAAAAGTACAATGGCTCGAGTATTATCTTGTCAGGTTCACAAGTTCATTAGCTATTAAATACAATTTCGTACTAGTTAATAATACTCGTCCTTCGTTAAGTCGATAAATATTTACGTGATTGTATGTATATATATATACATACACATATATATACATGCATATATACATACACGTGTATATATATATATATATACGCATATAACAAAATCAAAGTAAAATACAAAATATGTTTAGAAAACAAAATGTTTTTATATAGATCTCACTCCCTGCAAAGAGTTAAGAAGACAGAATCTTATCTGTTATCCTTACCGGTGCATCATCAGAAACTATTATCCAAATACAAAGAGCATCTTCAAGAAGTCAAGAGATGTATTGAATATAACAACGATATAATAAGGCTCATCATAAAGGATGTGGCTCATATTTTTGAAAATGTGAGCCCAGCTAGTGCACAAAATGACAGTGTAAGAAAACTTTACCTGGTTTGTGGCATGTTTGATTACTTTGTATGATATGTGTAATGTTATGTATAATATACTAAAGTTAACAGTTAAAAATGTTAAAATACTCTTCACTTTTCATTAATGTATAGAATATAATCCATAACTGCACTCTTGAAATATAAAATTAATTTATAAAACATATCACTAATAAGCTTATTTTCACAAAGATATATTCTATAGGTAGGTCTGATTGCAGACACAAAACACCAGACCTGTATTGGCTGACCAAGAAAAAGTACAAGCTACTATTAAACAGTTAGTTCGAGACTGGAGCTTGGAAGGAACTGAAGAACGTAAAGCTTGCTATCAGCCTATCATAGATGAAATAACAAATCAATTTCCATTAGATAAATGGTACGAATATTTTGTCTACTTTCTTTCAATATGTTAATACATATTGGTAGATTTTATCTTAATAATATCATAATATTTAAGAATACAAGCAATGTATGATCAAGCTTTCAGATTCCACTTAAAGTTACAATTATCGTGTACAAAATCTAGATATCATTATTTGCAAAACCTCTGTGTCCTAGCTAAACATAGTTCAGAAAAATATGAAATGATAGGTAAATTTCCAGTACTCCATCACAAGTGCAAATTCTAGTACCTGGTGCAGGATTGGGTCGTCTTGCGTATGAAATTGCAAGGCGTGGTTATACTTGCCAAGGGAACGAATTTTCTCTCTTTATGCTCTTTGCATCACATTTCGTATTAAATAAGTGAGTATTGTAAAAAATTTCATCCTTATCACTGATAAGTTAAATAAGTAAAACAAATGATAACATGATGATAATAATAACAACGATGAAAATGAACATTATAGATGCAGAGGTATAAATTCATATCAAGTACATCCGTGGGTACATCAATATATGAACAATTTAAAACCAGAACATCAAACGCAAGCCGTTTTCTTCCCTGATGTAAATCCGAGTGATCTTCCAGAAAATGCACAATTTTCTATGACAGCAGGAGATTTCTTAGAAGTAATGTTCTTTTATATTACTCAAAGAATAATACTTATTTAGGATTAAATAAATTTAAAAAAAAATATAAATTACAGGTTTATACAGAAGATGACCATTGGGATTGTGTTGCCACATGTTTCTTTATAGATTGTGCAAATAATGTAGTACAATTTATAGAAACCATCTATAAAATTTTAAAACCAGGAGGAGTATGGATAAATCTTGGCCCATTGCTATATCATTTTAGTGACATGCCTATGGAAGATTCAATAGAACCAAGTTACGATGCAGTTCGTGATGTTATACAAGGTTTCGGTTTTCATCTCGAGGTAATTAATTATTCCTTTTTTTTCATAGGAGATGTGCATATAATATCAATTATATATGTGTATGTTCATTATTGTTTAGAAAGAAGAAACACACATGAAAACACGTTATGCGCAAAATGTAAATAGTATGTTACAATGCGAGTATAATAGTGTGTATTTCGTATGTCGGAAACCTAAAAGGCATATTAATATATTGGGTCATCAAAATGGCGCTGAAAGCAATGGCATACAAGAACAAGAAAATTAAATATTGACAAATCTAACATGTTTTACTCATGAGGAAAATTGGTGGAATTGTACAAGGACTAAAGTACTCCAATTTATACCGAGCAAATTCAAAGACAACCATAACATATTTTATTTCTGGTATTGTAAAACAATTTCTGTGATTCAAAAGCTTATTTGGATACAAATAAGTGTTATTTCTATACTCCCTGAAAACAAAATTTTTGACATATAGAAGTTCCTTTCGTAGTACCAAACTAAATAATTAATAACTTCATAGATCAGTAACTTTTAGTAACAATTTGACAATTTCCCTAATGAGTCTTACATTTGTGATCTAGCATAATAATTAACGTTTATTTGTTTCCATCATGTACCAATAGCTATGACAATGTAATATATGACCATTTCCTCTTCTGCTCTCTCCTGCTGTTTAGTTGGGAATATTTCAATTACTAACGTTAGTGATAATGCTAATGACATATCTTTACAGGTGCTAATGAAGCCTTATTTAGTTTTTTCTTTATCCTTGGTCATTTTTCAAATAATGAAGACAAGTTAAAAATCAAATTTATTAAAAGAACAGACAAAGTTTCATCGGAGAAGAAACTACAGCTTATGAACATGTATCATTTTTTCATATTATCATTAGTTCCTTTCAAAAATATTGTAAAAAGCATGTATAGAAAATGATATATAAATGATCACTGAAAGTTTTTACTTCGTTATATGTGTTACTCTCTTCAGATATATAATTTTGTAATGGCAAATATAGAAGTAAATACTTTTCAAGCGTTTCTTTCTGTATCTTTCTATTATAAGAATATTAACCAAAATTAACTACCAACACATTGAACCTTCATAAAATATAATACAATTATCCGTCGTGTTATTTTTAATAAATCTAAAAAATATAATGAGAGAAAACATATCTAATATATATTATTATATTTCATCACGAGAAAAAATGCAAAATCAATATTATAAATCTGACTTTGCTTAAGCTTTACATCGATCTTCAGCAGCAGTGCCTTTCGGATATTTTTATTGTATAATTATAATTCTTTGTTTTAGTAATACTTATTTTTTCCTAAAGTTTAAATAAAGAAATCTAAAATAAATATAAATCGTGAATATAAAAAATAAGACTGTTATAAAGTATGTAAAAAGAAATGAATACAAAGAACATATATTGCTAAGTTCAATACAAAATTATAAGTTTCTATTTATTGTTATTAAGATAGTTATAAAATATCTTCCATTGTTCTTCCTTATTGCATGTTTTTCTTATGGTTTCCCATATTTTGCACATAATTGAAGAATTACCCGAACATAATTGTCGATTTTAAATCGATTTCATATTTGTTTTGCTATTTTTAAGATCTTAAAAAATCAGCAATAATAATTTGTTATATGGAATAAATGTAGGTCAATTTAGATGTAAGTTAGCTTAGATTTAATGATGTAATTAATATAATTTTATATTAAAGTCTATTCTATATGATCATTTGTCAATATGTATTAACCTTTCATATAGCAGAAATTACCATATACCATTTTTCTTAGGTACATTTATAATGTCTAATCAAATAGAAATGCTTTAAGAACAAAACATTATATTAGCAGTTTATAAATTACAAGCTTTTATTAAGATACTGTACAAATAACAGAGCTATTTGATTAATATTAATTTGATGCATTTTGCTATATGTTAAAAATTGTCTTCGTAGTCTCATCATTTGAGGTGTGTTACCTGTTTTTTGTACTGTTAAGCCATATTGAGGAATTCTTATATCATTTTCAATTCCTAATTGTTTTGCTGATAATATTGCCTATAAAAAAAAATACATGTGTTGTATAGGTAAAAATATTAAATATTAAATTACTCACTTAAAAATGTCAGTAAACTTACATTAGTGATGTCTTGTGTTATTCTATCCAGTTCATACAAATAATTTGTAGATGATAAAGGTGGCTATAACAAGTTAATCATTAGTTGTATGAGTAATTCAGAATTTACAATAAATATAATTAAATTAATTGGATGTTAAAAATACTGACACATTGTGTGCTTTGATTTGGTTTAGGTGCTTTAACTTCATAGAGAGACTTATAAATATCATCAAATTTTAAGTCATCTTCTGGCATCACTGCATATAACGGAGCATCCCATCGATTTTTACTATCTGGTGTTTCATACCTATTATTCACATTCTTATTAGATTTATAAAAATATATACTTCAATATTTTCATTTTACCTCATTACAAGTGCATCAAATATTTCCCTGTTGTATTGTTCTGATATTGGTCTTTTTTCATTCCATAACCAAGCATGTTCAATAGGTATATCACAATGTATGGTGCATTGTGGTGTTTTATATAATTTTGACATACAATATATTTCATAGCGATATCCTTTAATATAATTGCTACCATCTATTATTAATACATCATTTGGATTTAATATTCTTTGTGCCATTGATTTTACATCACTCCTTATACATTTTTCATTTTTAGAATCTGAAACACACATACATACATACATATATATATATATATATATATATATATATATATTATCAAAATAAATAAACTCTTAAAACTCTTAAAATAAATAAACACTTAAAAGTCAAAACGTTATAATATTTACTAACCAGAATAAAATGAATTTCTATCATAACCTGCTTTAGATATAAAATCAATTTCAGTAATTATATTTACACATTTTTTTACTTCCTTTTCGAGGTATTCCTTTAGTTGTAATGTTCTTGTAGTTTTTCCACTACAAGGAATACCAGTTATTATAATAAGAGGCATTTTATCACAAGTAAATAAACTCTAAAATAACTCTGTAAATAACAGAGTTAGTGATTCATTCTGTAACGTATGATTTAACTTCGAGATTCCACTGATCACAAATTTTCAAGGTTAAGAAGTTCATATTTTCTTAAAATATTTACAACACATGGAGCTATTGTAATTATACTTAATGTAAATTAAGAATCATAAATAAGATAAAATGAAATAAATTAATATTTCTAAATATATTTATTACTTGTAGATATATTTTATAACTTTGAAACTGTTCATTATACACGGTTTTATAATGATTTATGTACAAAACGAGTATGGGCGAATTGTATGATTAATTATGATGAACATGATCTAATTTTAAAAAGGAAGGTTTAAACGCATAGTTGACTTTTTTTGAAAAAACTTAATTTTCTTTGAAAAAAACCATGTCAAAAAATGGTTATTTGAGAATAATTTACCATCGGTAGAAAAAAAGGGAAATACTTTACTGATCGCTGGAAAAAACAAAAGCTATCGTTACCGACAGATGGTAAGACCTACTACACCATTAATTAGTGACAAAGGAATCTACTTACCGACCGTCAGTAAAACAGGAATTATTCATTACTAAATGAAGGGAAAACAGAAATCTATTTACCATTCATCAGTTACGAAAGAATTTATTTTACCGATTGTTGATAAAAGTAAAATCTTCTATTATCGATATTTTATAAAATTGAAAATATCTCAATACCCTGTAGTTTCCTTCTTATGCTACAATTTGTAGTGGCCTCTTTGGCATACTGCCTCTTCTTTGCTCCAGACTAAAATGCGGAATGAATTTTAGAATCCTAACCAAATCCTATCATAACAAAAAAAAAAGTAATGATCATCGCACATATAATCATTACTTTTTAAACGAATGATATATATTCGTCGAACAGGTCAAACGAATATTGATTAGTATATTTAAATGCTGAAAATCGATTATCTTATTATATAAAAATTGATTGACTTATTCTAATGTCTGTATAGAAAAAGTTTTATACAATGACTCCTCTCGAAATCTGTGGCAAAAGAGAAGAAGCTTGTACCTTTACTACTGATTTTCACATACACACCATTGAGATTGGCGTGAGTTTTGTTTCGTGAAATAGACGATTACCTGCTTGTTTGTGTGCATTTACTGATAATGCCCAAATTTTCTAAACCATTCCAAATGCAAAAAAATGCGTTTCACGACTATATATACTCGTACTATTATTGTAATAATAATATATAATATAATAATAGAATAACAAGGACAATGATAAGAAAAATAAGAATATACTGATATTAAATACATTACGTACATACATGAAGGTGATTTATAATAACAAACGAAAAAAGAATATATCATCTTATATGATAGTTTTTCGTGCGAACTATTAATAAATTGTATCTTTGATAATTTTAACGCATGACCAACCATCGATAGATACGTCTCACGTTTTATCCTTTATTGAAATAATATAATATTTAAATATTAACTAATTATTTTTGATAAAACATTTGATTAAATCTTGTTTTCTGTTGTAAATTTATATACTAGTTATTATATGTCTCTATTATATTTATTATCTTCTATATATTTTTACGAAAGAAATGTGTACCGATATCCTTTCTAGCATGGATCACTGCGAACGCACACCCACATTAAAAAACGATATAAAAGATATGAGAGATAAGAGAGAAAAGTGAGTTCATTGCCTACTAACTACCTACTCTAATCCATAAGAACCCGATTATTATGTACAGGTGAGAGGGGTATAACTTTTTATATCAAGCTATGAGAAGTATACTCTGATACGATAAGCGCATGGTGGAGAAGTGTTCAAGTTTGCGCTTGTAGTCCATATCTGTCGATGATATCACACACATTTAAAGCAAAAGTTAATAAACAATCTTAACAAACATTTCTTCATTATCTATATTAAGAAAAATCTAATCTTGCATATAATTTTTTCTTTTCTTTATCAGATATAATACTATTCTTACTACATACAACAATCTTTGTCACGCTCTAACTAAATTTTAGCGTGAAAGGAGTGTATACCTACAGATGCTTATACACCGATACAATAGGCTGCTAGTAGAAATAGTATTTCTCTGATGCGCTTTATAGTTCGTATTTTGTCCATACTTTTCGTTGAAGTCGTATATGCTATGAATGAAAGGTCGTGAACAACCTTAGAGAGATACTAATAGCCAATAATATTATAGCAGCCATGATGCTTTGTCATTTACGCGGCAGGTTAAAAGTCATTGTGATTGTATTGTGAATCACGAACATTGTAATTTATAAATTTTCCATTATGTTATTATGAGGATCGTGACTTTTCTGATCAAATCGAATAAAAGGTTATTCTTGAAATCACGAATAATCAATATTTTTTGTTTACATATAGATTTTGTACACACATAAATACACATGTCATTTGAAACATTTAACCGTAATTTTTATACAACAAAATACTATCTTGAGGAAGAATTTAAACGTAAATATCAGTATCAAATGTATATTTAATCGATATTTATAATTTTCGTATTTTATTTGCCGTATTATAATTTTTAAGTTATACTTTAACACAAAGTTAAAGTACGCTTTTATATTTAACGGTACAACAGGTTCTATCTTCGTCCTTTTCTTCGATAGTTTATCTCTCACTTCTCTTTTAAGAGCAGTGCGGCACGAGCATTCGTAGGAGAAAGTCACAGTGAACGGGACAGTAACACGGCACTTGCGTGTAGTCTGAAATACTGTACAACGATGAATCCGATGAGGAATCTGACGCCATCTCTTCTAATGCTATTGTTTTTATACGTTCAGAGTATTCAAGGTAAATTATATAAAGTACATAACATTTTTAAAAATGTTTATCTTAGATACTATCAGAAAAAATATCTATCTCATTTTATTTTCTCATTTGTCTCCGTTCCTTTTCAGAAACAAATTGATTAATATTCGTCGCTTTTTAATCTTCAATCTGGTATTTGTAGCTATTCTAATAAAACAATTTGATTTTGAAGAAAAGTCATTCATTTCGAAATAGAACGTGACAATGTGAAATTTTCATTTCCAACGATATTAATACGAATTCTTAATGTAGAGAAAAAAAATGTATCCTTCGTTGATATTTTTCTCATTTTCTTTTTTTCTTTCTCTTTCTCCAATCGAATATTTTTCCAAGTGAAATAAACAATACTTAATTATACGTCACTATTGAGAAATTTGGAGAGAAAGTGTCTACATATGTTAATGAAAGTCGGAAACGTCATTGACATTTTCCGTGTACCAATGAATAAGGAAAATCTGACATTTTAATAGGCTCCAAGTCGTTGTATTCAAATAGATATATTCTTTAAAGAACGTGATCGTTCGCCACATCAGTTATATGAATCATTTTAATAAATTGAATTAAAAAAAAGTGCAGTTTGATATTTAATAACATTATATATTTAATATTTCACGTGTAATGAAAACAAAAAAAACTTATAAATGAACGAGAACAATGATTTTATACATTTTATTCGTGGCTATTCAGAAGAAAAGAAACTACATAATGTGAAATATCATGATTTATATGATCATTATTATTATTATCATTTATTCGTTATCATTATATACATATATATATATATATATATATATATATATATATATATATATATATATATACATATTAGCGTGTAACATTTTCTTTGATAAAATATATAAGAGTGATCGAAAATTGAAAATCGTAAATATTCAAGTCAAAAATTGTAAATATTTAGAATTTATCTATAAAAAATGTAATAAAATATAATATAATTATATCATATTTTTTTTCAATTCTTAGCCCAAACGACGCCAACCCACGGAAAGGTCGTTGCCTGTTATGTCGCTACGTGGGCAAAGTATAGGCTTTCGTACGGCAAATTTACATTGAATGATCTTAAACCACAATATTGTACACATTTGATTTACGCTTTCGCGGGTTTGAATACGACTACTTGGGAAATACAAAGTCTTGATAGATATGCTGATATCGAGGAAGATGGTATTTATTTATTTGAAATAAAACATAATACACACACACACATACCTCCATATATATAATTAAAAACATAAACATAATAATAACAACCATATATAAACATAAATATAATAAATGAACAAATATTTGTTCAGGAATTGGTAATTACAGAAAAATGACAGCTTTTCGTAATCGATATCCAGAATTAAAAGTTTCGATAGCTGTTGGTGGTTGGAATGAAGGCAGTGGGAACTATTCTATTCTTGCTTCTGATCAAAAAAAGCGAAAGAGTTTTGTCAGAAGCGTTTCTAATTTTCTTAGGTACACAATTGATAATCCTTAGCTATATCTTTTTCATATTCAAATTTATATACATATTTATATACCTATATGTGTTATTCTTTTACGCAGGAAATACGAATTCAATGGTATCGATTTAGATTGGGAATTTCCTTCGCAGGGAGATGGTAAACCGGAGGATAAACAAAATTTCGTCTTGCTCGTTAAAGTAAAATCTATTTTTTTTTCTACGATAATCATGTGTGATTGACATATGATCGACAAATGCACGATCATAATTCATAAATGTTTTTAATTATAAATGAGAGTATTAATTGATACAGTGTTTGTTTGAAAGATGAAAATTATATATACTAGTTAGAACAAATCAGAAATCGAATAAGATCTAATAAGATAATATAATATTGACCTATTATTATAAATGTTATTTCCGTCTTTTCAGTATCATACGTTTTATATTTTTCCCAATAGGAATTGAAAGAAGGATTACCTGATTTTATAGTAACCGCAGCTATAAGTCCAAATAAGAAAATAATCGATGAAGGATATGATATTCCGAAAATTTCCCGATACCTCGATTACATAAACATTATGGCCTACGATTATCATGGTTTATGGGATTCAAAAATTTTTCCGAATGCTCCATTATACAGTAACGATGATGCAAGCGTGGTGAGTAATAATCTTCTTCGTTATTATTTTCGAAAAATTTATCAACATTCAAATAAAGATTTATTTCGGTTAACAACATGGCGTTGATATTCGTACCGTTAAATCAATTATTATCGGTATGAATTTTTTTTCTTTTCATTTTTTAAGAATTCTACTGTCAGCTATTTACTACAATTAGGAGCACCGCCTGAAAAACTCGTTCTGGGTTTACCAATGTACGGCCGAACATATATTTCGACTGAAAATATTTCTCCAGGTAAAAATCCTATTGGAATATCCTCTCAATCAGAAGGTTTTAATGGGCCATATACTTGTGTAAATGGAACTATGGGTTATAACGAAGTATGTGTAATTGAATTTTTTTTTAAATACGAGATTAATATTGCTTTTGTATTTAAACAGTCCGATATGTGTTTTTTCATAGATCTGTGAAAAACTGAAGGATAAAACATGGAGTTCCGGATGGGATGTTGTTAGTAAAACGCCATACGCAGTAAATAATAATCGAGTGATTATGTACGATGATCACAAAAGTTTACGAGAAAAAGTAAGTTTTAAACAACTTCATAATGTTTGCTTCATGAGTAAAATGAATTTTAATATTTATATATAATTATTTATATATATAATTATATATACATATATATACATATAAATATTAAATAATAATATTCTATATATATATATATATATATATATTAAATAATAATATTTAATATATATATAATAATAAACATCGTGATGATTATATGTACATATATTATAGTTAGAGATAAATTTAATTATTTCCAGGTATTATATGTCAATAAAATGAATTTAAGTGGCGTTATGGTTTGGAGCATCGATACCGATGACTTTCATGGAAATTGCGAATTTCAATACATATTAATGAAATCTATCAATAGAGTTTTTGACAACAATAACAAACAAGATGAAAAAGAAGAAAATAAAACAAATGGAACAAGTAGAACATCTTCCTTCTATAATATATTAGCGGTACTTTGTACCATTGTTAGTATTTTTACTTTAACAAGCTTATAATTTAAAAAAAATAGAAAAAAGAAAATAAATATTGTTTACCTACAACTACTTAAATTGCTCTACGATTTTTATCGTAAACAATGTTGTGTCGTGACGCGCGCGCGCGTGTGTGTGTGTGTGTGTTATTTATAATACAAACAATAAGGATAGGCCTTTTTTCTTTTACGAAGTAATACTGAACGAACGGCTGTCCGATGGGGTAAGGAAAAAGTATACGAAGAAATTTTTTAGTGAATGTGACTACACAGGAAATTCTCACGCTACCAGTAATGTCATCTCCAATGTACATAAATGCATTTTTACAGCTACAAAAAAAATTTACATACGTATAGAAACAAAAATAACAGAAACAAAGTCATACACAACTGAGAAAAGACACACTATACATGTAGATAAAAATAAACACTTTATTTTACCAACAACTTAGTCGGTAATAAGAAAGTCCAATATTGCGATCGAATAATTAATAATAATGGGTTCTTGTTTAACCGATTACCAGTCGGAAAAAGTAAATTCCTATTTTATCGGCGGTTAAGTCGGTAGTAATAAATTTCTATTTTATTGACAACTTGGTCTGTAATAATAATTTTTTTATTGCTAAATACATAATTATTGTTATCTGAATAGTTGTTTGATAGAAATTTTTTATCCAGAATATTTTCTGCGATATAAGTGCACCTCTGTAATTTATTCTTTCGATTTTTTTTACATTATTTTAAAGAATGTAATATACATATACATTTCACTGAGTGCCATTTGATTAAGATGATTCTGCGTCTCTTGATCCTTATATTGGTTTATCTGCAGATATTTGGTCCTTTTCGGACCTTTTTCTAAAAAATCCGTTCCTTTATTTGATGAGACTTGGATACTGGATATTACTTCCAATGCAATGTATATCATATTTTGTATGATATGCATTCCAATTCCATTGCAATATCAAGTCTAATGGCTATAAAATAAAAATATTGGACGCGGAGAGTAGTTTGTAATATTTGGGAATCTTCAAATATAAATTATTTTAATCAAGTAAAAAATAAATTAAGTATAAACAATAATTTAGTGATTTTATAATTAATAGCAATGGACAAAAAATAGAGATCACAAATATGACCAGTTATAAAATATGGTTCATTATAAACTAAGCAATTCCATGCTTAGAGAAACTGTAGGTGGAAAAAAAAATTAGAGAGAACATTGTCTTCAAGTATTAACCAATTTTATTACATACAAGGAACATTAAGTTCAGAAAAGAAAATTCAATGATTTTATGATTAATAGCACTGAAAAAGGATCAATTTAAATAAGCATACTATTATCTCTTATTATTATTATTTTACATGATATTTTATTTTTATGTACATAAAATGAGATATCATTTGAAAACCTCAGGATTATAAATTTAATAATATTGCAATAGGTTTTATATGATTTAAACATCTTTTTAATTATTTTTGTCGTATTATAATGAGTCTTTTAGTATTATGCCAGTTTCACTTAAGATGAAACTTGCTCTAATATTTTATTTGTACTAATATACAAATTTGCATCATATGCTATCTGTGAAAGAAGCTGAATATCTGTGATAGTACGCTTTTTTATAAGCTTTTGGTAAAAGGGTTTAGCCATTATTAATTCTGAAGCTTCTTCCACAGTTAATTTATCCAACATATGGCGGGGAACTTTTATTTCCATGAGCAATTGTTTATCGACCTGTATAAGATTGGAAATTATAAATTATAAATTATAAATTTCAACTTATTTGATTCATAAAATTTATATTATAATATAATGTGTGTGCATGAGTGTGCACATATATGGGTTATGTATCAAAAAGAAATGATAAACTTACGTAAATATTCATTGTCATCTTATAATTCATATCTATTTCAGGCCATTTTTGCTCTAATACATCTTTATCCAATAGCACTTCCTCTTTATTTATAAGATGATGCGGTATAGAACAAAATGCAGTCCATAATTCTGAAGCAAAGTGTGGAGCTAATGGTGCAAGCATAATTATTTGTGTAGCTATAGCCCGTTCATATTCACGACTTTTTAATTTACACTCATCACATACTTTTCGTAAACTGAAAATTCACAATATCATAATTATAATTTATTATTACATTTATTATATTTAATCATTAAAACTTTTTATTTGATTGACTAACCTATTTGTAAGTCCTTGCATTCTAGATATTGCAACACTTATCTGCTGCGATTTTATGATATTAAAGGTTACCATTTTTAAAAAATAATTTCTGCTATCAAACATGTATTCATCATCCTTAATGTATTTAGGATCGGTAGCTGCTGTTTGAAGTTCTTCTAATGATAAATGTTCTCTCATCTTGATAAATTCTTTCAGAGTCAACCATATACGATTTTGCCAATTTTGTACACCACGAATTGCTGATAAACATAAATGAAATGTGATTATAAGCATATATAAATTATTTTATAATTTATATAAAATGTTATACTATTGTAATACCTTGTATTTATTTAATATCAGTAAATATTTATTGAACATTAGCTTAAAAATCTTTTAAGAAAAAATTGTATTGTTTGATATAATTATATTAATTTAGAATACATACTATCAGTAGACCAATTTCTGTGGGAAGTTGGAGCTACATCAGCTAGTATTAATAACCTAGTTGTATCCACACCATAATTTTCTATAAGTTCAAGAGGATCAATTCCATTATGTTTTGATTTAGACATTTTTTCCCAAGTAACTTTTATAAGTCTCCCAGTATTTTTTTCATAATATTGGTTATCCGTCTCATCTTTAATTACATCACTTTCTTTTATGTACTGCCCGGTATTAGCTATTTGGTAAGTTTTTCCCATTACCATACCCTGTACAAGAAGTTGCTTAAATGGTTCACGAGTTGGAACAAGACCTTCCTCATATAAAAAATGGTTTATAAATCGAGCATAATATAAATGGAGCATAGCTGTAATCAAATAATAGCTTAATAAATATATCAGGCATAAATAAACATGTTAAATTCAATATTTTACCATACCATGTTCTTTTCCACCTATATACAAATCAACAGGTAAAGATTTTTTAATCTTTTCTACGGAAAACATTTCTTCTTGATTTTTCGGATCAATATATCTTAAAAAGTACCAACAACTATCTACAAATGTATCCATTGTATCAGCTTCTCTGATTGCATGATTACCACACTTAGGACATACAGTCTGTAACCATTCTTTAGCATTGAATAAAGTAAAATGATGTTTTCCTGATAAATTAAAATTAATATTTGGTAACACAACAGGCAATTGATTACGTGGCACAGGTTGAATACCACAATTTTTACAATGTATAATTGGAATAGGAGTGCCCCAATATCTTTGTCTAGAAATCAACCAATCTTTTAATCTGGAGCTTACTGTATATCCACCAATATTCCATTTTTTTGCTTTAATTAATATTTCATTAAGTTCATGCTGCAATTCTGCATGAGAACGTATATTATGTCGTTGAAATGGAATTTCTACAGATTCTGCAAATTTGTAATCTTCCATAGAAGCAGAGGGAATACCCAGATAATTATCTCTATCTGGTGGAAAAACCAATTCTTCAGATATAAATATAGGTAACTCTTGTTCGGTAAAAGGATTTATTACAGTGGCTTTTAGCTTTTTAGTTGTTGCATTAACATTTTCAGAATATTGTTGTTGATTTAATGTATTATTAGGAGAAATAACAACAAACTTTGCAAATTTAACAAATTCTGGCTTATCAGTCCATAGATTCATAGTTTTTGGCAATTCTGAGATATCAGAAACTAACTTAAAATCGAAACTTACACCATTACAATCACCTATCCAATTTTTTTGAATTTTTATAATATCTTTCCACTCTGTTAATATTGGATCATTTAATCCATCCAATAATGACCTGTAATATGACATAAATATTGTACTTTATCATATTTTTCTTTTTGTTAAATATTTTTCTGTTAAAATAATCATTATTATTAACATACTTAGCAAAGGCTGTAGTTCTAATAAACCATTGATTTAATAATCTCTTTTCTACTTTAGCTCCAGACCTCCAAGAAATATTATTTACATCGACCTGTTCTTCAGCTAATACCGTTTTATCAATAGGATCCCAATTAACATATTCTTCTTTTCTATAAATTAGATCTTTTTCAAAAAGTTTTAAAAATAATTCTTGAGTCCATCTATAATATTCAGGATCACAAGTAGAAATTTCTCTGTTCCAATCAAATGAAAAATTAAGAGCATTTAATTGTTTGCGCATTATGTTTATGTTGGTTATTGTCCATTTACTAGGATCAATTTGTTGCTCAATAGCAGCATTTTCAGCAGGTAGACCAAATGCATCCCATCCTATAGGGTGAATCACATTTTTACCTATACCAAATATAAAATTTTATTATCAGTTACTTAAGCATTACTTATGTAATGTTGACATTTAAATGCTTATTAGATATTATTTTTATTATAGAAAAAATAATTTGATAGTATAATTATTTTTTTTACCTGTCATCCTATAGAAACGTGCTATAACATCACTGATCGTGTAAACTCTAACATGGCCCATATGAAGTTTTCCAGAAGGATAAGGAAACATAGAAAGGACATAAAACTTATCCTTTGTAACATCGTTTTCATCATGTAAATTTAGATTCACCTTATTTTTCCAATGTAACTCTATTTTATTTTTTGTAATTATATTAAGATCATCGTCCTAAAAACTATATGAATTATAATTTCAAATGTATATACTAACTAACATGTTTCTTAATTTTACAATTGAAATAAAATTCAAATATAGGTTATGTAGTGGTACATGTAAATGAAATAATCGCAATAATGTTGACAGTACCTTTAATGAACAAATACCAGTAGAAGCTCGTCTTTTTATAACTATTTTAAGAAAATATTCATCTTGTTTATTAAAAATTGGTTTTAATACATTTATAAAACCGTACTTCATGTTTTGTATTTTGGATTGACTAGAATTAAGAGACAACTCTAGTCAAATCTATATTTATATTCATACTATATTCAATAACTAAATAAACTTGTCAAAATTTATTACAATTCGATATTAATATAATTAATGCTTTTTAATTTTTAAAATTAAGATGTGTAATTATAACAAGAACGTTTTTTCATTTTTAAGAAATATAGTCTTTATTTTCGTAAATCATTCCTTTTCCGGTATACATCGGAACGACACGCAAGTAACAGTTAGATCGAGTATCGAATCTGTCTTAATTGTAAGCATCCGACAATTTTGTAGTACTCGATTTATAAAATAAATTATATTAAACAATTTCATTTATTATTAATATTATATATATATATATATATAATTGAGTTTTTCATATTTTCATATTATTTCATAATATTGTGAGTGAGGTTAGGTATATAAACACATATTGTTTTTATTATTACAATTAGTTACTACATTTTTTATATAGAATTATATACATTTTAAAATGTTTTTTTTTTTTAAATTGAATTTTGATATATATTTGTTCCAGTGTTTTACAAGTTTAATATTGCACATATAGTTTATATGTAGTAAATATTTATCGCATTATTAACAACTAAGTAATATCGTGTAATAGTACTGTATTCCTTTCATAATATTGATTACAACATTTTTAACAATTACAGTGTAATAATGGGGAAACGTAATAATATGATCCCTAATGGGCATTTCCATAAGGACTGGCAACGTTTTGTAAAAACTTGGTTTAATCAGCCTGCAAGAAAATACCGTCGGAGGCAAAATCGTATAAAAAAAGCTCGTACAGTTGCACCAAGGTAATGATTAATAACTAAATCTAATATAATATAGTTCAAAGTCATACTTAGTGTAACTTTGAACTTCATAGTTATAATTTTTATTTTATTGGTATACTTAATTATTCTTGTTTGTCAGTATAAAACAGAACAAATCTTTAAATGTAACTGGTTATTTACGAAATTATTAAACATATCTGTATATCTTATATATTTTAGACCTGTGAACCTTTTAAGACCAATAGTACATTGTCCAACTTTCCGTTACCATACGAAAGTTAGGGCTGGCAAAGGATTTACTCTTCAAGAACTAAAAGCTTCTGGTTTAAATAAAAGATTTGCTAGAACAATTGGAATTGCAGTCGATCCAAGAAGACGTAATAAATCCATAGAGTCTTTACAAACAAATGCTCAGAGGCTAAAAGAATACAAGGCTAATTTAATTCTCTTCCCTATAAATGAAAAGAAGGTATATTTAATAATTTTTCTAATTGTTATTACAATATTTACATATTTGTTTGTTTGTATTCTTTTATACAAAATCTATTGAAATAGAAATGATAAAATCAAAAAATTATACAGTTGCCCAAATCTGTTATATGTATACATTTATCTAATAGCATTCGACTTTTATAATATTATAGCCCAAGAAAGGTGATGCAAGTGAGGAAGAAATGAAAGTGGCAACACAAGTTAAAGGAGAGGTTATGCCTGTACGACGCCATCCAGCTATCAAAGCAAAGAAACATGCTATCACTGAAGATGAGAAGAAATTCTCTGCATATATAACATTACGAAAAGCTAGAGCAGATGCCAGATTAGTGGGAATAAGAGCAAAACGTGTCAAGGATGCTACAGAAAATCCTGATGATGTTACCAAAATTGGCAAAGATAAAAAGTCAAAGAAGTAATCTTAATTTTGTTCGATTTATATAAGTGTAAAAAAAAATAAATTACTTCTAAAAAATTGTGTTTCATATACATGTTTACGTGTGTACGTATATGCGTACACCATATCATTACCATACAATAACATTAACCATCTAATGATGACTACTTGTATATTATTATTCTTTTAAAATCAAATTAAATTGAACACAACGTTAAATAGAAGAATACGAAAAAAATCGGTAATATGTAGCAAAGTGTATTTATTTGATCAAAAAGTAGAAAAGAACCGTTTCATATTTCGTCTGATCGAAAGGTTAACTTGTGTTCTCGTACAAAAGTTTAAATCTGTGTTTGTTGAACTTGAAGGATTTTAAATCCTTGATTGATATTTAAATAATACCGCGAAATTTATTTCTTATATATATAAATTTCCAAAGAAAATTTACTCGTGATCACTCAAATGTTCTACCAATTAATTACAACCAATTACCCGTATCGATTCGGATCTTTCGACCTCGACATGATTTATAGGAGGGATTTAAAAATTGACTTATTACTCCATAAGTTCTACGATGGTTAAAAAATATTAGACTGTAATTTGGATCGAAATTAAGAGTGGTTGATTCGTAGATGTTTGAAAATGAGGTAGGTTGATTTAAGAGAAAATAAAAAATGAACATAAAAGAATAGTATTAGGATATAAACAAGTGGTAACAGTAAAAACTGAATGTGAATTGTTAAGAGAAATACAAAAAAAATTAAAATCATCTAGTTAGAGTAATAGAAACAAATAAAGAATATGTTACATTGGATCACAGACGAGTTCTTCCAGTAGCAATCAACGATATTTTGAAATAGAATGAACAGTTTATAAGCCATAAAATGAATTTTCTATTAAATATTAGAAAACCAATTAATTAAAAAAAGAAAACCTGAGGATGCAGTTAAGGCAAAAGGTAATTTGGATGGAATTGATTTGAATGGTTGCGAAATTAACAGTTTGGGAATATGTGTAGGTAACGAATATGATTACCCTGCTGCAAAAGTAATAGAGGAAAAATTGCGTCAATTAGAATATCAAGTAAGAGACCTTAATAACTCTCTTCAGTTATATTTAATAAAAAAACACTAGATCCAAGAGCACAGATCGATATAATAAAAAATGTTAACAAAATGCTATCATCTACGTATCGAATATTTTTTTACATTCTTCACATCATAAAATAAAAATAAAATAGGTTATTAGATAATAAAATGTATATAAGCATTCAAAATACTTCTACGCATTTTTTTTTATATGTAAAACAAATCAAATTTTTGAACAGCTGTTATAGAATAAATTTTCTTTGTACCTTTCCACAAACCCAATTAACAATACAGACTTTGATTGGCAAATGCGTTTCCACCGTACAACTTTTCATTGGACTGTTCTTTCAATATAGACAAGTATTAATCGTTGATTAATAAGAAAACGAATTTACTTAATTTAATGGTCAATAATAGAATGATTTCTAATAAGAAAACTAAGATTAATAATTGTTATTAATTATTTATTATACGCGAATGTAAGAAATACAAATATTTTCTCCAAATAACATATTTGGGGAAATTTACATGTGACCGTTATCGGTATTGAAAACACAACCTATTTTTTGATTTGAATGTTTGAAACAGATTACAGTTGGAGAATTATGTCAGACTTCATTGCAACAGATTTATAACAAATGCAATGTATTTTTTTAAAGTTATTTTTAAAATAATTCTATCGTTGTTTGTGAAATCAACTATAATTTTGTAAATATTAAACTTTGTAAATATAGTTCAGTGAATTTAAGCGAGAATAAAAGCGGGAACTGAAGGAAGGTCTAACACTATTTGATATATTTCAAGAATAATTGAGAAAATTAATCCTATCAAAATCACAATGAAATCTGCGTAAGTTTATCAATACATTCATAATATGTTATATTTTTACAATAATTTGTTGTTATTGTATATAATTTTTCTTTGCATAACAAAATTTATACTAGAATTAATAGCCTTCATCAATCTTGTTTGTATTATTGAAATATTGTTGCAAAAACGACATAAAGACATTTCATTATAATTATTTTGTTTATGCTTACTATTTTTCAGACGTGGAAAAACATTAGGGTTATCCCGTAAACCAATAAATCGTATAAGAGGTACTAACATGTTATGTAAAGATCCTGTGCAAGTATACTGTCGTTTAAAACCTATGCAATTTCCTAATGATATATCATGTATGAGAGTTATATCAGATACAACAATAGTAATCACACCACCAGAATCTGCAGTTAACTTTCGTAATACCAGTAATAAGGAAATACAAACCACATTCACCCGTGTATTTTCACCAGATGCTACACAAAAGGAAATATTCGATACAGTAGCTTTACCTTTGGTTGAAAATCTTATACAAGGAAGAAATGGTTTATTGTTTACATATGGGGTAACTGGCAGTGGTAAAACATATACTATGACTGGCGATTCTTCTCAAGATGGGATTATGCCCCGTTGTTTTGATGTTATATTTAATAGTATTATGAATTATCAGACTAAAAAATTTGTATTCAAACCTGATAAACTCAATGGTTTTGATTTACAAAGTGAAGCAGATGCAATGTTGGATCGACAAAGTGAAATACATGCTGGCCTTATGTCTCAGAAAAATGGGAAATCTGGAAAAATGTAAGTTAAATGAAATAGGCAAGTTCCATTTTATGTTAATATTACAATACATTTAGGGATTAAAGATATATTGATATTATTTATTTTTTATTAGACGTAAAGTAGACAGCGACAGTGATAGTAATCCTATTATAATTCGTGGATGCAATGAAGTCCAAACTCTTACAATTGATCAAGATAATGTATATGCTGTATTTGTTACATATGTTGAAATATATAACAATAGTGTATATGATTTATTAGATGATGATGATGTTAGAGCTAAGTATGTTCAATGTTTATAGTCATTGTCATGTAATATTTTTTGACAAAACATTGAAGTACTGTATAGTACACATTATCCATTAATATTTTGTTGCAATATTTAGAACATTACAAAGTAAAATTGTCAGAGAAGATGGCAATAAAAATATGTACGTCCATGCTGTCACAGAAGTGGAAGTAAAAAGTTCTGAGGAAGCATTTGAAGTATTTCATCGTGGTCAAAGAAAAAGGCGTGTTGCTCATACTGCTCTTAATGCAGAATCAAGTAGATCTCACAGTGCATTTACTATTCGTCTTGTACAGGTATTACTTTATATACATTTTTTACAAATACACACACGACATTCACATACATACAAACACATATTGCTTCTTATACTTGTGAATCTAATATATATCAGTAAATAGGCACCATTAGATTGCGAAGGCGAGCAAGTTATACAAGATAAACGTGTGATATGTATAAGTCAATTATCATTAGTTGACTTAGCTGGAAGTGAGCGTACAAATCGTACTAAGAATACAGGGCAACGATTGAGAGAAGCAGGTATGTAGTTGACAAAATGGTTTTATTTCTTCTTGAAATATCTTTCTTTTCAAAAAATCAATTATATTATAATTTGTATACAGGAAATATAAATAATTCCTTGATGACTCTTCGATCATGCATGGAAATTTTAAGAGAGAATCAAATACAAGGAACTAGCAAAATGGTGCCATACAGAGATTCAAAACTTACACATTTGTTTAAGAACTACTTTGATGGGGAAGGACAAGTCAGGATGATTGTTTGTGTTAATCCAAGAACAGATGATTATGATGAGACAATCGTACGTTATATATTAGTATTGGTGCTGATATAGTAATATGTGCCTACATACATAAATTTGTAAGATTTGAACGTTTATTTTAATTGTATGATAATATTATATTTGTGTAGCAAGTGATGAAATTTGCTGAAGTAACTCAAGAAGTACAAGTAGCAAGATCTACAGCCACAAAACTTGATCTTGGTTATACACCTGGAAGAAGACAAGCTAATAAAGTATATAATGAACAAAATTTAAGATTATAGTATTTAATAGTTTATAGATATTTTAATAGAATAGTTTTTTGTGCAGATATTCAAAGAAGCAAGAAATAGATTGGAGAAAGAAGGTCGTGTAGAAGCTAATGGTTTAGAAATTGATATTGGTTTAGTGTATAGGTAAATCCCATAATTCGTTCAATGTAGTATAAATTAATTTTAGTTGTTTTACTTTTATTCATTTTATTTCTTTTTATAGCTTGGGTGGACCATTTCCTGAACTAGAAATGAATAATCCACACAATGATCAAATAATAACAAATTTGATGCACTTCTTAGAACAAAGAATAAATAAACGAAATATATTACGGGCTGATTTACAACAAAAACGTAAGACATTTATTTTAATTGTATTTTATATCTAACAAAAAAAAAACACGTTTAATTTAATTTTTATAGAAAATGAGGTCAGAAAAATGTTTTCAACGACGGAACAAGAAAATATTAGTTTAAAAGTAGAAAATGCCTCATTGAAAGCTTCGAATGCACAACAAAAGAAAAAGATTTTAGCTTTGGAAGGTCATCTTGGAAAAACAGAAGCGCAAATCGATAGTTTGATTTGCAAATTGAACAATGCAAACGAAGCAATAAAAAATATGCAGCAGGAGTTAAAAGACAGAGACATGGCGTTAAATCAACGTCTGATAGATAAACAAAGGGTCAAACAAAAATACAATACCAAGATACAAGTAGAAACTGATAAAATGAATAAAGAATTAGAAGTAAAACTTCGTCAACAACGTGAACAACTTCAGAATCAAATGAAAGCGCAAGATGATAAATTGAGATTAATGAAACAAATTTTAGTGGATGAAAATGACATTAATTCAGAAAAGATTGTATCCAAGGATGTACCAGCTGTTACACCTGCCCGTGCAGCAGATGTTACAAAAAGATTAGTACCTTGTACGGATGGAAGATCACGGAAAGACAAAGCAATGATATCAAATCCAAGATACAGACGTTCTCAAAGTGCAGATAGATGGATCGATCACAGACCTGGAGCACTTGTTCCTCTTGGAACAGTCCTCCAACCATTAATGCATAAAAGACGAAGTGTTAATCGACTTACAGATCCAAAAGAAATTACAGATGGCGCGTCTAGGTATTGCCTTGTAGCACAAGAACATGATACGGATGGAGAACTCGAGACAAAACTTTATAAGGGAGATATTTTACCAACTTCTGGCGGAGGAGCTCAAGTAGTATTTCATGACATGGAATGTTTAAAACAGTTATCACCAAAAGCAAGAAAACGTAGTGGACCAGTAGAAGTAGATGCCCAAATAAGTTTAACGAATCATAGTTTAGAAACGCATAATAAAAGGCCACGAGTAATAAATTAAATATGATCTTCAAAAAGAAAAATCTCCAATTTTTATAACACTTTGATACAATTTACTCAATAATAAGAGTACTATTTTAAGAGTTTATATTTAATTTATATAATATTCAATTAAACGTTTTCATTATGCCATTTTTAAAGTAATAATACTGACAGTTCTTGATATTATAAGAAATTTTGTAATATTGTAAATTCTTGTAGAGACATCACACTAATACTACATGAACTTATTTATTATATTTGAAAATAATTTGTAATGAATATGCTTCATTTTTTATACAATCAAAATCTTAAATAATAATAATAATAATAATAATAATGTTTTTATATGAAATCAGCTTCAGGGTGTATTTTAATAAAACGTTATTTACTTTTTTAAGAAATGTATGTTTTTAGCAAAAACCAAAAATAGCAATTGTTATAAAAACTTAAAAAAAAAAAACTATTGAAGGAAAGTTAATTTTTATTTAAATAAAAGTCAGTCGACATTAAATTTTGCAGAAATTATACGAAAAATGAAATGATTAAAAAATATTAACATTTATGTATTTTGGTTATGAATATTATAAATTAGTAAAATTTTTTTGATTACTAATAACCATTACCGATAATGAAAATTTTTTGGTTACGCATAACCATTATTGACACCAAGAATTTTTTTCGGTTACGAATAACCATTATCGTGAATTATTTTTTGGTTACCAGCAACATCATCGATGACAAAAGTTTCGTTTTGATTAGGAAAAATAATCCTTGGAAGAGTCCTTCAATCATTTATGCGTAAGAGACGAAGTATCAATAAACGATGTTTTCTAATCTTTGCCTTTTGCCCTGTCGAAATAGATGTTTAAACTGTGTATTTAAAAAAAAGCACTAACTGCATCATCTTTTAATAGTAGCAATTCTTTTTTTACTATATAATGAAAGACTACTGCAGCTGTAATCGAATTCTTGATTTTTAATTGTAATTTAAATTTAACCACAATTTATAAAAATTCCCTAAAAATAATGGGTTTTTCTGCAACTTTAATGTGGTTTAATTCAAATGAGTTAGTACTTTTACCAAATTTTTGATCATAATCCGTTATTCTTCCAATAAAACTATAATTGTTTTTTTTCATTTTCATGAAAAAACTCTATGTTCTATAAATCGCTGTAACATACCATATGTTGATTTCCAGCGAATCAAAATATGAATTCGCGTTTTTTTCAAATGTAAATGGTCCAACAAGGATCTGAAAAAGTAATATATTATTAATAAACAGGAGTGCCGAGCATAAAAGTAAGAGGAGTTACATTAATGTGCCTAAATTTCAAAGTTTTTAATATTTTTACAATTTGACGAATTCTCATAGAATTTTATTGAAAATATATTATATTCATTGAATGAATATTTCAATAAAATTTTCACCAGAAAATAATTAGACAACTTTCAGCATATTCAATTATAACTACTGATAACGAACGGAATTTTTGAGGTATCAAACTCATTCAAAACATTTCTAAACTCCTCTTTTAAATTATTGGTTATATGTCTTTCATGAAGCTCTTTCATTGCCATCATAATATTTTGTTCAGTTATACCTTGTAGCTGTATTTATTTTTAACGGAATTTAATGGAAAATATTTTTCTTTTATCATAAATATTTTTATTACTATGTAATCCTCAAATTTCTCCCTTTCTTCTCAATATATTTTTAAATGATAAATAATCATACGCCTTTTTATATTTGAAACATGCAATCCTTCGACTATCAATTCATATATTTTACATATTTCACGGACACGAAATTGAATGAGAAGTAATAGCAGTAATCAAATGAAAATAAACTAATGAACCAATAATAATTTAATAACCTAACATTGCTTTAATGCTAAAACTAATATTAAAAATATGCTAATGAATTAATAATGATTTAATAATCTATTATAATAATAATGTACTGTCATTTAAATTTAATCTTGAACGCATCAAAGCAATAGTCTATCGTGATCTCAGTAACTTACTAAAACTGAATCGTAGATTGTAAATATTGCAATACAATATGCATCTGCTTTCCATGTGTCGAATATATAAACATCATAGGATGTGAAAAAGAAGGGAAGTGATGTCCAATTGAATCGTCTTGGTCGATGAGCCAAAAAACATAAATTCCAAAGAGCTTCTAAAAATAAACAATAACAAAGAAAAGTGTGTCATAAAGACTGAAATAAGACATATTGGAATGAAAAGAAATATGTAATCCCATATATAGCAAGGCTTGATACAATTTGTTAAGTTATTCTTGCTTTAACAAGTCACTGTGGAAAGAACTTTTTGAGCTCCGTAACTGATGCTAGATGATGAGTAATGCAATTTATCACTGCATAATTTTCATGAACTATTATTTGTGAAACCTAATATTGATTGTACGTATCAGTTAATAAAATGTATAATTATAACTGAGTTTTTATTCATTAAAATATATAAATTCTATAATTCATTGTACATCATTTATGAATACTAATTATATTAATATTAACAAAAAAAATTTAGTAATGATTGAAACCAAAACAAAACTCCTGCAATTGATATTGATTAACCAAACAAAAGTGCTTTCATCGATAATGATTACTCCTAATCAAAACGAAACTTTTGTCACCGATAATAGTTTTCGGTAACCAAAAAATAATTCGCGATAATGATTTCTATAAACAAATTCTTGTCCATAATGGTTATGCATAACCAAAAACATTGTTCATCATCGATTATGGTCATCGATATCCAATACAATTTCAGTCATTTATAGTGGTTATTCATAGCCAAAATCATTTAAAGAAATATATTAATTCTTATACCATAAATTGTAAACTTTAGGTTGTAATAACTGTAGTCTCTGGTTCTGAGACTTTTATATAAACGTTATATTATAAAAAACATCTAAATCATAATGATTATATGTTCATAATAATATTGAAAAACATAAAAAAAGAAATCAAATTATTATTTTTTACTTTCAAAGCACATATTAACATTAGACACATATTCAGGATCATTCATTTTTATTTATTATAAGATATATGTGTTTTTAAAAATTATCTTATTACGAGAAATGTGTAACAAGAAATATATAAAGAATATTACATTGTAATCACACACCCAAAACAAACTTAATCTGCATAATGTTATACTACAGATATATTTACCGATTAAAATTTTTTCTTTTTATTATAAACGTTGTCGACGCAGGTGATTATCCAGTTGAGCTAATTGACTGCGAAATCCATAATTTGGATGAATATCACGTTTTTCACGGACTATCCTTATTGCATCAACAGCCAACATATTCTTCTTTATCATCAAGTATGCCAAGACACACGTTGCACTGCGAGATACTCCCAGCATGCAGTGTACATAAACTTTACCTAATATGCATATATATAGAGAGAGAGAGAGATATTATTAGAAGTATCATATTATCTCACACACACATTAGATATTTTAAAAAGTAATATTATTGGATTATCTAGAAAATTTATTCCATTTTTATATATAATCCATTTTTTCTATTAAAAATATAAAGTAATTTCCAGATAATCCAATAGTAATATATACAGATAACAGTTAATCAATGACTTCAATTATCTTTTTTTATAGATGCAATTAATAAAAAACTTTTGAACAAAATTATATAGTTTTTAGATGATACACATAAAATACATTATTGTTACAATGCCTTTTTAATAAGACATTAATGTCTTCTGTAACTTACCATTCCTTTAGTGGTAACATTCTTAATAATAAAAGTATGGAATGTTCTGAATTCAACTTGATTTATATAAGTAAATATATAAGTAAAATGATTCTAGTTCGTTCACGAATGATAAAAAGATTTATTTTGTGTATCATATCTTTCTGCAAACAAACTGTACAAATTTTCTTTAAAATATTTTTCAATAATTATATACGCAATAAATATAATAAAAATCATAAAACTTGATATCCCAATATAATTAACTACACATATAAATATGTACATATATATCAAAATTTACCATTACTAGAGACAGCTTCATCGATAAAAGATGCTGCAGTGTAGAAATACTTGCTTATATCAGCAGTTGGATGATCAGCCAGTGGTAATCCAAGATATTTTATTGTTGTATTTATATAATAATTTTTATCAGTATTTACAAATCCAAATTTCTTTCCTTCTGCAGCATTAAGTAAATGTGTTATGCCAAGCATTGCAAGATAACTTTTATTTTTTGCTGTGGCACTGTTGAATTAAATAATTTATTAATTTAGTACTATTGTTATAAAAATGTGAAACGATACAAATTATTTTTAGATGTAGGTAGTAAGTAAAGGAGACACAAGTTTTCTCTTAAATAATAAAATAAAATCTAAGATCTTTCACTTATAAGGTGATTATTCTTTAAACTAAATTATAGTATAATAAACGCATCAGACTGTCGTTATCCTTTCCACTCCTAACTTACATAAATTATTAGTTCAATAATTCCAATGCAGATACTAACCCATCTCCTATATATATTCCAGGATATACTTCATCACAATCGATTTCTTGTTGTGCACGATAATATTCAAGATCATCCCGGTCTGGATCAAAACCAGGCAATGGTTTGAAACCAGTTTTGACAGAATGCAAGGTTTCTGTTAACTGACGTTCTGTGGTTTCACCACCTGGTAAATGTTTCCTAAAATCCTATAAATAAATATTTTATGTTAATTTAAGAACTTTATATATTATATAATATAACAAAGAATAAAAGAAGACTTTATTTCTTATATGAATAAAAGAAGATTAAAGATTATGGTAAAATGAATCTAAAAAATTAAAGTATTAAACAATTGAGATTTAAATAAACAATACATATAATCTTGTAAAAGCACGATAAAAAAAAATACCTAAAATAAGTTTAATTTAATATTAGACAAATTTTATTTTATCGTACATAATCGGTTACATTTGAACGCAAAAAATTAGTATTTAATGCATATTAGATACTGTTTAAATCTCACCCTATCTGCATCGCGCCACGAGAGTCTCATCGTAAAGACTTTAATTTAACGAAGAGAATTCCGAAAATCAGCGAAAGACAGTAAGACGTACGCCCGGGGAGACATTTTATTTATTTTTAAATAGTCTTACGAAACGTCAATCAAGCTAAATCTAGTCCATGAAGACAAAAACGAATGTAACATGAAACAACGCAACTTAAAATGTATACATACAAAAATATCTAGTAAGAACTACATTACTTACATCGTTTTGTAGTTCGCTGTTATTATCCATAAAAATGAATTTAATGGAATAATTTAGTGTTACAAACGTATATTACGGTACAACTAGAATCGAAACTACGATCACGTGAATTATCTTATATTTTATATATATTTATATATATATATATATATTTAAAACGTTTTTATATGTATTTACAAATTTGTGACATGACTTCGCAATATCATACAAATACTGTTATATGTATAGAATCACTTCAGATCATTTCAGTAAACAAATCTCTAAACTTCTAAAAAATATAATAACACACCAGTGTCGCCAGTTATACCATATTTTCATTCCCTATGTATTCTACGTACCAAACGAAATTTCTCTAAATCTTCTTCATTTGTTATTTTTTTAAATGTTAAAGTATTTTTAAATGTATCTAAACAAACGCTTTTTAAGTCTATTATATTAAATTAAATTTCGAATATAGGTGATACGAATTTCGAGACAAGGCAAGTGGAGATTTGTTGGAGATATTTTTAAAAGTAGAGAACAATCTATTTTTTGAAGAATGTATATAAAGCGTAAATAAGCATAAAGTATAATATATTACAAAATATTTAAATTATGCGCAAATTAAAATTGATTATTTCCTCTAATTTTATTATATGTATGTGTACATAATATATATATACATACATACTTCATACAATAAATACGGATATGTGTTCAATCGAGAAAATGGATTTGTTACTATACAGACTTAAATGTTTTAGTTCTGTTATAGTATCTATTAAAGTTATCTCTATGGTCTATTGATAGTACATAGATATATAAAATATTATTAATATATTTTTAAAAATATTACTCCGTAATATAAGAAAATAATTACAAGTAGGTGGGAATCATGGATTTACTTAGTGATGACTCATGACGCAAGAAAATATGGCGGTGATACAGGCACGATCAGTGATACTTCTTTGATATTGTCTAAAGTATATATTTTCTTTAAGGTTACATGTGTAATCGTTCCTATCGTGATAATAAAATTAGACGATAAAACATAAAAATGAGTTTCTTTACCAAAGTATTCGGTGGTAAAAAGGAGCCAATTGCTCCTTCAACGGCTGAGGCAATTCAAAAATTACGTGAGACGGAGGATATGCTGATTAAAAAACAAGACTTTCTTGAAAGTAAAATTGAACTTGAAATTCAAACTGCAAAAAAACATGGAACCAAGAACAAGAGAGGTATTTTATTTGTTACTGTAAATAAGTCTCTGGCTTGTTTTTATTTTCTTTTATTTTGACAATTAAAATTAACATCAATATAAAGTAACTTTTAATGGTTAAAGTCATCTGTCATTATGACATCTTTTAATACTTTTGTCAACCTTTGTTCCTTTGCAATATTTCATTACTTCAAATTTTCTTCAATTTTTTATAACTTTAAACAATGTACGTATAGATACATACATACATACATACATACGTATATGATATTATTCAACATTTAATTTATAAGTCTATTTAATTAGCCATATATTATTCGATATACTGTTGATGAGATATTTGTTTTATATTTATGTTATCCATAGCGGCTATTCAAGCTCTTAAAAGAAAAAAACGTTATGAAAAGCAACTACAACAAATTGATGGTACTTTGTCGACGATTGAAATGCAAAGAGAAGCTTTAGAAAGTGCTAACACAAATACAGCAGTTCTTACTACTATGAAAGGTGCAGCAGATTCATTGAAAGCTGCTCATCAACATATGTAAGAAATTGTTATTTTTTGTTTTATATAAGATACAGTAAATTTTTCTTTATTCAGGAATATTCAGATTAGAATGATTAATTGGGCTTTATAGTTTATAATGTTTTTTATTATTTCTGAATATATGTATTAATGCCATATTGTGATTACATCAGGGTTGTATCTTGAAAATATTTTTTATATTTATTTTATTATAGGGATGTTGACCAAGTTCATGAAATGATGGACGATATTGCTGAACAACAAGATGTTGCTCGAGAAATTTCTGATGCAATATCTAATCCCGTAGCATTTGGTCAAGACATAGATGAAGATGAACTTGAAAAAGAACTAGAAGAACTTGAACAGGAACAACTTGATAAAGAATTACTTGGTATCGAATCTACAGATGAGTTGCCAGCAGTACCTGCTACGACTGTTCCAGCTGTTCCAAGTGCTCCTGCAAGAACTCGTACAAGTAATGATTCATATGGCAATAAAAATGAAATATTTAATAGCATTTGATATAATCTATCAATATTCTATGTTATTATTTAAATACTACTTATTTTTTGCAGAAGCTAAACCAGAGGAAGATGAGGATTTAAAGGAATTAGAAGCATGGGCTTCGTAATTAAGTTGAATTTCTAATTAAGTTGAATCGGCAATTATTAATCTGTACATTGATGATTTTACAGAGTAATAGCTTCAACATTTAATACCAATATCTTATATTAATTAATTTGAAATTCCTAAATTTAGTATTTTATTTTTTATGCACAGTTGTTAGAAAGGAGAAACAAAGAACAACAATTTATCAAAACCAATTTGCAAATATTGATTTATAACTTGTAATTATAACATCGAAGCATAATGTACTTTATTCGATATCTTATGGTTTTATTTTTGAAGAGGAAGTAAATATTTACGAATGAATAATACATCCAATAATTGCTATAACTATCTTTCCTAGAATAAACAGATATATGCTTTATACAAAAATTATATATCGAACTATTATTATATTACCAAACTAATATACGAAAAAAACTCTTATCATTATGACATCTCATTCTTTTGTATATAAGTAATAATTTAAATAACAGTTTTAAAAGAATGCTTGCAGCATTAAAATTATCCATAATAAATAGAGTTTTAATTATTATATGAAATAATATATAAATAAATTTTAAAGAATAAAATTATTTTAAAAACTGCAAATATAATAATTTATATAATTGGAAAAATTGCAATTTTTTGTAAGTTTATAGTTTCACAAGTTTTGTCATAGGTAGTAAAGAATAATACACGGGAAATGACGTGTAAACAGAATTTATGAATTTTTATTGCTTCAAAAAGCAAAAATTTGGTATGTCTTTTTGAGTATGTCCCATTATTTGCACAATTTATATATTTGTAAATAAATGTTACTAAAATAAATACTTGAAAGTAGTATAGTGCAAATTGTATGCTATAAACTGTTAATTTTATAATAGCTAACAAAAAGATTATGGATAAGAAATAAGATCAAGAAAGTGAAATTAGTATGTAACTTCTTTTTCCTTTTTTCGATCCAAAATCATGTTTTACTTATGAGATTTTAATATATTTTTTCATGTTTTTATATATTAAATATATAATGACAAAATGCAGTATTTCTATCGTGATATATCGCTTTGATAGGATGTAACTGGTGTAGGAATATATTTTTTATTGAGTTTACTGTTTAAGGTAGGAATTGGTAAAGGATGGATATGAGGTTTTGCAGAAAATCTACATCCAGCAATATCTATTTCATAATGGGATGTAGGTTCCATTATAAAATCTGTTGTAACAATATCCGTGCTGTTTTGAAGATTCATTCCAGGTAAACTAATGAAACCAAGACATATAAGTTTTTCTGTAGCAAAGCCATATCTATAAAAATAAATTTGTTATTAATAAAATAATTATAAATATATAACATATAGAAAAATGTTTAGTGTGCTCTTAACTCTAAACTTATTAGAAATATTTACCCTGCAGATGTAATAGTTCCAACAAATTCACCATTTCGATATATAGGTTCTCCACCCCATGCCCATATATTTTTATTTACATCAAGTTCGTTGAGCATAAACAATACTAGTCTCTTAGTGACACCTTGTTCTTTCTGACGTTGTAATGCAAATTTTCCAATGAAATATTCTTTCTTTGAAATGTAAAGAAATCCAAACTTTTAAATGCCATATTTAATTACTTACAACGAATAACTGTATTTACTTACATCCAGTTTAACACTGTATCCAAATCCTGCTTCGTAGGGTGTAACAAATGGTGTCAACTCTTCTGCCCAAAAAGGAATAAAACGTTCTATCCTCATGAAGCGTTGTGTGAGCACACCAACGTCACGCACACCATAATCTTTACCAATTTCCATTAACGTTGAGTACACGTGCAGCGCATATTCGGAAGGTATATACAAACAATATCCAGATTCACCGGTATGGGTAAATGCCATAACCATTACATCTGAGGCATATGCTACATTTACTGTCTGTGTAACAAAAGTACAATTTTTAGATTTATATCTCTACATCACTACAGTAAACTTACTGCTCTATCAATAAACTATAAGTACCTTGTATGTGAAAGGGGAGAGATTAATGTCTGAATTAGAAAGTTCAGAGAGTAATTCAGTAGATTTAGGTCCTACCATATTAATAACTGTATATTTTGAAGTTACATCATTAAGACCAACAGAATGATCGGACGGTAAATGTCTATGTATTACAAAAATACTCTAGTAAGTAAATTATTTTGATAATAATAAAACATAATTTACAAAAAATCGTATTATTTGAATTATACTCTATGCTTGTGCAGATTATACTGTAGTCAATAAAACATTTTCAAATACTATTAATTACCTGGACATCCATTGATAAATGCGTGTTTGTTGTGAAGTTGGTGAAACCATAAAGTAACTATTTTCTGCTTGTCGAACTAGCATGCAATCATTTTCATAGCCACCTCTTTCATTTTGCATACCTGTATGCACTATGCTACCAATTGGTATATTTACATTATTGGAACATAATTTCTGAAGGTAATTTACTACTTCCAAGCGACTAGACTGCATCAATCAAAATGTATGTATTTAAAATTTGAAACAATCATTTCAATGAAATTGAAATTTATTGTAATTATTTATGTCTTCTGCACTTACTTTAATTTCAATTTTAGAAAATGAACTCATATCTATTATTCCTACACCCTCTCGACATGCTTGAAACTCTTCCTTCATGAAGTCAAAAAATTTAGGTTTATAAAAACTTCCTGATGGCATAACTGGTTTCTTTTGTCCTCCTTTCAATATAAGTAGTATAATTGAATAAAATAAAATACCACATACACATTGACATAATAGAAATAAAATAACATTTACTCACGACGATAGTTTGAATCAAAATAAAGTGGTCGTTCATACGCCATTTTAACACCAAATATAGCCCCATGCTCCTCGAGAACAGAATACAATGGCGAACAACGCAATTTACGGGCGTATTTGTATTCACTTTGGTGAGGATAGAGAATAGCATAATTACGTCCAACTACTTCTTTAATTCTTTGCTGTAAATACTGTTTATTATTATGCAAATCTAAAAATCTTTGCACATTAAATGGAAGGAGTTCTTGGGTAGATTCACCATTTATTAAACACTCAGCAACTTCTTTTCCAATACCTCCCGCTCCTTGCAAAATTAGATGAATTATGAAAGTTGATAGAATATTTATAAATGCGAAGATTACATATATTGTTTACCTTGTAGCGAATTTCCATTCATTCCCACAGCAACAAAGTAGTTTTTCACTTCAGGACTTTCACCTAAAATCCATCTACCATCTGGAGTAAAATTATCTGGATAATTATATACATCCGGTTTCTTTAAACTTTTCAGAATTGGTATTCTATGTATAACTTTATCCCAAAGAGGTTTCCAATGAATAGGATCATCTTTTACATGTCTTGTCCAGTTTTTAGATGGAACTAATCCACTTTCAAATGCAGGCTTGGCTTCAGCTTCAAACCAACCAACCAATAGACTACCTATTTTATATAACATAACTTTACTTAATTTCATGTAAATTACAATATATTATAATAATAATATCATCTTCACTGATGATGCCAATCATGTTATATAAAGTATACCTTGCCATTCTCTTATATACGAATATGAGTCGAAATCTCGAACACATGGTAAATTTATTTTCAATTCTGGTGATAGAGGTGGTGTAATTGCATAGAAATGTTCCGCAGGATATGCCGGTATTCTTACAGGTGGATTACATCTTAAACCTAATTCACGAGCCCACTATATTGTTAATTTAAAAGACAGATTCATATTGTAAAGAAAATGTCAAATGAATTGTTAAAATTAAATGAATTAATATCAGATTTACCATTCCCGCACAATTAATGAAATATTCACAAGTAACCATGCCCTGATCAGTTCGCACACTTTGTACAGCTTTATTTTTAGTATAGACTTGATCTATGCGACAATTTTCAATATATCTTGCTCCTCCTTGTTTGGCTAATTTTGCTAAAATTTCACAAATAGCACTGGGATCTGCTACTGCATCTTCTGGTACCCAAATGGCTCCTTCAAGATCATTTACATGTAGATATGGATGTAATTGTTTCAGATGGTCTTTATCTAAAATCTATTCATAATAATTCTTTTTCATCTATATTAATTTTATAATATTTTATATTATAATTTTTACCTCACAATGTAAACCAGTTGGAACATTATATGCCATCCTCCTTTTTAAAGCTATTATCCTATCTTTCGTTTGTGCTAAATTTACGCTCCCACATTGTTTCAATCCAATATCATATCCCATTTCTTGCAATTTCTGATATAATTTAATACTGTAAGAAATCAAGTTCCTGTGAGAAATTGGTTTGAATAAACCAAGAGTTCCAGATCCGAAATATGATGTCCCACTGCCGATTCTACAAGTGTATAAGAGATAAAAGTGATTGTTTTGCTTTTAAATTATGAAATATAAAATAATGCAAATAATTGATCTTATTGAAATTACCTGCTTTGTTCCAATACAAGAACATCGTTCCACCCATTAAGGACAAGGTGATAGGCAACAGAATTAGCAACTGTTCCTGCACCTGCAATGACAATCTGTGATTGAGATGGCAAATTAACATTTTCACTCGAGTAATTTAAGTAATTTCTACAATTATTAGTATTCTTGCTAATGCAAATAACTTTTTTATATCTATAGATTTCATTTTTATTGGTTAAGTATGAGTAATATTTTTTATTCTTTTTTATATCTTTCTTTCTTAGTAACAATATGCGGATACATATTTTGTGTAGCTGACTTAACATCAACTTTATTTTTCCTTAACGTTAATTTCACTGTTCAGTCGAAAAAAAATATATAAATTTTAAAACACCATTCAAAAGCTCTTTATACGTTTTGCCGTATATAGAACACCTCGTCAATTAGAAATATTAAATTAATACGTGTGTACTACTATTTAAAGAATCGTGAACATTTGTAAAGAAATTATTTAGCAGTACTGCTAAAATCTAAAATTAACAATCTATTTTGGAAGAGAAAGAAAATCAAATGAAGAAAGAAATAATTTCAAGTAGAAAATTGATTTCTTACCGAAATCAAGAAAAAACAATATTTTATATTAAATAAAACACACAAGTTAATATTGATTTATATTATTATAATTTTACACATAAGAAACTTACTTTTAGAAAAAAAAAGTAATGATCGATAGATCATATGGTTATTCAATGTCAACCGTTCGAATAAGCCCGGGAAAATATTAATTAACTTGAATCGATTCTCTTAATTTTCAAATAAATCTTTTATTTTGATCTTCATCTATCATGAATAATTTATTAAATGAATTTGGTAATTATGCTAATGTCATCAGTGAAATTCTCTCAACAACGATATGATTTGGATAGAATATTAACATTTAAATTCACAAAACCATGTGGACGGTTATTTTAACATTCTTTATATCAAAGATATCATGGATTTTCCTATTTGTTGTATTGTATATCGCTATTTTCATTGTAATCACAGTAAGACTATACAAGAACATACATAAAAATATGTAATATTGTTGAAATTATTTAAAAAAAAACGAACTATTATAATTTTATTTCAGAATAACGATGACAGGGAGGAATTAAAGAAACGTGTTAGTATATCTTAAATTTTAAAGAGATATAATGAAAAAAAAATATATATATATATATATTAATTATTACATTTATTTATTATCCTTCTATGATATAATTTCATTATAGATTTTGGACGAAGGAAAAAATACCAAGATTACTACATTCAATGAAGTAATTTATTATTATAGATTATTTTAATTTTTAATAAACAACACTTTTTTTATATTAACATTGAATTATTTCATATATCTTTATGAATGACAATAAATATACAATGCGCTTAGAACCAAGAAAATATGGATATGAAATTACAAACACTTACGGAAAAACTTACAGAGAAGGAGCATATGGTTAGATTTAAATATTTTAATTATATGTTCTATAGAAGCAATTCGTAGTTTTTAATACCGTACAACTTTCTATAAATATTTCACTAATGATTTATTTCTTATAAAATGGGATAAAATGTAGCTAAAGCAATCGCAGTATAAAATAAAAAGTGTAGAAAAGGCATTGAACGATATAGAAAATAAAACTTCGAGTTGTCGAAGTCGTTATAAATCTTTAATGAGCGATCTAAAACTAGATGTCCATAAAACTGAAGAAGAGGTTTGTCTTCTATGAATATTTTTACATATCGTATTAATATCTTACATAAATATCGATCTTATGATTAGGTGAAATCTTTGCAAAGTCAGGTTTCAAATTTGTCTCTTCGACGAGAAGAATTAAAGAAGGAAGTTGTAAAGGTATTAAAAATAAGCTATTAAGTTACGATTGACATTAATACTGTATGAATTAATGCTTATTAATATGTCATAATAATAAAGAATTATCTAGTAAAAAAAAAATATATAAGATGTCACTTATGATATCGTCGTTATAGCAACAAGAGGAATATGAAAAGATGCTTATCCATTTTACCAAAGATCTGGAGAACAAAGGAACAGGATGCGGTATATTGATATATATGTTTTGGAAATTATTTTTAATATTCTATTATTATGATTATTATTATTTTTCATTCATATAGTTTCTGGCTGCGAGAAATCAAGATTTTCTCTTTACAAAACTTCTGTTGGTTTTCGATTACGGACTATATAGGAAAATATTTCCAAATAAAATACTATTTGTCTTTGAATTTAATCTCCGTTGTTTCTTATATAATCAAACAATTTATAATATTGATAATGATTAATATTTACTAAATCTTAAGACAATCTTTTATTTACTATAGATTTTCCTACTCATTCTGTGTATACATTTGAAATAATTATTCTCGTACAATTCGATTACTATAAAATATTTAATGCGAAAGCAATGCTATTTATATAATTATTGAGATCATAATTTATACATTTAAGAACTAATTGAGTAAACAATAATTGTATAAATTTCATTCGAATTCATTTTGAGGCGAACACGTAATACTCACCGATTTCAATGATAAATATTACCTATGCTGTATCGCGTAATATATGCATGCATTAATGACGAATTAAACAAATAAACATTTGGTCTAATATTAAATTCTATATAATAGTTATTACATATTCGTACGTAGGATAGAAATTATGCGGAACGACATATTAAGGCACTTTCTCGTTTTTTCATTATCTTGCCGATTATTCTTTTTCTTTTCCTACCATTCCTTTTAATATGCCAGTGTTTTACGCATAATTCTTAAAATAATTTATTCAATTGATTTCTGTAATAATAATAATAATAATAATAATAATAATAATAATAATAATAATAATAATAATAATAATAATAATAAAGAAAAAAAAACTATAGGATCGTAGTGCATGCACTATAATATGTATAATTTTGATAAAAGTGAAATATATATACATTTCGTAATTATTTTTTTTCTTTTTGGTAATGTAAAATTTCATCGACAATAATATCACATGTCACCTCAAGATTATTTTAACTTTTATATTGATAACTAAATCATCATTATTTGAGATCTCGTCAGTGAGTCAGCCACTTATGATTACATTGTAAAACGGATATAATAATTACACCAGACTATGGTGTCCCTTCTGATTGATTTAGCCATTTCGGTTTCTCATTGGTATAGTGTCTTCTGAAAGGATAAATAAGAAATCTTGTATCGTTAGTCGCGATTGTAACTAATATCGCGTACTAGTCGCGTTGTAATTAATACAATAAAAGAGAAAATATCAGAAAAAAATTACCATTTGAACGAACATTCGACGTGTTTTTCACTGCATTTTCTTACTTCCTTATTTTTTTTCTTTTCTCTTTTCTTATAACTCTGTATGATGCGAAGGGAATTTCTTGAGTACTGCATGATAAAGATTATAAAAAGCATAAGAGCTAACGCTTAATATAACAACAAGAGCAGAGCCAAAAATCCAAGAAAGAAAATTTCCGTTTATTATGTCCGAAGCTTCTTTCCTTTTACGTGCACTGATCTCGCCCAGAGTCGTTCCCTTACGTTCTTCCATCAATTTCTTCATATTTGCTAATTTTTCTCGCAATTCGTCTACGGATTCGGCGATATCTTCAATCGATTCATCTTCCGGAAAATCTAAAACTGTAACGAGTATGGAATACAAAATCGACAATACATGCGTTTAGATCGAAAATTAGTAAAAAATTATTGAGATGGATTATTTTTTTTAGATCAAAACCGTCCAATTGTTTAATACAAGAAATTAAAAAGAAAAATAAAATAAAATAAAATAAATATTTTTAAAGAAGGTGAGTAATTTTATCTACTACAATACAAATCGGGAAAAAACGCTAACATTAAATAAAATAAAACACTTGTTATTAAAAGAAATTTTAATACAACGATTTTAAACAAATTTTCGATCTCTTCATGATAGTAATTCATAAAAGAAATTATTTTGTAGATTTTACAATATATTTGGTTTGCAATTATTTTCATAATATTCTATTTAAAATCACATACATATATCGTACACATATAATTAATTCTTAAGAAAAGTTATAATTTTCTAAAAATGTAAAATATGCATATACTGTGCGAGGACGTGTAATATATCACAAAAAGATATATGTATGTACATTGAAACAGTATTAAACGTTTAGATAAATTTTAATATATATTTTATTAAGGAAAAGATAAAAAATATAAACATATTTATTCAATAACATTTATTTAATAATTCACACTTACCTCTTCCTGACGTACAAGTATGAGTTATGGCTTTCATGTCACTTTTCTTTCCTTTATTTTCAGATCCGTCTGGCTTATGATGGTCCAAGGGCCGAGACGCACACTGATATTGATCACATAGCATCACGGGTGTAGCGCGCGATTCTCTCTTCCGAAAGTGGCGCCCAGTTGATTTATCGACGTGACGTACTCTTACGTACATCTTGTTTTATTATTATTAATTTCTTATTTTTTTTTGATCGATCTAATATGTCTATCAATGTACTTAAAAAAAAAATATTCTTTTCCAATAATATTTCCTTTTTGAATATCTTGATATAATGATTTGTAATAAACACGAAACATTTTTAAATGGAGAAATAATAAAAATTACAATGCCGTATCAAAGACTGTCTTAAAAAAGGAAAAAATATTCTTCATAGAAAAAAGCTCCTTTACGACATTAAAAAGTATTCGTTAACTAAAATATAGCATGATAAAAAAGTAACACCAAGTGATAGTGAAAATGATTAAATAAAAGCAATTGAATTTCAAACTTTGATTGTAAATTATATATAATATACGAGCTCTCATAATTTCTCTCATAATTCACGATATGAGTTAAATAAACATAAGCAATCGTAGGACCCAACAAATAATTGCAAGTAGTTACGATCACAAATGCGCGATTTGATATAAACGAATCAGCTTCAAGTTTGCAAATTATTTTAACGGGATTGGTTGGCAACGGGTTGACTAGAATTGGTTGAATCAAAAAGCTCACGCATCTAATACACACACGATTTTTTTAAATATGTAATTTGATTGATAGGGAAATATCAATGAGCTTTATAATAACATTGAATGAATTATTTACATATCTCTATCTATAAGTTTTTTACATTAGGATTTGGAGTGGTTTAATTTTATGAGAATAGTGAAAGGTTGTAAAATATATCGAATGAAAATCAGCCATTGCGAGGGCGCTCGTTCCTATTGCTTGATCGGGCCAGTGACGAGACCGTATATCGGTGTGTTGGATGACGTCAGATACAAGATGGCCACTGTCTCTGGGGCACACCACATCGAATAAGGACCACGAACGAAACGGTAGGCTTAAGGGTGGGGAATTGTAAAACCGAAATTGGCTTAAAGAAAGAGAGAGGGGGGGGAGGGAGAGAGAGAGAGACAAGCAGACAGAAAGAGAGAGAGAGAGAGAGAGAGAAAGAATGAGTAAGCAAGAGAGAGAGAAAGAAAGAACAGAGAGCGCGGGAGGGGAAGAATAATTGGAATCGAGCGGCGTAGGTGTGTCAGTGTTCGGCCTTCCCCGCGATAATGCTGTTGTCATCGAGATGCCGAGATTCACACGTAGACTCGCGCGACTCCCAGTGTCCTGAGTCGCGATCGCGGCTTACGTTATTTCGAGCATCTCTCGGACGGTGAATAAAATAAACGATACATAAAACTACGAAAGACTGACCGACAGAAAGAAAGGAAGAAAGAGAGAGAGAGAGAGTACTCAACGTACGTACATTTCGTGCTCTATCAAAGGAAGATTACTAGAGGAACGAGAGTATTCGCAATTTTCTCTTTTCTCTATCACTCTCGGTTCTTTTTCCTTCGTTTCTTGTTCTTACCGAACAAACGAACGGTAGGCATATCGCGAATATTGAAGTTTCTAGAAGACAGAAATAACGAATTCTCTTTCTATCCGTCTATCTCTCTCTCTCTCTATCTCTCTCTCTCTCTCTCTCTTTCATTCCCCTCCCCCTCTCTCTCTCTCTCTTTCGCACCAATCGGTTTTCATTTTCGGCGAAATATGTACGGAAGAAAACTTGTCTGAATGAAACCGAAACGAAGAGCATGGAAAAAGGGCAAGATAATTGCTTGCGTTCCCTTAAATTTTGATTATTACTATCGCCGTGCTTTCTGTTCTGGGGCTAAGGTCCTCGTTGATTGGACGTCAACAGAAACTGAGAGGGAAGGAAAGTGAGAGAGAAATAGATATCGAACTTGGTACCGTCGAATGGCACAGGAGTAAAATAGTAGTGGCGCAAGGATATTTGTGAATAAAAAGTGGGAGGAGTGAATAAGAAGTGCACAGATGAAAGAGGGGAATTACGACTTTGGCCGGTGCATTATAAAGATTTTTTGTGGTGTAGAAGTGTACTCGACCGTTCTTATTCGTCGGGTTTGCTTTTGTGCGATCGATTCGAACCAAAGGGAAAACGAGAACCATAACGTATCTCGATCTCGAGTGGTCCAATTCTGTTATAGTTGTTAATTTGTATGATTGCGAAAAGGAAGGAAGTAGTGAAGGAAGAAGATAAGTCCTATGTACAACGAACGAGGGTGAAAGGAAAAGAGAAAGAAAAGTATTCGATAGCCCTCGTATATATCGGACATGAGCAAAACTCTTCGTGTTCGTTCATTGTTGTCGTCGTCGTCGTCGTCGTCGTTATCGTTATCATTGTCATCATCATCATCATCATCGTCACCGGGAATAAGGTGCCGCCTATTCGTTCGTCCACGATACGAATATCATCGGTAAAGGATCATTTAAACGAAGGCCATCCAGCCGGTCGGTGCTTTTTGTGAAACGCGAACCTCGAGCGTCGACAAACTCTCACGGACAGCGGTTAAGCTTCACGAGTACGACGTCAGAGGGGCGGCGATACGCGACTTCCGTGCGTGCTGCCTCTTCGCGCTCCGCCTACCAGTTACCGTCGCTAGTTCCACGAGAGAGGACTACGTCCTCTTCTCCTTTTCATATTTTACATATTTTCCTTTTCTTTTTTTCTTTTCCTTTTTTCTTTTCTTTTTTTTTTTGAATGTCGTTCAATTTGATCGATCCAACGAAAACTCGCGGACGAAGGAAGCGAAGACCAAGGAAAATGATTAAGTGAGAGGAGGAGGAAGAAGAAGAAGGAGAAGGAGAAGAAGAAGGAGAAGAAGAAGAAGAAGTAGAAGTAGAAGTAGAAGTAAAAGAAGTAGAAGAAGAAGACGACGACGACGACGACGAAGTACGGGATAGAGTGGAGTAGTGTGCTACGTGCGTGTGCGTGTGCGTGTGTGTGTATGTATGCGAGTGAGAAAGAGAGGAAGAAAAAGTGAAAGAGAAAAAAGCAGTCAATATATATCCGTTCGTTTCTCTATACGTCACTACTCTCTCTTTCTCTCTCTCTCTCACTCTCTCTATCTATCTATCCATCTATCTATCTATCTATGTATATATATATCTATCTATCTTTTTTTGCTATCTCTCGCTCTCGCGCACGTGTGCTCCTTTATAAAGTGTAGTGTTGTGTGTGTTTCGTTCGTTACCTACACCCCACTGACGACCGATCGTTGCTGCCGCCGCTGTCGTCATTGTTGTTGTACCGTCGTCGTCATCGTCATCGTCATCGTCATCGTCATCGTCATCGTCATCGTTATTTGTCCTTTTGTGCGCTGAAGTGGTCAGAATTTTCGGGCGTGTGTAAGCGAAGAGAAAGAGAGAAGAGGGAGAGAAGAAAAGAGGAAGAAGAGGAGGTGGTGTGGGGAGGTGGGAGAGGAGTGAAAAATAAAAAATAGCGACATCAAAATGTGGAGTGCGATGTGTGACGTGATGCCAACGATCGCGGAGGACAGTATTAGTCAAAGAAGTTCGCAGTTCTCTGGCGAGGACGCGAACTTCGAACAATTAATGGTTTCGATGTTGGACGAAAGGGACAAGCTAATGGATTCGTTGCGCGAGTGTCAGGAACGGGTGCAGGAGGCCGAGACCAGGGTGAGGGAGCTTGAAAAGGAACGGGACTCGCTCAATCGTCAAATTTATGCCAACATTCCGCAGGTATGAATCTTTCATTTATTTATTTTTTTTTCCTTTTTTGTTTCTTTTCTTTCTCGTTTATTTTGACTTAACACCTACGATAGGATATGAGATACGACTAAATTTTTCCTCTCTTCTCTCTCTCTCTCTCTCTGCGTGTGCGTGTGTGTGTGTCGTTTAACTCGCGGCTTTTGCGCTGTGGGTGGTGATAGGTTAAAGAGGGGCAAAGACATAGAGAGAGAGAGAGAGAGAGAGAGAGAGAGAGAGAGAGAGAGAGAGAGAGAGAGGAAAGAAGGAAGAGAGAGAAAGAAAGAGAAAGGTCGAAGGACCGAAGACAGACTCGCACGTGCACAGTAGCTTGCAAAACGTGTGTTGTATATCCCGCCCATAGGCCATCTCGTAAGCGAATTGCTTATTTCAATATATAATATACATATGCCCCTTCCTCTAATTCGGCTCTCTTGGAGAGCTGTTTACATTGATCTATTTTTTATCTTTTTACGCTTCTTCTCTGATCGTTTTTTTTTTTTTACGATCTTCTACGATCGTTAAAAGTTAAATTCGTTTCTCACGGTTTTTTCTTACCGTTGGTAAAAACTTACGGGAAAAAAAAAGGAAGTCACACACACACAATACGATTCCACGAAACGTAATTTTACAAACTAGGATCCGATTCGCATTTAATTACGATCCAACGTAACGTTGAACTTGTACGGCTGCCGTAGAATTTTTTTAATTGCGTTCTATCGCAACTACTATGGATCTCTAATTACTGGAACGTTTACGTAATGATTACGGTAGAAACGATTCAAGACTATCCAGTTGCCCGCGTTATCTTTGCGCGCTGTCCTACTTTCTCGAGATATGCACATTACTAATTGTGTAACCGGCTTCTTTTTGCAGATAGTTATTTCTCATTTTGAAATATCATCCATTCGGTAACCACTATATAGTACAAATTAATCTCTATTTTCCTTTTTACCATTGCTATAATTTTTTAATACGACACTCATCGTTATATCGGACAATGTCGTGAAATAATCGTACATCTAGTTCGTATCCGAAATTTACCCGCGAAATTTCAAACACCGAGTGAGTCATACACGCACGCAACAATGGATCCGCGTGCTCATTTTCATTATTGAAAAATGATAATCGATATATCGTTTAAAATCGTCGACATGAAAATGAAAGAACGATCGAAGATATGAACTCATGTCGTTGTTGTAAACCCATAGATCATTGGACGATCGATAGAACATCCGGAGATTACAGTCTCTTTTTATTTCGATGTTACATAGCATATATGTAGGTACATATATATATATATATATGTCAAATAGAAGTAGTAAGATGCGCGTTGAATCGAACCGACCTATTGTGCATCGTGCGTATAAAGAGCTACGTCCGGTTCGAAAATCGATATTGTCCGCGATTTGGTCCAATTCCAACGGTATGCGGATGGATCGATATAGTTAACGCGCAAATGCTTTCCGACCTTACATAATATCTATCTATCTATCTATTTATCTATGTATATATACGACGTAAGAGATGCATACCTTTCTAACTTCTACATGCGATATAAACATGTATGTAATTTGTACTCAGCTTTGTATTTATTATAACGAGTCACGCTAGAAAAGCATATATAAATGTACATGTATATACGTATGAACAAATGAATGTAATTTCTCTCTCTCTCTCTCTCTCTTTCCCATTTTTTATATATCATTTTTTTAGAGAAGCGTGTATCGGAATTACATCATAGAATGATCGTTTGTAAGTAATCCAATCGTTTTTCTGTTATGAAAAAAAAAAAAGAAGAAAAAAAGAAAAAAGAACATTTAACGAAAAAAGATCTTGCCTAAGTTAATCCTCCCTAGTTCGTCGTTTCACGTGATTTTACTTGGAACATAAATAAATACGAGGCGTTAGTAACGAGAGAGGGAAAGAAAGAACTTACGATGTGGAGCACCGATATACATTCTCGGGATAAGGGAGAGAAACCGGTGGCTACATCGATCCATTCGTTGCCCGATTGGCTTTTATGTACGTGCGAGAGGAATATATAGAGGATATTTGGTATATCCTCGTGCTTCTATTTCGTGTATGACGCTCGGCTGTTGCGCCTTTTAGACGTTATGACATAATCTTATGAATTATCAATGATTTATATTGCGTAAATATTGTTTCTGATGAGATATAGAAAGTAGTCCGTCTTGACTTATTAATGATTCATTATGAGTTTCTTTGGCGAAGGATCATAAGCTCCGTTATATGAAAAAATATCTAGCTTTAGTAATTAGTTATTATTATTAATAAGTAATGATAAATGATAATATTTATTAATGATAATTCTAGTTTTTATTTTAATTTTCTCTCTCTCTTTCTCTCTCTCTTTTTTAGCGAGATATATCACTTCCATATTCCATCGATCTTGTTAGTGTAGCGATAATCATTTCTCTTTATTACACTTGTTTACGTAAATCAATGATAAAAATGTTATTCGACAATTCTTGGTATTACGGGCTTATATAAATATTCTTTTTTATCGAGTTAGGAGACACGTGTTTTTGAATGAATTAAATTCTTTTTATAGAGAAATTAATGCGAAGCTGAAAAGTGTATTATAATTCAAGGAGTAGGAAAACACAATGAGTGGACATATTGATAATCATTAACAAAAGGAGAAAATCATTGGAAATGATTCTTAATACTTTTTCTTTCTTTTTCTTTTCTTTTCTTTTCTGTTTTCTTTTTTTATGTATAAATTACTTTTTACGGTTGCGGAATCATATTCAATATCACGTCGTATTATGTTCTTGTTTCCGTATAAAGAATTATAAATGAATTCTTTGATCAATATTGACATTCTCTTAATATTTGTATAGTTTGTTTGATTAATCGACTAATCGGCATAAATTTGCATAAATTTTAAAAATTACTCGTTTATACGCGCGTGTGTATTGAATCAACATTGTTAAATCGGCGTTACTGACTCGTTGATAAAAATAGCCTTTATACACACACACACACATATATATATATATATATGTTTTCTTTCTTTTTTAACAATGCGACGTGATCAATAGTCAATATCAATAAAAAAAGGGACCTTTCTTTTATCGATAAATATTTACTCGTGTTTAACGTTTCCCACGAAGCTTTACGGTCAAGATCAGTTCGAGACACGTTTTAAGACAGATTTTAATTTCAATTCGAATTCATTCAAGTTGTTAATAAGCATTGGAACGATTGAATTAAATTAATTTTTTAATGACACGATTTTTCCGTGCTGCCAAGCTTTAATCCGGTGTATGGTAAAATCATTATTTTTGTATGTTTACGTTTCCATTTTCCGTTCATATATTATTTCATCGTATCGCGTTTTAACCTTCTATAACTAAACAAACATATATATATATATATATATATATATATATATATATATATATATATACATATACATATACATATATGAGTATAGTATTAAAAAAATGATATAAGATTACTTATATTAGTGTACTAAGAATATTTATATTATATTTAACTTATAAAAAAGAAAGTCATTAAAAAGTTCGGATATGAAGTGACTATAAATTCTGTGTTGAATAAGATAGAATAAAACGTAAAAAAAAAAGAGACATAAGTACACGTAAATACATATATATCTAATTGTATGTAATTTGAAAGATTAACTCGTTGCAAAATATCAAAAGTGTAAAAGTGTGTGTATATGCCAGAAAAAGAGGGAAAAACGAAGGGAATAGAAAAAATTGTTCTTCTTGTGGACTCTTTCGCGTAGTTTAGAAATATCGATGTCTATATATTAATCGTCAAGGGAAAATCACGCAAGATAAGAGATTAAAGATAAAATGAGTCTTCGCGTGTATTGTACATTATTATTATTATTATTATTATTATTATTATTATTATTATTATTATTATTATTATTATTATTATTATTATTATTATTATTGTTATTGTTAAAGCGTTTGTAATTCTAACATCGTTTATTCAGTCTAATCTTTGTGGCATGAGAACGGACTACGTCGAGTATCAAGTCGACGTTAAGTGATCGCTAACAGGTCGAATTCTTCGAGTTATTCATTTCTCGAGCTGATTAGTTAAATGGAATTAGCGAGAGAAAATCGGACGTGGGCATCGTCCTGTTGGACCTCTGTGAACGTTTAAAGAAATTTCTGTTACTTACAATCAAATTGCCTTTAAATTGTCACACACATATTTAACAAGCATGTTCAATTTGTACATGTGATGTTCAATTCAAGTACATATTTTCTCTTTTTTTCCCCCATTGTATCAATGCACTCGGAAAACAAAGATGGTACGCGAATTTTATATTGTAATATTGCTCGAGGTTATTCACCTCCCCACCCCACCCCACCTCCGACCATCCAGTGCTAACCAATGGCTTCTTCCAATTTCTTTTCTCACTTTAGCTAGCTTAGTATAAGAGAGACTTTAGTGAGATTTTTCACGAATGTTTATATATAATCCCAACCGACAGGCTATTACATATGTTATGTATATATATATATATATATATATATATATATCCATATATCCGTTACGAGGACAATCGTGGCTTTTCATCATGCAGTACGCGAGACAGGAGTATCATGCGTGTTCCTATCGGTTCTCTATCTCATAACGATCCAAGTGCGAAGGGCAACGAGTTGCTCGGTCTCTACAGAAACTCTGTCCCTTTTTAATTTCAATCGTCATGTATTTTATTCTTTTTTCTTTGCTTTCAATTTTCTTTTCTTTTCTTTTCTTTCTGGAGATCAAGAATGGTCTTTCTTTTAACAGTGAAATATTTTCAAACGACTACAATGGTCTCGTTACTTTCTTTCATTACATTCTCCATTTGTTCCTTTTATCATACCGATCTCTTTGTTGGCTCGTTCGTTACGTTCGTTCAAATATCATCCACAAAATTTTCAGTTATAGTTTATTTCGCGCGGTCTGATAATCGAATCTTCAATCTATTTCCATCTATATTATTCGAGTTTCGAACATTTTATACTTTGATTAACATCAATAATTCAGTAATGATAAGAAACAAAAACAAAAGAAAAAAATATATATGTATACACATACATATATATACATATGATCGATGAATTATTGAGAAAACATGCTAAGGAGAATAAAAAAAAACAAAAGTGAAAAATAAGAATAAAGAAAGAGGGGAGAGAGGGGGGCGGGGGTCTCTTTGATGTATACCATTTTTGTAAATTTTTTATCTTTTTATTTTTCACACGATCGAACGTCGTAAAACTGACCCGCTCTCGATTTCGACGCGTAACGTCGAAAGCACGGAGAGAAAGAGAGAGAGAGAGGGTCGTGAAAAAAGGTCGGATGGTTTAGCATGGAAAAGAGGAGAGAGAACTTGTGGTAAAAGCGACAAAGAGAGAGAGAGAGAGAGAGAGAGAGAGAGAGAGAGAGAGAGAGAGAGAGAGAGAGAGAGAGAGCACTATGTAACGACGAATAGTAGAAGATAAAGAAGAAGAATATATGGTGGTGGTGGTGGTGGCCGATGGTGATGGTAATGGTAATGGTAATGGTAATGGTGGGGGGATGGGATGGTGCGGTTTGGGGTAAAAATTTCTAGGACGAAGCTGAGGCACGGGTGCAATGCACCGGCGTTCTCTCGTACATATATACATACATACATACATACATACATACGCGATATACACCGACTCCGCGATCAATACACACCCCACCCACTCGCTTCGTCGGCGGCGCATGAATGAACCTCGCCTTTTACACACTCTACTTGACGGTGCGCCGACAACGACGACGACGACGACGACGAGGACGACTACGACGACTACGACTACGAGAAGGAGAGAAAGAGAGAGAATAGAGAATACTAAGAGCTCTTACTCGAGCTCAACTCTTCGTTGTTCCGCTGTAGAGTCGCGTACACGACCTCGACTCTCTTTCCCTCTCCTTCTCCCTCCTCTCTCTATTTTTTTTCCTTTTTTTGCTCCTATATTGTTCTCTTTCTCTTTCTCTCGTTCTCTGACTACCGTCGATCATCGTTGTTGATCACTATTCTTACCGTTGTCGTTTGCTGTCGTCCGTTGTCGTCCGTTGTCGTCCGTTGTCGTCCGTTTTCGTCCGTTTTCGTCCGCCGTCGTCGCCGTCGTCGTCTTACTTGGCGGCTGTGCTGCCTGTGCTCTCTTGTAAGCGGCAGCAGCACCTCCTACCTTTATCGAGCTTAGGGTTCTCAACCTCCAAAGATACATTCTTTACTTTCGACGAGAAAAATGAAAAGTTCAAAAGTTCATCGGTTCATTTTTGTTTTTTGTTTTTTTTGTGTGTTTGTTTTTTTTTTTTATCAAAGACCACAAATAAATCGTTAGTTTGTAATTAACTTTTATGATACGATAATCTCTTTTTCGTTTCTTTTCTTTTCTTTCTTTCTTTTTTTTTTTTGATGTGTTTTATTTAGAGATCAAAAAGATTGCGACCGTCTTTCTGTACAAATGATAATCACTTTTAACCGTTGGAACTCCCTTCGTCAGGAGTAAATTCCTCAATAATCCAATTGCTATTTTGGACACGTTCAAATTCGTTGGAAAGAAATCAAACGAGTAGTGTGATAAAAAAAACAAAACGAGCTCGATATAATCGCGACATTGTTGTTTGCGGCTTTAATACTCGAGAACGTTTCTATTCGATATTTCGAGAGTTGCGCATGTGCGAGAAAGAGCGGCTGACGTGCAAGAAATAAGCACGTTTACCGAGTGCACATAGTTACGTGTGCATCTGGTGCATATTAAGCTTGCAACTCGTATTGTTAGATTCGTCTATTTTTTATCTCTTTTTCTTTTTTCTCTTTTTTTTTTTTTTCCTATGGAACTCCGATTTGGCTGAATCCCAGAATGATACAGATGGAATTAATGGAAAAATTTAGATACGAGATATTCATGAATTTCACGAGAAATTATTCGATATATGTATATATACAAGATACGAAGCAGATGTCGTGAGAAAGTCACTCGATGTTGTTTTCTCGTTATTGTCAGACGTGGGCAAGTACTTTCCTTTTCGACGCAAACGTTTCTGTTGAGAATCGAAGCCGCAGAGACTCGTAGACGATCTCGCCATTGCTAGAAGAGATATTTATCTTGCCATGCGTCTTGATTTTACGCATACGTATTTCATATACGTGTGTATGTACATATATATATACCATCATATATACACATATGTACGCATACATTATATATATATATATCATCATATATACACATTATGTACGCATACATCATATATATATATATATATATATATATATATATATATATATATATATATACACACCACACATCCGCGACACACTCGTTTCTACGAATACATGATCAAACATTTTTCGCCACACCTCGAGAATGTGCATACCTAACTAATATAAGGCAACCAGATACACCTACTGGAAGGAAATATGATCTTGTTGTGTATTGCAGGTGCTCTTACTGCTTGGCGAAGCCCGTTAACATGATTAGTTAGTCCCTTCAAATTACTCGACCCTTTTTTGGTTATCGCAATTAACTCAATCTCTCGTACGATTTTTATCCTCTTTTTTTTTTTTCTTCTCTCCACAGTTAACACATTGTTGACCGGCTAAAAGTAATGCGTTTCACCGGTTATATTCATAATTGAATTCAAATCGTTATTAAAATATAAAAATATTAAGAAAAATTGGTAACGTCAAAATTAAGTGAACAATATTCGATATGAAATTAAAAAGAAATAACAATACTATAATAACGACACACAATTTTATAATTTAATTAAATTAGGTTAGTTGGATAGATGTGCGTGCAAACGCGAGAATTCCTGTGACCGATCAACAATGTGTTAATAATACGTACGTGTATATATACGTAATCGTAGCTATTGAAAGGATTCGTATATTGACCCAGAGGAAAAGACGGAGAAAAAAAATAGAGAGAGAAGTCGCACGGTAAAAGAGAGAATTAAATTGCCCATGAAGCTGCTTCTCGAGTGCTTGTTTCATTGCGAACGAAGCCTAAATCCACGTATGAATGAAGCTGCTCGCGTGCACGACGATTCAGTCATAACGTGTGCGAGTTCTCTCTCTCTCTCTCTCTCTCTCTCTCTCTTTCTCTCTTTCTATTCCCCTTCCCCTTCCCTTCCTCTCCATCCTTGTCTCACAGTCGTCGTTCGCTGACTCCAAGTCTTTCGCCATCTTCCTTCATTATTTTACATACTTCTGCGAATCTTTTCTATATTCTTATCTCGTCAAATTCGTTGACGCGTTTAAACGGCAACAATTTCCAAAGAAACTTATTTTTGATCTTGCATTCGTTTTTTTTTTTTTTAAATTGATAATTGAGATTCGTTCCATCGATTTCACGATAAATTGATTTATAGAATCGATCGAGATAAAAATATTGAACTTAAAGCGCAATTCAAATTTTTATCATTCGAACTGTACCGTAGTAAATCTATGAAATGATTTTTTAATACAAGAAAGGGAAGAAAAAAAAACCCCATTTGGCCGAGAAACTTTTTACCCATTGAATTTCAATGCAGAATATCATGTTTATTATATTAGCTCGACCAGATGTCGGAATTTTCAATAGTTTTTATCTAAATAAATAATAACACTGAATAAACAATTGTAAATCTTTTTTTAATAAAATTTAGTTACAAATTTTAAATATTAAATTATAATACAGTCAAATGAAAAATATATAAACAAAAAGAAAAAAAGAAGAAAGAAGAAAAAGTTTTGATATTTAATTAAACATAAAACGGTACAAATTCTGATATTACTTATCGATCAAACAAAGATATTGGTTTTGTTATTAAAAATGACGCAAACGAAACAGGAAGCAAAACTGCAAATATATGGTTAATAATCATTATTCCTTTGGTAATGTGAAAAATGGTCGTTTTTCATTTGGCGTTTTGCGAATAGAGTGACATAGAAGAGAGGTGGAAAGCAGCCGCATCTTGTAATCACGGCAAACGCGAGAATAACGCGTATCCATCCTCGCGATCGGACAACAGGGGTGCGGATATTGCAGCAATCGTTTGCATAGTTTCCAACCTGCGCCGCGTTATTGAACCGCGAACGCATGTCGTACCATGCGCGTGTACGAATACGAATATAAGCGAGGACGTATTTATGCGTTGGGAGTATCTCTTTCTTTCTCTCTCATTTTCCCTCTCTTACTCTTTCACTCGTAAACACTCGAGCACGCACTCACGCACATACATACATACATACATACATATATACATACATACATACATACGCATGTATGTACGTGAACATTTATACATACATATTATATGTATATACGTATACGAATTTATACATACGTATATCTCTATGTCACTCTCTTGATCGAATCTTTTATATAAGATGCAAGAAGGATTCGAGTTTTTTTTTGGTATGTATTTTGTTGTTTTTTCAACGTTCTGTTTTATTTTTATTTCTCTTTTTGTTCTTTTTTTTTTTAAATTTATTCTAAATGACCTCAAGTGTTCAGAAGAATACAAAATGAGTGATAAAATGTCGAATAGTTCCTTCATAATGTAGTCTCGCGATAAATAGAAACGTTGAAAAGCGTAGAAATATTCTGTTGATTAAGAAAGAAAAGAAGAGAGAGAGAGAGAGAGAGAGAGAGAGAGAGAGAGAGAGAGAGAGAGAGAGAGAGAGAGAGAGAGAGAGAGAGAGAGAGAAGGCTTTTCTATTCGCAGACGACTTTGAATTCAAGCAATAAAATCTGATGATTTCTCATTATTATGCAAGTATTGCGCGTTATATACGTTTACATATCATATCATTAAAATAGCAATGAGATGATGCAGACGAGGATTCTTAGGCTGTATCTCGAGTATCTCTATATAGAAAAAAAGAGAAGAGACATGACCTTTTTCTCATCCGTGTTTTACATTCGTATTGGTTATGAACGATGCGAGACATGCAATGACAAATATTTTCTATCTCTCGATTGAATCTAAATTACAATTGTTTAGAGGATAACGTTAAATATATGAGATTATTACTGATGTAAGTGCGGTCGGAATTTTTCAAGGCACTTTTTTTTTTTTATTTCTAAGAATCGTATAATAACACGAGGTGAAGAATGTCTAATAATTATAATTATTAAGGGGAGAAGGGCGAAAGATTAGGAGGAAAAAGAAGAAAAAAAGAACGATTTGATCTTCTCGTGTGTGTTTCTTCTTGATTGAATGAAATTGTCCGATTCAAACGGGGCGTAATAATTCGCATTTAGAAGTTAAATTAATCGTTGATAAAGTAAATACTTCCATAGATTTCTGTAAATTCGTGCTTGAGTTTCTAATGGTGTTACATCTCGTTATCTCTACTCCAAAAACGAAGATGACGGCGTTGAGTTTTGAGGGGAAGTATATCGAAGCACACGATCAAAGGATATGAATAATTTGTTTTAAATGGACGATTAAATATAGCGACCCATATTTTTCTCTCTTCCCTTATCGACAATATCTTTCGCGATGACCTACATTTATCTTTTTCTCTCTTCAACCTTTAATCCCCGTCCCCCGTCTCTTCTCTATTTTCTTCACTTCTATCATCGTCTTTCTCGGAGATAAATTTAAAGGTACGAACAAAAGTAGCAGCTATGCTTTTGAAATATTCATTTAGTTCGTAAACAGAAATTGTTTAACGTTTCACGATTCGATAGTACTCCTTCGTTGATCTATTAATCTATAATAATCTAGTTTATGTCTTTCACGTGTACCTGGTATGTTTAAAGATTCCTCCTCTATCTTAACTGTATATGTCAATATCACGAGTAAAAATCTCGTAACATGTGATCGATGATAATTTTGTTGATTATGTAGTATTTTATTATCAAACTGTATATCCTCAAACAGCACACATTATACGTACATAATGCGTACATGTATACGTCTGTGTTCTTTGAAAAGAAACAAGAAAATTTGATATAGAAGTGTGCGACAATAATTGTGTTGGTTGCAATAATTTAAAAGATTTAAGAAAAAGTTCTTTAAACAGTATGCCTTTAACTTATGTTACAGGAACTGTCACAATTAACAAAGGAATTAGCAGCGGCACGTGAAAACATTTTACAGAGAGAAGAAGAAATATCAGAATTGAAAGCAGAAAGAAACAACACACGTGTATGTGAATATTTTTATTTTATATATATATATGCTATGATTTTAATATCTAACATTTCGTGGAACATATATTACGTTAAAAAAAAAAAAACATTAAAAAATAAATAAAAAATAATAAAACGTTATTTCCGACGATATATTTATTGATTGTTCAGCTTCTACTGGAACATCTTGAATGTTTGGTTTCTCGACACGAACGATCGCTGAGGATGACGGTCGTAAAACGTCAAGCCGCGGCACAATCGGGCGTGTCGTCGGAAGTTGAAGTACTAAAAGCTTTAAAGAGTTTGTTCGAACATCATAAAGCTTTGGACGAGAAGGTACATACTTTATCGTATTTATAATTCGGAATTAGTATTTTTTTTTTTCATCCCTTGAATCGTTTATTTTTCTCATTTTTTCTTTTCTTTTTATATATATACTTCTGTAGGTACGCGAACGATTGCGCGTAGCTCTCGAAAGGAATACGAGTCTTGAAGAGGAATTGGCCCATACCAAAGAAGAGGTAAGTTATTTTATTGAACTGTCAAAAGATTTCAGGCCGATTATCTTCCATCTTCAATAAGATCAAATTAAAATGATTTATAAAAGAAAAACGATTTATACAAACTTGATCGAATTTCTTTATATGTTTTGATATACGTGTGTATATATATGCTAGTACAACATTTATGCAAACACATACAAAAGAGATATTAAAAATATTAAATATGTATAAGATTTAATAAACTGATATTTCTTTCTCGACTTGTGACAAACAAAAAAATGAGATATCAAAGTTCAACTTATCTTCCTTTTTAAGTCTTTCACGTGGATTTAAAAATTCACGAAATTTGCGCCACTTTCTTGTTTACTTAATTCCTAAACTTTTATGGACGTACATAAATTTTCGAAAATGATAATATTTTCCGATTCACTCCCAATGAACTCTCTTAATGAACACATATATAATCTACTGTCATAATTTAATATTTAACGCGATCCACATTTTGCGAGTCTCTGTGTTAGCGAACAAAAAAAAAAAAATATCACGAACTCATTAATTTTTCGAATTATAGCTCCAACAGTATAAAGTGAGTGGTATTACGCCTAAAGCCATAGACGACAAACCTAAAGAAAATGGTCAAACGGATGATGGTCAACAACAAAGCAAGGTATGAAAAGCAACGTCTATCGGTACAACATTGCACATTCATGTAAACACTCTCACAAAAATTTTCACAAACACTGCTAATTTCATATCTCGCATTGATCATGTGTACATGGAGGTGTTCGAACTGTTTGAGAGTCATGAATTGCATTTATGGAATATTTCACTACGCATGCTCGTGTTTAGCATAAATCCTCTTTTTCCGGCTAATTGTCTATTCGAAGCGTTAGACTTCATTTTTGGCATCGTTGCAGTTGCACTGTGTTCGAGAGATAAATCAATCCCCTTTTTTGTTTCTTTATTTTTTCTTTTCTTTTGTTTCTTTTTTTTTTTAATCGACGAATTAATAGAGGATTATTAGTGATATTGAATTTCGATTTCCTCTTTACTTATCATCCTCATCTCATTTTTCATCAGCGATACATTTCTCGAATGTGTGATATGTGTAATATGTAGGTGATTCCTTGCCTCTTGGTAAGTGGAAGAATAAAATTATTTATGTTTAACGGATGTTATATTAAAATTAAAGACAAAGAATATAATTAAAAATCTTACAAAGGATAAGGCTAGAAAGTAATCGTTCCATAAGAATGATTGAAATTAAGTATTGATTCTCATCAGTGTCATTGCCATTATCCAAATGTATTATTGGGATAATAATGTTGATTAACACAATTCCGTTACTTTTGTAAAATAAAATCTTAAATTTTCTTTCGAATACATTTTTTTTTTAATTTTTTTTTTTCTATTATTTTCGTGAAATTCTCCTTCTCTTTAGCGATGTCGAAATATTTGAAGTGAAATATTTCTAAATTTGGAATTCGGTACGACAAATAGGTTTATATTTGTTCCCTTTATTCTTTTCATCCATCTTACTCCTTGCATCCATAAGAATGCATCTGCAGTAGTGCACGGTAGTATTATAGTCGCGTAGCTGTTATATGTAGATTTTGGGAATTACGCGGCAATGCAGGACAGGCAATGCGAGCGAGGCATTCTGAATGTAGTGTTGTGATCGGGCAGAATGAGACTGAGCAGGCTGAAAGTCAGCAGGAGCCACAACAGCAGCTTCAACAGCAACTACAGCAGCAGCAGCAGCAACACGCAATACAAAAGCTAGGTACAGAGAAGTCAACAGAGATAGCAAGCAGATTGAGCAATGGCAGTCTTGATCCGTCCGACCAGGATTCGGCAGTACGAGTAATAGACTTGCAAGCCACTCTTGATAAGCAGGTATGGAACTGTTTTATAGCAAGATGCTAGAAACACAATCATTATAGAGATTCAGGTAGATCTCTCTCTCTCTCTCTCTCTCTCTATATATATATATATATATATATATATATATATATATATATATATAGTGTATTAATTATTATTATTATCATCGTCATCGTCATCGTCGTCATCATCATCATCATCATCATCATCATCATCATCATCATCATCATCATCATTATTATTATTTGCTCTCTATATAACAAGTATGTGATTTTCTAAGACAAGATGTTTCCATAGAATGAAAAGCGTTTTACAAGTGTATTTTCTCTGCATGAATTTATTTTTTAACTTTAATCCATGAATTAATACATAATGTTTAAATTTTACACTAACTCGTTTATGTTTTTCATTCTTTATTTGGAACAAAAAACCCGTTAAATATTAAGATTATAATATTATTTTAATAATTAAAATAATACTATAAAATTTTTTTCTTTTTTTTTCTTTTTTAATATGAGTCGTTTTATTAAATTATTTACTACTAAACCGCATGATATTTCATTTAATAATAAGTATTGTTTTAAGATATTTGCTAGATATATACTGTTGATTATTGTAAGATAAATAATAAGAAATGTAGGACCCTTTGACACTTTAATAATTTCAATTAGATTAATTTATAAATCGGTATATTATATTGTTTTCTCTCTCTCTCTCTCTCTCTCTCTCTCTTTCTCTCCTTCATTATAGTTTAAATAAATAATGAAATTCAATGTAGTTAGGTTTACTTTAATAAAAGTTATTAGATATAATACAAATTTAGCTATCAGCTATGATATGCTTTACTAATTTATATAACTACATAGTTTATATACAATTTTTAGTAGACAAGTTATTTCTAACATTTTTATACTATTCAAATAATACAACTTCAAACATTTATTACCATAATATCTTATCTTAAATAACAATGCCTATGATGATGTGGAATGATTAATATCTGTAAATGACAAGCATACTGTATTTGCATGTTTAGTAAATAAGAACTGATTTTATTTGAAAAAATATAGTTTCATTTCGGAAAATTTATAATTTATATATGGGATACTTGACACAAACATTTATACAATTTGTATATCTTCACTCTTTATTGTATTATTATACTTACATATACTTTATATAATATATTTTAATATGCGCGCGCGCGCGCGCGTGTGTGTGTGTGTATGTATGTATGTATGTATGTATGTATGTATGTATGTATGTATGTATGTATGTATGTATGTATGTATGTATGTATCTATGTATGTATATATGTATGTATATATATATATATATATATATATATATATATATATATATATATATATATATATATATATAGACACACACATATATTTATATATACTTTATTTTTGCATTTACTTTGATATTATACGATATAATAGTTATATACAAATATGTGTTTCCACAAAATAACTTCCTAAACACTTTTATTGTACATGCAAACTAATACTGCATCAACTTAATAAATTATACTTATGTTATTGCTCTAAGTAAGAAAATTTGTTTATCATTTCAGAGTACTGAGTTAAGTACATGGCAACGGCGTGTAGCAGAATTAAGCGGACGAGTTGCAGAATTAGAAGAAACACTTTCTAAAACCCAGAAGGATCTTTTAAAAACTCAGGAAATTAATGTTAAGTTGCAAAGAGATCTGCGTGAAAATGTTGCACAGAAAGAGGACCAAGAAGAAAGGATTGCAACTCTTGAAAAACGTTATCTCAATGCTCAACGGGAATCAACTAGCTTACATGATCTCAATGAGAAATTAGAACAGGAGCTTCAACATAAAAAGGCTCAATTAAAGGTACTCTAATGCAGATATTAATCGAATTAAATAGAATTCGTCATTTTGTAAAATAACATTTTTACTATTACAGCTTCAAGAAGAAAAGATAGCAGCTATACAAGAAAAATTGGAACTTGCTGAACAAAAATTAACCCAATATGCTAAGTTACCTGAAATGGAAGAACAATTGAAGCAGAGGATGGAGGCTCTGACCCAGGTGAGGAGGCCCAACCAGGTACGCAGGGGAATCATATAATTGCACTGTCAATTTTCCCTTTTCTATTCCTCTGCACTTTTACTGAGAACCCTAAAATATATAAATACATGTCTCTAGAAAGCTTGTTCTTGATATCTTGCATCATCAATGCAAAATAATTTTACTCTTATATTTTATTTGAAAAACGTCAAGTTGTCTGTGTTGTGCAACACATGTAACATTTAGCAATTTCTTTTTTATTTTTATCTTTTTTTTTCTTTTCATTTTTCTTTTTTTACGAATATCCCGTCTGAGCAATATTTTAATGTGTTACATACACTATTTAACAGACGCATTCAACGTTAAAAACACTACGGATTATTTTTATAATTACCCACAAGATACTGGTATACTCTACAAGTACAAGATCTATGATACTCCAAACCTATTTATTTATTTATTTATTTATCTATTTATCTATGATATACATCCACACATATCTACACACGCTGCTTACCTGGTTGACTAATTTTTTCATTACAAATAATCCACAAACAATCTCAAACATATATCATTCTATACATTTATATTTAAAGCTTTGTCATGATTTCATATAATTCTTGTTATTTCACTGAAACAGATTCATTCTTCAGGCACAAATTTGTGTTTCTATACTGTGCATTCTTCTGCTTCTACATTCGTTTTCCACTCTAATATTTTCTGGAAAGTAGTTTTCATATATATTAGAGATAGATACAAAAAAAAGGGGGAGAGGATGGAAGGAAGAATCAAACTTTTAAATCAAAAGAATATTGCATTAGAAATTTCATAATTTTACTTTTAACTTAACATATAACAATAATTGTAAAAATCTATCAAATGATTTTGATAAATATATAATTTTTTCTTTATAATGAATTTTAAAAAAGTAATAGTATCTCATAAAAAATATCTCAAATATATTGGTAAATTTTTCAAAGACTCTACTTGCTTGTTAACATTTAATTTTAACTATATAAAATATCTAATAAGCAGGCCCAGGAGAGGCATGGTAGTGCAGAAGATAGAATACAAAGGTTAGAAGCACAATTAGAAGAAAAGAATGCAGAGGTAATGCGTGTCAATCAACGACTTAAGATGAATGAGGAACACAATACTCGATTAAGTGCGACCGTTGATAAACTTCTATCTGGTAAATATTAAAATATATGTTCGATAAAGACATATATCACATCATATAATTTTATATAATTTCAATTATTTTTGTAGAATCTAATGACAGGCTACAGACACATTTAACAGAAAGAATGGAAGCAATAGAAGAAAAGAATGCGATAACTCAGGAACTTGAAAAGACAAGGAAACTAGCTGAAGATTTACAAAATGAAAAGGCAGATATTGTTAAAGAGCTAGGAAAAGCACGTCTCGAAATTGATAATGTAAAGAGACAAATGTTACAGCAAGAAATTGCTTTTAATATTCAACAAACGGATGCATTGACTAGAAGTCTTTCTCCAAATGCTGTGGATCCTGGTTCATTTTCTAGAAGTGCAAGTCATAGTAGTTTTGACACACATTCGTTGCCTAGAAGAGGAGGCAAAAGAGCTGTGATAGAAGAGGATGCTTCGAAGGTATCGTGTTAGACATCTTATTTAAATGTTATTTAAATAAAAAATTATGTGGGAATAAGGATATTTTGTATGTTTTCGTTTTTTTTTCTTTTTCTTTTTTTTTCAGAATTATGTAGTACGTACTCTTGCGGAACAAGAATGGGAAAAACTTCAACAAGCTCACGTTCTAGCAAATGTGCAGCAAGCATTTGATGTTTCCAGCGACGCTGAAGGTGACGGTGATAATGAAAGTATCTTCAGTTGTTCGGCAGAGGTAATTAGTCCAGCGGGACATACCGATGCTCAAACACTTGCGCTGATGTTACAAGAACAATTAGATGCTATCAATAATGAGATTAGGTTAATTCAGGTAAATAAACTTTTCGGAAAGGTTCATATGATACATTATTATATAAACATTATTATTATGTAGATCATAATATGAACAAGCTTTTTACAGGAAGAAAAGCAGAACACCGAGGCACGAGCGGAAGAATTAGAATCTCGAGTAGGTAGCTTTGAACATATGAATTTATTAGCAAGAGGACGCAGTCTCGAGCGAGCGTCACCTCCATTAAGTGGTCGCTCTACACCAAAATCACATCATAGCCCTAACAGAGATTATTTACACAAATATCACACAGTGAGCATTTAATTTTATTTATTTATTTCTCATAGACATCCAATTTTTATATTGCTTTTGTATCTAATGAAATTTAAAAAAAAAAAAGTACAGTAAAAAAAATTCATCACTTGTGTAGGCACCAGCATCAATGTCTCCTGCTCATTTACATCAGTACGCTGCATCCCTTGCTAGTCCCGGACAACTTTCAGAATCACTTCCTGCAAGCCAGGTTTATTGCTTATTAGTATCTTAATTGCATTATATATATAAAAAAAAAAAAAAAAACATTTTACAATATTATAAATTCTTGACATAATTGAAGTGATAAAACTGGGTGCTTAATGCTTTCTGCCTTTGGCAGTTGCAGTTGTCTGGAGAAGAACTGCATTCAGTGAGTGAAAGAGACAGCGTCGGTGGTGCTGGAAGTGCTAGCAGCGATGCAGCTTCTCCATTGACAGCCAGATCACTTAGATTAGAGCGTGTTGTCCAAGCACTTGCTCATAGCCAGGAGGAGCTAAGAAGGTATGTATGAGATAAACAAATTTAGTTTTTAAGGACGCTCGAAGGACGAGCTTTTTTTTTTTCTTTTCTTTTTTTTTTTTTTTTTTTTTTTTTTTTAGAGAAAAATGAAAATGTAGGATTTCCGTGAGAAAAAAAATGTTTAACATTTACTAATATTTCCGTAACTGCATACGTATTTCATAATAGAGTAAAAAAAAAAAAGAGAAGAATTATAAGATTAGTATATATAAATTATTTATGAAAGAAATTTATCGAGATATAATACGATATATAACTATAAAATTTGAAAGGTATACATTGAACTTTGTAAATTATTAGTGTCATAAATTTGTCCATGCTATCAGACGTACTGGACAAACAGGATTCCCCAGCAGTGGCTTTTCCCCACACAGGTTAATTAAAGTTTCTAGTACTGCATGTATTCCGCATTACATGCCGCTGTGCACGACATATTTGAGAGACAAATGTGGGCATAGAATAAATGATCTTGAGGTCGGCCAAAGTGAATTTAATGGTAATCTGTTTTTCCTCTCTCTCTCTCTCTCTCTCTCTCTCTCTCTCTGTCTGCTATATTTCCCCCCCCCCTGTTCTCTCTCTCTCTCTCTCTCTCTCTCTCTCTCTAATTTTGTTATACACAAGATGTTACACATACATATCCATATTACTTTCAAGAAATTTGTCAATCTCGTCAGAAGATTGTTAAATAATAGAAGCTTTAAAATAATAGTTAAATGTCTTGTACAAGAGATATGATATCGATAATAAATATAGTGTCCCAGGCATAACGTACATGCCCACAGCCTCAATTTTCGAGCACAGTGGCAACGACGAAGCACCCGATAAATCTGCTAGATATGAGTCCTTGGAAGAAACTGATAGTAACTTCTTCCACGCATCGTATACTCAAGCCTGTCCAGTTCATGATATACATCGTTGTCTCAAACAGACGAGGGAACTTACGGAATCAAAAGAGTTGCATGGCATGCAAGATATACATCAGACATCTGTGCGAACAAGGTTGTTTTTTTACAAACAAACTACAAAGGATATAGAAAGATTTGATAATACGAGTAACAAATATATTAGTATATATTTGTATAGATGTGGATCGAGCTTTCTTTGAGCGTAATAGAAATGTGAATATACATAGAGCATTAAAATCTTTCTGTATCTTTGAAGATAATAACTTTTATCACATGGAAATTCCGTCTTATAAACAGTAATCAGATGTATTTCCAGGTTTTTATGCATATCATGTAATATCGAGTAGGTATCTTTACTATGAATGTTTCTTTATTATTAATTGACAAGTTGAAGCTATTTACTTTAGATGTTCGTGTAAAAAATTGACATTTTTTTTTTATATATATATATGTTTGTATATGTAAATATTCAGTAATAGCAATAATTAGCATATATTATGCTCTATAATAGTTACATTATTTGACAAATATCTTAGCTTTAATAAAACTTTTATAGCATATAATATTTTTATGAAATATTAGAGTAAATATTATTGGTATAATAAACTAATTTGCTATATGCATTATATGCTAATTAATATTTTTGCTTATAACATTAATATTTATTATTGTTGGCTGTTATTAATTCTAATGCATTCGATACATCATTGCAATTTACTTGATCTTCGTAAGTTCCCAGAGTACACCATTGTGTTATCAAACATATAACAAATGGTATAAATAATACGATTTAATTATAGTTTTGAGAGTATTGCAAATATTAGATACAATCAATCTATACTTTCGTATACTTTGACTGTATTAAGTCTGTAACATAATTAGCGATATGTGATTTTTTCAACATGATCAATATAATATAACAAACATAACAAATCATATATAGGAGCACACAAGCAAGTAGAAATGTCTTGTGTGAGCTAGCGTAGTAGCACTGATTAGAGTAGAAATAGAGACTAGATTAGCGCTCCATGCAGCAGGCATGGACAACATAGCAACGGCGCACTCAATTCTGGGACTCCTCCTTCCCCATTGTCCTCACGCCACAGCAGCCAGGACAGTTTACACAAGAACAATCTATCCAGTGTCGGACTACCCATTGGACAATTGTCGAGTTCGCATTTGCACATGCAAACAACCATGAGTCCGGCGACAGCAGCTGCAGTGGCAGCAGCTCAGAAGAAAAAAGGCATTAAGAGCAGTCTTGGAAGATTTTTCAGTAAAAAAGAAAAGGTAAATGTTTCGTTGGTTTCACGCTAATTTTCTTTTAAGTGTAGAAATATTTTTTTCTAATTATTTCCTTTTCTTTTTTTTTTTCTTTTTTTCTTTTTTTTTCCTACATCAGATAAAGGGAAAGGATACAACGATGCCTGGAGATGTACCTGGTATGGGAGGTGCGAGTACACCAGCAGATCCTGATTACGGAGATAGCGTCTCTGTGGCAGGAACATTAGGGAGCAAGAGTGATTTTGATCGAAGAAAAAAGAAAAGGTATATTTATTTCCTCACCTTTGAATAAGTTCAATAGACACAATAATCTAAAAATATAAATATAAATGAAAAAAAGAAAAGAAACAACAAAGTAATTTAGAGAAAAAACAAACAATAAGGAAGAAGAAGAAGAAGAAGAAGAAGAAGAAGAAAAAGAAATAGAAGTTTGTGAAAAGAAAAAATTATTTTTATTTTTACGATTATTGCGATTATTGGCACATCGGACCTGTTTTAGTCCCAGTATGTTTGGTAGTATGCTGGATTCTTCGCGACATGAGCTATTGGCTGAAGCAATGAAAGCTGGGACACCTTTCGCCCTTTGGAACGGACCAACTGTTGTTGCTTGGTTGGAGCTTTGGGTTGGCATGCCTACCTGGTACGTTGCAGCATGTCGAGCTAATGTCAAAAGTGGTGCTATAATGAGTGCGCTAAGTGACACCGAAATACAACGTGAGATCGGTATCAGGTATATTCCATTTACATTTTATCATTATATCATATAGATTGTTGTTGTTTTTAATAAGTACCATTAACCGTTTGAGTGTCAAGCGGCGCGATCGCGCTTTTTCTATTTTGTATCCAAAAGTACCAGCGCTTTGGGCTGCGAAATCATAGCATCGACAATCATAGCATGCTCGGTTTCTGTCGATGCGTGACCTTACGGTTACCATTCAGTTTTAGGTAAATTAAGACAAAAAAGGAGTAATATTACAGTTTGTAGACGTACTCGTTTTTATTCATATAAACACAACCATTATTATAATAATATGATAATATAACAAACTAAATAATGTAAAATAGAGTATAAAAAACAATAATGAAATATGTGTCTATATTAATGAGATAGCTGATAAGAAAACTTTTTTTTTTTTTTTTTTTTTTTTTTTTTGATAAAAAAGAATTTTAATATAATATTAAATATAATATAATTTTAAAATAATATTTTTATATGATTTGAACACACTGATGTCATTACTTATGCTCAGAACAGTACTGAACTGAAAGAATTAAGATTTATCGCATATAAATAAAAAATAGCGCTATCGCGTCGCTTGGCAATTTTAGATTAAGAAACAATAAAGACCCGTGGCACTCAAACGGTTAACAAATCGAGATTTTACATCTAATAAATAATCTGATTTATAGTAATTCCTTGCACCGACTGAAATTGAGACTAGCTATCCAGGAAATGGTGTCTCTTACAAGTCCATCCGCACCTAAAACTTCTCGCACAACATTAGCTTTTGGAGATATGAATCACGAATGGATAGGAAATGTATGGTTGCCGAGTCTTGGATTACCCCAATATCGATCCACTTTCATGGAGTGCCTTGTTGACGCTAGAATGTTGGATCATCTCACTAAAAAGGATCTGCGTGGTCAACTTAGAATGATTGATAGTTTTCATAGGTATGTATAAATGATTGATGTATAAGACTCTTTGATTATTTTTTCAAACCGTTAACGGGTAGGGAAGAATTATAAAAAAAAAATGTAATAACAAAACAGTTTCTTCGTTTGCGCGTCGATAAATAAATGTATAATGCAAAAGGTAATTTCCATTGCACTGATTTGTTTGACTCCAGAACAAGTTTGCAGTACGGGATTTCGTGTTTGAAGAGATTAAATTATGACAGACAACAATTAGAGGAAAGAAGAAGGATGGCAGAAGGAGCTAATGTAGATGTTCTTGTGTGGAGTAACGATCGAGTCATACGATGGGTGCAATCGATCGGTCTAAAGGTGCGATTGAATTCAATTATCGAAATGACGAATAACGTTAACAAAAATGAAAAGTAAATTTCTTTACTTTACGTCATTCATCGTAGGAATATGGAAACCATCTCTTGGAATCTGGAGTACATGGTGCCCTAATTGCTTTGGATGAAAGTTTTGATGCAAATAGTTTTGCTCTTGCTTTACAAATTCCTACACAAAATACACAGGTCTATATTGAATACACTATAGAATATATATATATGTATATCGATTAATTATAACTTTGGGCATTTATCGCATTTATTATCATTTTAGGCAAGGCAACTTTTAGAAATGGAATTTGCAAATTTATTAACGGTAGGAACAGAAAGGCGACCTGACGTTTCTAATATGAAATCCTGATCCAACTCATCAAACAGATTGCCCCATCTTCAACCCCATCATGTCTAGTCGAGAACCCCAGCTATTACTACTGTCTGTACGCAAGTGTGTTGTAAAAGTTGTAAGAGCTTTAAGTATCATCCTAAAGATATCTTCGTACTGTTACGCCATGTGGCACGCGGGTAATAATAAATATACATAGGATGCGTGAACGTAAAAATTGTGACGTAAGAACGATTGTATTTATTGTATGCTCATAAATGAGCTCTTAAATGTTTCCCTTCATTTGTCTCATGATCGCACATTTAATGACGTTTTCCGCGTGCCATATATACTTTGACAAGAAATACCTACGCGTAAATTATTTTCTTATAGATACTGAAATGTAGGAGGTGGTCATGTGTCGCATCTGCATTCAAAGGAATTGCAGTATATCTCCTCGAAGGCCAAAATATGAGTTGAACACAATCACGACAATAAATCCGCCTCATTTGACTTGTTATGTTTTTACGGGTAACAGATGATCAATTGTAGTTTTAGTAAGATATTGTTACATGGCACTTTAGATATTCTACTACTACTATTGCACTCTTCTTGTATTATATCGTGTACTTATATAATAATTCTGCATATAAAAGCGGCTTATGTTGTCGTTGCAACTAGCACAAAATGAATGGTTAAAAGAAATTCACAATGATGCAGTATACACTCGGGGAATCGTTAATATTTTATATACAAAGGACGTGGACTGCATTCTATGTTTCTGTGTCTGTAAGAGGGACAATGATGAGCCGACAAAGTCTATGTGTATTTTACTTTTCACAAATGGAACTCTAGAGTATTCGTCCTTTTTTTTCTTATTTCGATGAATTTTGAATGTTTGTAGAGTCACGTATATAATATATATATATATATATATATATATATATATATATATATATATAAAAAACAAAAAAAACACTAAGTATTATAAATGAAATTCAGCAAACAACTATTGCATATAAGAAAAGATCTTATCGAAGGAAATGCAATTACATAGACGCGTTTAAGAAGCTAGCCTGTTAAGAAAGACTCTTATGAACAGACATTTTATACCAAAATATGTGCGCAATGTATAGCTAAGTGTTTAAAACGTTATTAGGTATCCTAATATGAAACGACGTTTAATGTTAATTTATAATTGTCCTATCAAGGGACCGTATGTTATCGCTTTCAGGTGCATACCAATAATAAAAATGTGCATATATACCAGTAAAAATCATCGTGACGATGAAGAAATTGTATCTTGATTTTTTGATGCTTTACAAAGAAATTATTTTATTTTATTTACTTAAGCCGCGTTACTAAACCTTTTAGTAAACGTTTCTTTTACTACTACCTATATTAATACTAATACTACTATTAATATTACTACTACTACTACTACTACTACTATTACACTACTACTATTATTATTATTATTACTACTACACTACTACTACTATATTATTACTACTACTATTACTGCTACTACACTACTACTACTACTACTATTACTACTACTACTATTGCTACTATTACTACTACACTGCTGCTACTGCTACTACTACTACTACTGTGTGTTACATCGGTAGCAAAAGGATCCACGACGCAAGCATAATTACATACATTAAAAAAAGAGACTTAGATGAAATATACAGGGAGAAATGATTGGAGCCAATGACAGAATATAAACTATATCGACAGTGCTAGTGAAATTGCTAATAAAAGTAATAATGCAGAAGACAATGATTACGACGATAATAATAATTATCAATAAAACCTTTAAAGATGCTTAAGAAGGTGGCAAAAGACTGAGAGACAAAGACAGCGACTGTAAAATGACAAATTGATCAGGATAAAGACGATCGCAATGATGACAAGTTATAATGGTGATGTTGTTAATGTTGTTGATAATTGAGGAATCGTTGTTAATGTTTGTTTCCCTGTGAAGTATCCCACGCAAGCTGTTCATTCGTTGTAGTAGTTCCATAGCTCTGCACGATCTTCCGAAGGGGCGTTCACTTTATCAAATAATTTCTGCCAAAGACGTGTGTGACGCGATGCTTTTATAATAATTAAATATGAGCGCTTAAACGGCAGTGCCCCAATTGCGTGCAGATGCGTGAATGTGATACACACGTTTTGTACGTTCAATTGTACAAATTCATTGCGCATCGCCAAGTTGTCTTTTCTTTTAGCATTACCCAGTCAATTCATCCACTTCTATAATGGTGAAAAGGACTCGCTAAAGCCAAAGCAATGCTACGCTACCTCTGTGCTAAAGTGCTCTGGTAGTTCTCTTTTTCTTTCTTTTGTTTTCTTTTCTTTTTTTTTTTTTAAATTGCCATTGATGCGTTTTTTTGAAAAATTAACATAATGGATTATTAAGTGATAAACCAGATTAAAGTAGTTCAGATTTTTTAGTTAATTTTTCAAAGAATACGATAGAAATATTTTCTATCAAAGCTTTATATGTATATGTATGTGCGCGTGTGTGTATGTGTATATATATATATATATATATATATATACCTCTTGTATAATAATTATCTTGTTATTTGCAGAATTTATAAAGTATTTTATTAATTCGCTCTAAAATCAACTAACTTTAGTTTGATTGCAAAAGAAAATGTTTAAAGAGAGAGCATCTTTATCAAAGTAACGTAATTACATTTATTGTTACGGAATATATTAAGAGAGTGTATAGACTTAATTTATATAAATATACAGTCATGTAAAATTGATAATCTGCGCCTTTTAAAAGAACATGGCCGCTCTCCCTTTCGGAAGAGTCATAGCAGTAATTGTAAATGACTGAACTTATTTGTAATGTATGCTAGTTAATAATAACTATTTATAGACATTCCAACGCGAGGACCTTCCAAAAGCAACCATTCGTAATCCCATATGTGTATGTACATCATGGATCAGTATGTAGCCAGCTTTGACGCCTTCTATGTATCTAAGTATAAATATACATATAGGTACGAGAAAAACATATTTCTCAACTCAACCTCCGACTGATTGGTGTCGAATAGAGCTTGCTTAATCAGAAGCATAATCGAATATTTAAAAAAAAAAAACAATCATTAGGGATTGATTCAATGTATATAATGTTTTTACCGAGAATTTCATAAATTTTATTGTATTATTTATTATGATTTGTATAAAGTATATTATACATGTATGTTTTGTACACACCACACACACACACACACAACACAATGTTTATACATAAATGAGCAAACATTTCTCATTTATGTTCACTTTAAAATTAATGTAATATGAATGTTGTATTCCGCCGATTATTTGTATAACAAATATCTCAATATTGGTCTGTTAAAAATTGAAATATTTAAGGATTCTCGGTGAAAGTGTAACTTTTTATTTTTCGTCTATCGTTATATACATATCACATGGTTATTTATAATAGATGCGATAGCGAATCTGATATATATCTTGTATATCTAATTACTCATGTTTTTATTTATCATTTACATTTTAATCTTTTTCAATTTGGACAACAATGAAAATGCCGGTAGAAACATATATATATATATACATATACATATACATATATAAATATATTCATATATAAATTTGTGCCGTGATTATCTGTATTCTAATGTTATATATTACTTCCATATATATCTTTCTGTTATATATTCTTCCTTATGCTCAATTCGGTCAAACTGACGGAAAGGCAAAACGTTATTTCGGACTTTTGTACAACACGTCGCGAATAACGGCTAATTAATTGTACATATTTGTGTGCGTGTATGCGCGTGTGCCTCTGTCTCGTGTATGTGCGTGCGTGTGTGTATATATACAACCTTCTCCTGTGTATATATGAATTATTTATTAACGAGAATCTGTAAGTTTTGAGCATTTCATAATGTGTCATGTGTAGTGAATTATGTCATTGCATTACAACCAGATATGTATCATTAAATGTTTGATTTATTTACTTTAGACAAATTTCTTTCTGTTACTAATTTTCAGTATTAATATGCCAAGGCAACAAAGCAAATTACAGAAATGATACATTTACGGGGGTGCGGGGGTGGGGGACAAAACTAAATGAATTACCTTATTCGCTTGTCCGCGAGTAAAATTGATTATTATTTCCATAATCATGAGAAAAGAATATAATTAATGCTGTTCTTTATGCATGCATGTATTAATGACAACGACTAATATTTTTAATAGTATAATAATATATACATTTCTTCAAAACATAGTATACTATTGATAATATTGATAAATTAGATTCTATATTCATATCATTTTTTTTTCTTTGGATAATCTTTCTTTATCTATTATTTTTAACGTTATCATGTTTCTATTGAAATTTTATTAAATAAACAAATATTGTTAAAACAAATTAATAATAAATTATGATAGTAAAAGTAATTTTGTAATAAGAGATATAGAAAAGTAAAGAATTATTCTTAAAGTTATTTATTTGAAAATATTTTCTATTCAATTCTGAACAAGTATGGACAATCCAGGTTTTGTCTTATGGATAAAATAAAAATGATTAAATTAAATAATATTTATTGTAGGATACCATAGTTTACAAAATGATGCAGAGATTTCAGTATACTTATTGAAACTTAATTTAGAAAAATATAGAAGTCATAAGGTATCCTTTTGTACTCTATGTTCCTATATGACAACAATTGTTATGAAACATTTATATACTTATTCTTATTTATCATCTATGGTACAAGTCACGATATTGGCATATAGGTGAATGGAGACAAATTGGTTAATTTCAAAAGACATTATCTAAATGTGAAGTAGTATAAACATTGATCAATATCTATATTGTATATAAGGAGAATATCTTGATAATACTGATTCATTCATTTCAGTACACAGTGTGAAATTAAATAATTCTATTAACCTCATTTATTTCTATATTATCTTATAATATTTTATTGCAAAGATTAAAGAAATGTTCTTATTTAAATCGTGTATTAGATATAATACCTGTTTTTATAACTTTGAAATTTATTCATATAAATTTATAACTGCATCATATATGAAAAAACACTTCATTATAGTATAATACATTATTTGATATTAATCACAATAATAATAATATTTTACTACTTCACATTTTGTACAGTGAAAGTAACATAGCATGTTTTCTGGTAAAGCACAGAGCATTTTCCAGTTGTGATGTTAATGCTAGAGATTTCACAAAGATAAGGAGGGACGCTGTAATTACAAAAAAATTAAGTAGTATGAAAATTTGTGTCATGTTGTATTTGTTATAATGAAATCATCCACAGTATTAAAACATGTATTGCTGTTAGTATGATCGAGAATTTGCCTAAATGTTAACATCGCTAGCAAAATAAAAAAAAAATAAAAAAAATAGAAAAATATGAGAAAGCACACATAAAATAAACGAAAGAGGCACAAATTGTAAAAAAACAAGAATTGCATAAAAAAATCGAACAAAACTAGAAACGATGAAGGTTACATAAAGAACTTTATGCAAGTATATGTATAAAAAGATGAATGAGAAAATAATTCCTAGTTACCAGATTATAATGATTATAATAATAATAATCTTAATACCATAGTTATTGCTACCGCTGTTACTATTATTAATAATATTACTACTATTGCTGCTGCTGCTGCTGCTACCACCTATTACTACTATTATTATTACTATCCTAATACAAAAGCTATTGCCGCTATTATTATTACTATTACTATTATTATTATTATTATTATTATTATTATTATTATTATTATTATTATTATTATTATCATTATTATTATTACTACTACTACTACTACTACTACTACTACTACTACTACTACTACTACACTACTACTACTACTACTACACGACAACCATTACTATTACTAGCATTATAAATTGTCCTTGTAATTTTTATATGCCAAGTGTATACTTAATTAGATAATGGAGAAAAGTGGAAACGACCCGCAGTATATATATATATATATGTGTGTGTGTGTGTATATATACACAACATAAAATAATGCACTTTTTCAAAAAAGAAAAAAGCATTGAAGTAACTACATTAACTAAACCATGAATTATAAATATTGTATAAGTCGGTAAATAATAATTATTATTATTGTCATTATTACAGATACTATTAATCAAAGATAACACTAATCCATTCGTCGAAAAGCTTTCAAATCCGACTTTTGATTTTATTACATCATTTCTTTATTAATCTTCATCAACGAAAGACGATTAATGAAAAAAAAAGAAAACATTGAAAGTTTACACATATTAAACAAATATTCTTTTTTCAATGTTTCTAACGATTCTCGATTCAAATGAAAGGAAATAATGTTGAGATGAAACTGCGCAGATGCGTAATGGAAACAAGAAATTTCCTATATTTTCTTAAATATTATGTCTTATTCGATCCTAATGTTTTGTTGGTAATATTACAAAATATTTATTTCTTTTCATTCTTTTTTTTTTAAATTTTTTATATTTAAAATAAGTTACTATGTTTTGAAAGAATGATTATTTCGTCTTCACTATTCGATAATATTTGTGCCATTATATCTTCCGAGTTCACGAAAATAACATATGAGTTAAAAATGTTCAACTTATCCTCTCCTAAAACTTTGTATTTTATATTGATCTCGATCATTTTCACAGTAAAATCCGAAGAATATGGCTTTTGCCCAAAATCTGATCAAGTTATGAAAACTGACGAAAATTGTGGAGATTTCGAACATTTATCAAACAAACGGTTGGAGGTTATTAATGATAATATTACTAGATATACGCATATTATTTTTATTTGTAACAATTTCGTTTTTTCTTCCTTTCTTTTTTTTTTTTTTTTTTTTTTAATTTAGTTACATACTATACGATGTTAATCCTCCTGAAGGTTTTAATCTAAGAAGAGATGTATACGTTCGTGCTGCCGTTTTTGTAAAAAATTTAAATAAAAAGGATAGAAAATACAAGTGGCACTTGGTCCTGCCACCATGGGGTAATATTTTTCTTTCTATTTGTATGTTATATTAATTAATTAATCATCATTTTTTTATAATGGACTGTACAGGTGATTTATACCATTGGCAAAGCAAAGATGTGGGTCCACAAGTATCATTACCATGGGGTACATTTTTTGATATTGCAAGTTTACAAAAATATGCTCCTGTAATTGAAATGTACAAGTTCTTTGAAGGTAATAATTACTACTTGTTGTCATATTTATATTCATAGCCATGTTCCATTAATTCTAGAGTATTCTTCGAAAAATAAAAAAACGCAATTAGATGTTGTGTATATTTTACAAAATGATGAAGAAATGTTTAAAACTGGTATTTTTGAGGATAAGAATGAAGAAACAGATTGTTCTTCCAAACTTGTACGTTATAGAAAATCGAAAGAAGAATATAGTGGTTACTTTTGGAATTATTCTAATGTCACAAGCAGACAAATGAAATGTATTTTATTTCATGGAACAATGTCAAACCTTGAGCCAAATCTTTACTCTTCTTTTTACAGGTATGTGTATTTGAAAGAATTTGAGAATCATTAATATATTTACAAAAATATCAAACAAAATATATATGTATATTTTTAGATCTGTCATGTTTGATCATATGGAAATACCTTTGCATGATTCATATGGTTCTAAAGATTATTGGAGAGCAAGACGTAGTATGCGTTATAATTCTGAACTATATGATATTGCATCTGACTTTAGAGCAAAATATCTAAATTCCACAGATAAAGATGACAATACCGAACGTCCGTACGATTGGATCAAAGAAAAAGTTCGTTATTTTAAAAATATATTTTGTATATTTAATTGACTAATTTATACACATCATTCAATTTTACAGAACAGTACTCTGCTATTCCCTAAGTATATATAAATTTTAGACAAAAAGAAATGCAATTGGAGGTCCATACTTATCAGTTCATTTGAGAAGACGTGATTTTCTTATTGGGCGTGCAGAATCGACACCAACGATAAAAGGAGCTGCATCTCAGTTGGCAAAAAAAATGAAAGAATATGGATTAAAACTTTTATTTGTTGCTACTGATGCAGACGAGCAAGGTCAAACTGAAAATAATTTTTAATGAGTATTTTCTGTGAACTTTATAGAAACATAAATGTGTAAATGTATACTTAAATGCTTTTTATAGAATTCGCAGAACTTAAATCATACTTACCACAATATACGGTCTTAAATTATGTGCCATCAGATTATGTTAAAAAAAAGTTTAAGGATGGTGGTATTGCAATTATCGATCAAATAATTTGCTCGTATGCTAGGCAAGTATAATATTGTAGAGTTTGTAAGTATATATTTATGAATTAACAATTATTTTTAATAGGTACTTTATTGGGACACACGAGTCTACTTTTACATTTAGGATACAAGAAGACAGAGAGATTATTGGATTCCTTCCAGAAAGAACATTTAATCGATTGTGTAAAGCAAAAGAAAAGTGTTCATCTAGTGGACACTGGGAGATAGTGTGGTAATGCGAATTTTCAAAAGGTTATTTGCAACTTTTTATCAACCCATAAATGTTAATACATTTTTAAAAATATTTTATCATCAATATTAATTATATAAATGCACAATGTTTCTATATTTTTTAGTATTTATCTTATCATATATATACTATCTGTTCTAAGTAATCGATTTGGTAGATCTTTACACGCATTGAATTTCATTGAGATGCTGTATGCTTACCAATTAATTCTTGTTCTCTACGAAGCTCTTGTTCTCTTTGTTGTTCTCTACCAAGAGCTTCCTTCTGTTTAATTTGTTGTAAGCGTAACGCCCGTTTCTATGCATAAGTATTTTTTTAAATAAAATTAATTTTGTGAAGAAAAATAATAAAAACATACTTTTAATTTGAATGTCCTATCATGTACCATGACCATTTCCTTTTTAATAGTTGTTAATTTTCCTTGATATAATTTAATGGTAGCAAACTGAAATTGCATTTAGATAAATATTTTTTTCTAGGTAAAAATAAGATAAATGTTTACCATTTCATTTAGATCTGCGTCTTCAAGGACATCTTGAAGTTTCTTATTATCATTTTGTATTTGACTAAGTAAAACTTCTTGCTTAGTTCTAAAAGTTGGAAAATGATTCTGTAATAGCATAGTAATGATGAAGATTAAAATTTGTTCTTACGTCAATTCATTAAGATTTTCCTTGACTTTTTCCAATGATGGTTGATAGATAGTTAATATTCCAGTTGCTAATTTTTCTGTAGCTTTAGAAAAGTCTACTATATCCTCAACACTGAAAAACAAAGGATATAAGATCGTAATTTGTTAATTTTATATTTATTTTCGATGTATCGTATGTAACGTAATTTTATGAACAAAAAATATGTATTTTAGCTGTAAACAAAAAAGTGAGGTTATTATAATCGTACCTGTCATTGTGTGATTGAACCTTCGTCACTTCGGCTTCGTCTATATCTACCATCATTTTTATGATTTAATATTATTTATTTTATTTCAAAATACGTATATCACATATCAGAAAGAATAGAAATCTTTGATCACTCATTTGTATTTTGACGTTCGACCACAAATCAGCTGATTCCCACCACGTGTTTAACGCAATAAGTTTCTATACAGTACAATCTTATCTCCTTTCGTATTATCATGGGCGAACTTAACGTATAACTTGCTGCACAAGTGTAATTGCGTACAATGCATCAATATAAAAATGAATTATTCGTGATATATTTATTTTTTTAAACATTTAAAAAAATGTTTTAAATTGTTCATGTTTGAAATCACTATTGTGGTTTTCTCTTCTATAAATTCTCCTTGAATTATTATTACTAGATTTTATATGATCAAGGAGATATCGTTATTTTTTAAATATTTATCGGGTAAATTATTGACACAATGACGAGCTTAAGTATTATCAATAATTTTACGATTATAATAAATGTTACAAAATATATGTATAAAAAAAATGAAAATTATTTATTTTCTATATAATATTACATTATAATGTATCTTCAATATCTGCATTTTGGAGTACATACATCTGTAAATTTAAGCATTCTGTCTTAACTGTATTCAAAGGTAATAATTTTGTATTAATCATTTTCTTATCTTTATCCTCAACTATCCATGGAAAGTCCTCACATAACGGATTTTCACTGAGAGACACGTGTGCAGTTTCATACGTTAGTATTTCTATAGAAAATGATGCATCTTCAGGAAGAGGATTTAAATATGTATTGCATATAGATAATTTTAAACAGATTGTTCTCAAAGCTTCTTCAGTTTTAAGATAGTACGGATCAATTCTGTAAGCAAGTTCGAACATTGTTAACACATAGAAAGTTCGTCAAATTTTATCTTATATCATTGTTACTTTAATTGGTAGAGGAGATTAATTAAAAGTCATACTCAATTCCTTGACCCTGTAACTTGACCAAATCAAAGGTAAACTTTTCTATGGGAATTCTATTTTTATTAAAAACAACAAGATTGATAGCTTTGATACTGTTTTCATCTTCCTTAAGTAATTCTCTAATAGCAGTTAAAACATTTTTCAAGTATTCATTAAGTTCTGGTTGTTCAGAGATATGAACCACAGCGCCATATATTTTCTTCTTAACAAAGATTTCTTTTGGATATAATTTCCTATAATAAAGTATATGATTAAATGCCACCTCTAAGAATTCTAAGAGGATATCACTGGCAACTAAAAAATAATACAATTATTAATTCATAATTCATGAACATATCGTATATGTTTCAATTTTTCTAACCTATTTTAGATTGCGACATTCTATTATCATTTAATCATGAAAGTTTTCGACGTATCAAATCACACTTGTACTCAATCGTAAAAAAACACGAGTTTCAGTATCAAGTACCTACCTCTCCCCTCCCCCCAAAAAAAAGAAAGCAAGAAAATTGACTTTTTAACGTCGTCGTGCTTGTTGCGCCTTTAATACGCGGTGATGCAAGAGAAAAGCATAAACCGGTGTGTTACCGTTACGCAATTTGTTTTTTTTTTGTATATCATTCTTGCAATATTTTGCATGTCTAAAAAATATAACGATCCAATTTATTGCATCTCGTTTAGAAATTATTTTCGGTTGCTCGTCGATGACGATGATATCCATATTTTTCTTAATACGAATCAAATATAATTTGATGTGGATGCACACATACGTACAATCCACACAAACATGGGATAACGGTGGCGCGAGAAAAGAAATAGTTTAATGTCAGTGATAGAAATAAATCGTAATCGTGTTAAAAGAGGTTCAACAATGCGAGAGAGATATATGGTATATTATAAATTATCGATTAGAAAATTTAAAGAAATGAAATAAGAGAATATGATTTAGCGATTGATTCGATGCGCGCCTCGATGCAATCTGATTGCATATGGTGGCGGATGGTGGCGGATAGTGGTGGTGGCGGGTGAACGCGAGGGACGCACGGTGTGGCGGTGTGTTTTGATAAAGAAATCTTTCGAATTTTCTTATTGAGTAAAACGATAGAGTAGGAAGATCGCGAGATAACGCGTATCTCCGTGCGCTGTCGTGCGCTGGTGTGCGCTCTATCGCGCATCGTGATCCATCGGTTCTCGTTAAGGATCGCATTATCATGATATAAAAGGTATACACGGCGGCATTTTTCCTAACCTCGAAGCATCTTTCCATGATAACTCGTTAAGTGGAACTATGTTTCGCTCATGAGTACATATTAGTTGGTATTTTTCACAACCTATCTACTCTTCGAGGATATCTGCTTTGATATCAACTTCCTTCATATATTTACCATCGACTATCTTCCTTTCGACAATTTTGATCGTCGTCGATCTGTCGTTAGTTATCTTACAAATGTCGAAAGCCTTTTTTTTATCTTCGATTGATCGATGCTAATTTATAGTCTTTTGTTTGAATTTTTTTTTCTCCACTATGATTCATTCCTTCTTTTATTTCTCGTGGAATTTGTTAGTTCGTTATGGCGCGAAAAGGAACGAATGATAAGTCCAATGGGTAACGTGCTCTCGTTAACGTGTCTCCGTCTTCGGGACCTTTCAAAAGTATGGACGGTCCTTCCTGAAGTAGGAATATATAATGTAATCATTGTTACAAGGCTTTTTACAAAAGAAATAAGAAATATAGGATATTGTTATTAAACTTTCGCTTTCTATTACCTCTAACATGTACTTTATGTTAGATTAGTCTTAATAATAATAATAATAATAATAATAATAATAATAATAATAATAATAATAATAATAATAATAATAATTAATATTATTAATATATATATATATTTTTTAATTGTTTCAGGAGAAAATGGCACCTGCAAAGAAAACGGATTTAGATAAATTAGCATGGTCTTGGATTGAAGCTGTTACACCAGAAGAAATAGAGAGGATACATTTAGAAACTGCTTATAGACTAGGTCTCAAAGGTTGCAAAAATTGCAAGTAAGATTGTTATCAATGTAATACTATAATCTCGCGTAAAAACGTTTCAATGTTTCTCAATATTTATCTGATTATTTCCTTTACCTCTTTCACAGACGAAACTGTACAAATAATCCGCAATGTCTCACCGGATTAGGAGAAGAAAAATATATCAAGTCACAACCCACGGAGATTGTTTCCTTGGAAAGTTCTTTGTCTGAGCTTCGTGACCCTACTCAATACGTCGGCCTGAAAAATCTAGGGGCGACGTGTTATGTCAACAGTTTAATTCAAATGTGGTTCCACAACGAGGACATGAGGTATTGAAGTAACCTTACGATATGCTTATATTTCTTAGGCATACGTTTTACGAATATGGTGTTTAATATTGTTTTGGTTACAGGCGGATAATATACAAGTGGAATATAACGGAAGATCCAGAGGAGAGGGAGGCTTTGTATCAAGCGAAGAAGGCAGGACTTTCTTATCATCCGGTAACGGCGGTTGGTCAGTTGCAATACATATTTGCCATGATGCAATTCGGAAACAGACGTCTACTCGATCCAATGAATCTTGCCATCGCCCTGTCTTTGGATACTAGAACGCAACAGGACGCGCAGGAGTTCTCGAAGCTGTTGTTGTGCCATATTGAAGGAAAGCTACAGCAAAACTCAGAGTTGCAGAGGATGTTGCGGAGGCTGTCACAGGGAAAATACAGCTATATCAATTGGTGGGTTTTCTGAAGTGGAAAACAAATGAGAATTGTCCTATACGATGATGATGCAGATGATCTTGACGATGAGAACATGGTAGGACACGTTGCTCGCTACGGTGACTGGTGCGATCAACTGATCTGACCGAAAGAGACTTGTATCGTGTAAATAATATCTACCATTTTTTGTTTAATATAGTTGCTCCACCTGCGGTACCGAGTATCCAACATCGACCACATTCTACGAATTGGACTTGCAGCTTGCAGCTACTTTGAAGGAAGCTATAGAAAAATATCTGACTGAAGAACAATTGAATGGGGCTAATCAGTACCATTGTGTTACCTGTAACGACAAAAAGGATGCTAGACGATTCATACGCTTGGAATTGCTACCAGAAACTTTGAACATTCAATTGATGCGCTTCGTATTTCATAGGTGAGCCTGCACATTCGTACTACCCTATTACTACATTTCATTAGGCCATTCTTTTACTATATTTCCGTTTAATTCGTTCTTATCTGTACAGGGATTCTGGTCAAAAAAGAAAATTGAACTCTTTCATCCATTTTCCGGAAGACTTGGATATGTCCGAATATGTTAGATGTCCACCTCAGACCCATATGTACAGTCTCGTTGCAGTTTTAAGCCATAAAGGACCTTCAGCTCATTCGGGTCATTACATTGCGAATATATGTAATTCGGTTGGAGAATGGTACCAATTTAGTGACGATAAAGTTGAGAAAATGCAGAATAAGAGGATCGAGGATAGCGCCAACGGTGAGAATCCTCACATCATTCTTGTTAGACACATAATATATTTGTAAGATAAATAATCAAATATAAACTTTGTCTCTCTCTCTCTCTCTCTCTCTCTCTCTCTCTATCTATCTATCTATCTATCTATCTATCTCTCTCTTTCTTTAATCCTTACAGAATCAACAAAAAATATGAAACGTGGTCGTGTACCAAAAGGATTTCTTTCATCCAACACGGCGTATATGTTGGTCTATAAGAAATTAACTATTGAACCAAAATTAGGTAATGGAAAAAAATTCAAAGCAAAGAAGACTGATTCAGAATGCAATAGTTGTAGTGATTCCGTTAGTTTGGAAAGACTCACCGTAAAGGACAGATCTGATTCGTCGGATGAAGGAAAACGTAAGAATGGAACTGATGATTTCAAGGATATTGAAAGTCCAGGAAAAATGATGAAAATAGAGGCTGATTGCAAGATGGAAGTGGACGGTGTTGTGACAGGAAAGAACGATAACTCCGATGTTGTCAAGGACGATAAAAGTCCGACGGAACAGGCAAAGAAAATTGTCACTAAAAATACGAAACTCGATTATAAGCTGTTAAACGGTGCTGCCCATAGAGCAATGAGCTGTGGAGAACGCGATTTCTACGAAGAGGTATGGATATATGTCATCCTACGATATTATTCACTAAATATATCATAAGTTTGTCCGATAATCTTTTTTACAGATTGAATTTGAAAATTGGCAAGTGAGCAATACGATGAGAGAACTCGTTCGTCAAGAAAATGTTAAACACGAGTTAAGTTTATTGGCTATTCAGCAAGAAAAAGTAAGTTAAATGAAAAAAAAAGGAAAAAAAAAATTCACTTGTACTTATCGAATCTTTGAAATTATTATTATTATTTTTCTTCTTGTTTTTTTTTTAAAGATATTCAAAGTCGATTTTTCATTTATTTTTAGCAAAAAGAAATAGAAGATCAGAATTTTAAGAGACAGCTCGTAATAGATGTGTACGATATCATTGGAAATACAATGTCTTGCGTGGAATACCAATGGATACCGATCGATTGGTTATCAAAATGGTTAAACGGACAATCGTTGACTGATGGCGTTCCACCAATAGACAATTCTATCCTGATGTGTCCTCATTATCGTTTAGATCCGTTAAAAGTCAACCGTGCCAAATGTTTGCCCATCTCAGCGGCTGGTCTATTGTATGACAAGTATCGTGGTGGGCCACGTTTGGATCAGAATACTTTGTGCGAAGTTTGCGTGAGAAGGCGTTGCAAAATGCTTAGATTTAAGATGGTTTTGGAACGCGATCACAAGGAAGTTAGCGATATAATACGTAATTTTAAAGAATCGTTAGTATTTTTCCCCACTTAGTTTTGTCCTACATTTGTCTCTCTCTCTCTCTCTCTCTCTCTATTTTATAATTTTTAAATAAAAAAAGTGTCTACACGTGATGATGCTTCCGTGTTATTTCGTAGAAGCGAAACGAGTTACATAGTCGGCGCGGATAGTTTGAGATCTTGGAGGAGACTGGCTATGGAAAAATTTACCGAGGATATGGAACAAGAAATAGAACGTGAAGATCGTGAAAATTCTCGATTAACCGAGGAGGAGAATAAAAATGGCGATAAGGATAATAACGACGAGTGTACGAAGGAAGTTGAGGATTGCGAGGAGAACGAAGTTGTATTAAACTTTAACGAAGATTTACTTTGTGAGCATAATCTATTGAAAACACCGGATTCCAGTAGGAAAATAGTACCTCGCGAAGTTTGGTCGATATTAAGGAAATATTTTCCAAATTCGAAGGAGTATTCGTTTGGTACCTCGTCATGCTCAATCTGCGAGGTACGTGAGACGCATTGATATACTTTTTATCATTTCTAATTTTTTATTGTAATTTCTTTTAATGAATATTTTTCTTCCTTTTTTTTTTTTTTTCCTTTGACCACGCATAATCAGGAGAAAATGGAAAATGCACAAAAGGCAAAGAAGGATGACAAGATAAAGGCTAAACAACAAAAGGACGAGCTTATCGATTTGTATTACGCAAGAAATAGAAATGAAATTTCTAAGTGTGAAGATACCGAGAAAATATTTTATATCGTGGAGAAGGGCTTCTTGGATAGTTGGCGTTCTTTTATTCGGTGAGTCCTAAAAATTTGATTACTCGTTACGTGATTCGTTAAAAACAAAGAGAAAAGAAAAAAAAGAAAAAAGACAAAACTTTCGTTAGGATATCTTCAAGTAAACTTTTATTATTTTTACGCTTGATTTCGTTATTTCAAACATCGCGCGTACACGTGTGTATTCGTCTATTTATTTACCCAAATTGTTGGTAAAGTCGAATGATTGGTCGAAAGATATCCGTTAGATGGCAGCATTGCTTTCGATCTCGATAAGCGATCGATAGGTTGTTTTCCGCTAGAGGGTACTACGAGTTCTATGAATCCACCCTCTAATCTAATTCCAATATCTGTTAGAAACATTTCCAATTAGAAGTGATAACAAAAGTAGATAAATGTAATAATAATTGAATGAATGATATTTCTAATTGCGTGCAAAATAAATATGTGGGTATTTTATAATTCGCTATCGTGGGAATGATTATTGGTGGGGTTCGATTTATTTCGATGCAACATGGCGGAAGTAGGATGGTAGAAGAGGGAAGAAGGGAGAGGGGGTTCAGACATTTATTCGAGCTCACATTAACGAGCTTTTCCTAATTATAAGAAAAAAGTGGTCTCTGCGATTAAGGTTTCAGTTCCCTTTTCTAGCTCTCTCTCTCTCTCTCTCTCTCTGTCTCTTTCTCTTTCTCTCTTTCTCTTTATATATATATATATATATTTCTTTATTTATATAATATATTATTTATATATATATATATATCTGTCTATTTATCTATCCATCTATCTATCTATTTATCCATCTATCTATCTATCTATCTATCTATCTATCTATCTATCTATCTATCTATCTATCTATCTATCTATCTATTTATCCATCTATCCATCTTTTACTCGCTCGTGCTTTGCCAGTGTGGGTGATAGAGGTTGCTCGGGAGAAAACTAATTGAAACAACCGCCTAACGACCCGCCGGCAAATGATACATCGACCCCGAGGTAGGAGTCTGCTGTCTTAATACTGTTTCAGCTTATACCGTGCTTGGAAGAGGGATGCAATTTCGTATTTTTTTGGGATATACATTCTTCTCGTAACAATTCCGTTTCTATTTCTTTGTTTCTCTCTCTCTCTCTCTCTCTCTCTCTCTCTCTCTCTCTCTCTCTCTCTCTCTCTCTCTCACAAAATCGAACGTTTTTACAAGAAATTTTTCTTAACATTTATGCACGACATAATTACGGTTTGTCGTTATAATAACAATGATAATAATGATGATGATGATGATAATAATAATAATAATAATAATAATAATAATAATAATAATAATAATAATAATAATAATAATAATAATAACAACAACAATAATAATAATAATAATAATAACAATAATAATAATAATAATAATAATAATAATAATAATAATGATAAAAAACAAATTGCAAAGGAAAGAATATCCCCTCTTCCTTTTATTTTATTTAATTTCTTTTTCTTTTTTTTTTTTATTTCTTTCATTTCTTTTTACTATTTTTTTTCCCCTCCTGCATTTTTTGAGTAGAAAAGAAGGACGGGATTATGCGAATGCCCGGATATTCGTCCCGTGGACGACGTAATCGTCGCAATGGGATGCTTAGGATTGACAGATTCAAATTTGCCGCGGCTTAAGAATCGCGAATACGTTGCGTTCGGACAGTCGGTTAAATCTGGGATCAACCCTTTGCACGGATTATACGTATGTCATGTTGTACGGTTGACTTCGGTGTTCCTCCTCCCTACTAACAAGGGGGAGGGAAACGAAAATCTCCAACTCGATGGTTGGAAAGGTTCGTGTATTAATCTCTCTCTCTCTCTCTCTCTCTGTCTGTCTGTCTCTGTCTCTTTTTCTCTCTTTCTTTCCTTTTTTTTTTTTCGTTCGCGCAACGAATAGAATGAATCGTTGTATGGTTTTTATATGTTTCTCTTATTTTTTTCTATTCGATTTTTTATTGTCAAATAATACGTATCCAGATAAAATTTAATTGGTCAACTCGAATGATGCTAAATGTGTCGTTAAATAAAAACGTGCATATTATGTCACGTTCACGAAAATTTATATTACAAAAAAAAAAAAAAATGAATTATAATTAGGGGAACGTTATTATAAAGTTTTATTTGAAGTCGTTGTTTATCGAAATTTCCTTTTTTACGAAAGACTTCGTTCGTCCTTTTTCTTCTTTTCTATTCTTTAATGTTATCCTCTTTAAAGAGATATTAAGGCGCTCGTCCGTAAGGCGTTTCATTGTCGTTAGCGAAGCTTTTGGAGGTAAACACAGTGAAAAATATTTTTACCGGCTCGATACAACATTGTTTTTTCTTTACCCTTCTTTCAAATATGTTCTTTCCAACGTCGGTGATTAATGTGTCAAAAATTCATTGCCTCTCTGCTTTGTTTTCTTTCTCTTTTATATATATATATATACCGTTCGTTGCTCAAATGAAAACCAATTTATGTACGATTTGTACAGCATCCTCTCCACCTATTGAAAAGTTCATTCCATTCCGATTTATTGGTAATTAAAAAATATCGGTCGTGAAGAAAGCTAACTCGTTTCGCATCTTCTATCGAGAAAACAAATGGTGTTACGGATCGCAATTCGTTGATGCTAAACTCGGAGGAAAGTCCTTTGCCAATTCGTCAACGTCACTGGATGGATCTTTGAAAGGATTAGGTATTTGCATAGACGATCGCTCAACTTCCTTGGAATATAACTAGTCGAGTTTCCTTTCTCCTTTTTTCCCTCTTCCTCCTCCTCCTCCTCCTCCTCTTTCTCCTCCTTTTACTTGTATTGTACTTTCTAACTTAATGCTTCTCGATCCACGAAGCTTATCGAGTTCTGCCTCTTTCGATCCATTTTGCTTTTCAATTGGTTCATTAATAAACGACATTATCATTCTTTAAAGTATGAAAATGATCGGTTGAAAAAACAAAAAAAAAAAAACGAAAGAAAAAGAAAAAGAAAAAAGAGGAGAAAAAAAAAACAAAAAGGTAAACGGTATTGTTAAATATTGCTATCATTATTAGATAGGTTAGGTTCAGCCGTAGATTAATTATCGTTTCTTTAGGCTTTGCTGAAAGGTTTTTACTACGTATAAGTAAGAACTACGACTACGTCTCTTTCGATCTATATAGATTCGGTTTTCCAGTAAGTTCGTGCCGTTTCTTCGCACGTAAATACGTAAATGTGTATATGTACATAATGATCGAAATCAAAAACATAAGAGTTTTATGAGCGCATATATTGAAACAAGCCATTTTACCAAGTATATATATATATATTTTTTTTTATTTTTTTTTTATATATTTAATGATTCATTTCAATGTTGTCTTTCATCACATGAGTGTACGAACTATTTAGACGATTCAATGTCTTTGTTCTTCGATTTTTCGTTCGTAACGAACGACATTATCATTCATCAAAATGTGAAAATGATCGTTTCGAAAGGAAAAAGAAAAAAATAAGAAAAATTATAGGCGTTGTTATATATTATTACTATTATTATTTTATTATTATAATTATAATAATTATTATTATTATATTGTTGCTTTAGAAATTAGCCTGCTGTTACCGTGTACAAGTCTCGCATGATAGAGGGAGTGCTAGAAAGTGTGTGTGTGTGTGTGTGTGTGTGTGTGTGAGAGAGAGAGAGAGAGAGAGAGAGAGAGAGAGAGAGAGAGAGAGAGAGAGAGTGAAGAGGGCAGGAACCATAATTAATAACTTTGAATCGATTAAGGTGTCAGATAAGTCCATGGAGCTGGGTCCTTCTATTCGCCAACGCCTCTCTCTCTCTCTCTCTCTCTCTCTCTCACTCTCTCTTTCTCTTTCTCTTTCTCGTAGCGTTACGATATGATTAATAATTTTGAGATAACGCCGTCCTCCCTTCGCGACTTCCCACCCAGGAGCTCTTCGTTGTCCCTTGGAAGAGGGCCGATTTGCGGTCCCACTTACGGTCTCATAAATGACTAATTATTCTCGGCTGGCCGTTGTCCACGTGACCAGTAATGTTTCGAATCTTATCGAACGAGAAAATTCTCTTTGTTTTCTCAAGAATTTTAGGCCGATCGATTAATGCGAAAATGTTAACACAATTGATAAGTCGGATCTATAAGCGAAACTTTAAGAAGATAAAGGTCGGATAAGGTGGATGGAATTTCGACTATTTTGTCTACATTTGGCACGACGTTAGGATTTTAGAGGGGGTTTACGAAGGAAG
>OU426851.1:4452214-4459714 GCA_911387685.1 Dolichovespula media | reverse complement strand
AAAGAAAAATAATAAATCAATCGATCAATTCTATCAGAAACAAGATGGTTAAGGAGATGGTTGACTTTATAGAAATATTATTTTATGGAGTTTCTTAGCAAGATTATCCGCATTCCGTGTCCCTTTGGATAAAAGTTAGAAAGATAGGAAATAACGACGAACGTTTCTCTTCTTTTTATCTTTTTCTTTTATTTTCTTTATCCTCCTCTTCTTTTTTCTTCGTTTCCCTTCGTTCTATGAGAAAGAAGGAAGGATGAGGAGGAGGAGGAGGAGGAGGAGGAGAAGAAGAAGAAGAGGAAGAAGGAGGGGGGAGGAGGTTGAGGTTGAGGTTGAGGATGAGGATGAGGATGAGGATGAGGATAAGGAGGATGAAGAAGAGGGAGGTGGTCATCGTTGCTTCTCCTCACCGTTAACTTGAGGAATGTAGGTTGACCCCAGACGACTCCAGCGATTATTGCTTTCCTGTAACCGTAGCGAGCTTAAAGAAGCTCTCGTTACAAGTTACGAGCGAGGTTCCTCGTAACGGCTCGTTCACGAAGAAGATCCACCATGAACGTTTCTTTCTAAATAGCCGTGAACTTTACACTCACTCACCGATAACATCGTACGTGAGTTTTAGGGATACTTTAGAAAGAGAAAGAGAGAAAGAGAGAAGTGTTATAGATAATTTCGATGATTTAAGTAAATTTAATCATAATTTATTTGAATAATAAATATTCTTTTATTATAATAATTAATTATCGATAAAGTTTAATATTTTAATACAAATGTTTCATTGTATTAAATAATTAATTATAAATATTGTATTAATTATAATATGCTAAGTTCATGCCTTTTCGATGATTTATGATAAAATTTGTGAGTTGATATTAGAGGATATTCGTATAGTCAAATTTTTATTAACTTGCATCGTTTCAATCCACACTAATGTTGTTGATTAAATTTTTTTCTGTGTGTTTTATTTACCGAAATATTTGTAACGTTTAACAACAGTGTTCTAAAAATCGTTCAGTATCTTTTCTTAGCATGTTAAAATATACAAAATAACTTTGGAGAGTTGGCTGGCAAATATTTCATAATATTCTTAAAGCGTTAAAGATAATTAACTTCTTTAATTATTAATGTATACATATATATATACTCTTATGTGTTAATAAACGAATTGTTTGCGGCACATTAGAAAGATCATAAAATTTATAAATTGAAAGAGTTTTTAGTCAATTACCGAGCTCTAAATCATGAAAGAACATTTGAAAATAATTTATCTATTGGATCAACACTTAATTATTAATATATCATATTGTCTCTTAATATGCGAACGATATGATATGGTTACTCATTCGTCGGTTCATAAAACTTCAAAGTTGGAAGAGATTCGAGGACGTTTAGTCAAATACCGATGGGAAAGAGCGTTAAATCAGGGAAAACGTAGGGACACTCGCCTTCCCCGTTCCTGCCTCTCGGAAGACAAATGTCATTGGGAGAGAGGATCGTGTGTTGGAGAAGGAGGTCCTTTTCGGAGGCTTTCGCCATAGATGCATGTTCTCTTATGGCGGTAAATCAAGGCCGGTGATATTAAAAGGCCGCTTATACGCGAAAACATAAGATTTATTTCTAGGAGAAAGGAAAGGGTAGGAGGAGGTGGAGGATAGAAAAAGGATAGAAAACGATATCACAGAGATTCTGGCACGTGGATGCTTTCGAATCAGAGAGAGAGAGAGAGAGAGAGAGAGAGAGAGAAGTATGTTCGTTGAGGGTGTTGGTGAGTGCGAAAGAGGAGGGTGAGACGTACAACTCACCCCTACGTTGTTCGAATAATCGTGCAGCTCTCCTCGAGAGCGGTTTGTACGAGCTAATATCGGACCACCGCAGCGTCGCATAAGCGTCGGGGAAAAGAATTCGTATCGTTGATCTCTTCGATCTTTCTTTCTTCTTCTTCTTCATCTTATTATTATTATTATTATTATTATTATTCTTCTTCTTCTATCTCCTTTGTGTGGCTATTTGTTCGATTGAATAAATATAACTGAGTATATAACGTATAAGGCAAATGATTAACGACGATAAAATAATAATTTCTTATTATGTGTATATATATATACACACACACATACACACATACATATATATATATATATATATGTATTTATATATATCTTATAAAATAATAAATAGTTATATAAGAAAATATTTAACATTATATTATAATAAAATATACAACGAGATTGTCGCGTAATTATTAGAAAAATAGTGTTACGATATTCATTATGATCATTAGTATTTCTTAGAAATAAAAGGGGAGTGGAGTATCAGGGGGAGGGGGCATACGTTCGAGTTAAACGAGTTTCGTTCGTTAAAAAAGGGGATCTCCGTTCTACGGTTTTAATTCTGTGAATAATACAGGATATCGTTCTCGAATAAATGTGGCAATAAAAATTGAAACCACAACGATCGGATTAGTCTCTTTTTTCTTTTTTTTTTCTTTTTCTTAGAGAGCCATTGAGATATCAAGGTCCGATTAGTTTCGAAATTATCGACGTACGTATTTTTTACGAGAATATCGAGTCGTTATATATTATTATTGCGCTCTCAATGACGGCTTTGAAATTTTCCTTGTTGTTGCTTAACATTACCGATCGATAGGAAATAAAACAATTAACGAGATTCGAAGGTTGTTCCTTCTGTCCTTTTCTTTCCCGTCTTTCTGACTTCATTTTTTTCCTTTCCTTTCCTTTTTTTTTTTTTCTTTTTCTTTTCCTTCCTTCTTCTTTCAATCTTTTCATACTGTAAACGCGTGGTGTACTCTAAGCCTGTCCTCGTCGTGATAGATCCGATGAGTTTTCTCGAGTTTTCTCGACTTACGTTTTATCGGGGAGATACTTTTGTCCCGTAGGATTTATTATAATATCTACGTTCGAACCTTCACAGGGATTCTATATAACCATCGGTGCTCTATCACCAACATTATACCGTATTTGGTAACGGAAACGGAATTCTCTCTTTTCCACTTCCATTTTCGCGATCTCGAGGGAGCAATAATCGTTGTGGCGCGGAAAAATTCCGCGACAGAAGTTAAACAAAGCCTCGAACGAGATATGGAGAAACAAAAAAAAAAAAAGGGAAGAGTCCGGTTGTGTCCGGCTGAGTTTAGTATAGTGGGAGACAGAGAGAGAGAGAGAGAGAGAGAGAGAGAGAGAGAGAAGGTTAGAGTAGAATATATGTGTAAAGAGAGAAGCACCGACAGAGAGAGCTTGTCCCGAGTCGGATCGTAATAAGGGTAACTACCCTCATACCGTGCTCTCTCTCTCTCTCTCTCTCTCTCTCTCTCTCTCTCTCTTTCTGTGTTCTCGCCTGTTTGAACAAGGCTCATAATTAATACGCATATTCGCTTCTCGAAAACGCGCTCGAGGGTTCGCCGGGACATTTTTAAACGTTTCAGATATTTGCACCTCATACTCTTTTGTTTCGATCTCTCGTTGCTTGTATGTCATAGTCAATATCACTGTGTTTCTCTCTCTCTCTCTCTCTCTCTCTCTCTCTCTCTATCTCTATCTCTATCTCTATCTCTATCTCTTTTTCTATCTCCTCTTTTCTATCTATAAAATTTCTTTTTCTTTCTATTATATGTTTTTTTTTTCTTTTAATTGGAAAAGAATAAACGTCGTATAGGATGATTTTCTCTATTTTTCCTTTTTTTCCCTTCTTCCTCTCTATTTCTATTTCTCTCTCTCTCTCTCTCTCTCTCTCTCTCTCTCTCTCTCTCTTTCTCTTTCTCTCTCTCTCCTTCTTGATCGGCAGGTCGTACCTGGCTCGTTTGGCCAGAGATATCCGTCTTTAAGAGCATTATCCGGATAGTCGTCTGCTAGGGGATCGGCAAAAACCGTCCGCCCCCTCATGGTATGTGAAAAATGATGCACAACCCCAATCCCCAAACATCTCCACCACCACCACCACCACCACCACCTCCACCACCACTACCACCACCACCTTTCTCCCTTGAAAGTCCCGACGGAAGCCGTCGCTGTCGCCGTCGCCGTCGCCGTCGCCGTCACACACTGACGTCTACGTTTCTCTCTCTCTCTCTCTCTCTCTCTCTCTCTCTCTCTCTCTCTCTCTCTCTCTCTCTCTCTCTCTCTCTCTCTCTCTCTCCTCCTTTCCTAGTCTCCTTTCTAGTTCACAAACCAGAAGAAGATTGTGTCAAGCAAAAGAACTTGCAGATCTATCCAGAAACGGATCTGATCCTTAAAATTTTTCTTTTTTTTTTCTTGAACGTAATAATCAATTTTGTTCTCTCTTTTTTTTTTTTTTTCTGCGCTATGTTCTATCCCCGGCCAATGATATCTCTGTTTTATTTCTCGTACCTCGATCGACGACAATATCAAATAATTCAAATTTCGATCATGTCTACGATTGTTCATATTTAGGCGAATCAGTTTTAACTTTATGTCTCGTTGTATTAATTAGGTTTTTTATTTTTTATTTTTTTTCAAGTACCTCTCACAAAACAGATAAACATTCAGATTAAGAACGTAATAACGTATCTATTATCATTTAACAAGGACCGATTTATTTCTTTATTTTCTGACAATTTTTTCCTTTTTTTGAATTTTTCCAGATACGCCGAAAGTTACTCGAGGACACCACCATCGTCTATCCAAAATACCGTTCTATTGTGTGAGCCGCATAAAGGACTATTGTATCGGGCTTCCATCAATAACGAACTGTAAGTATCGCTCAAGGAACGATATTCTTTTTTCTTTTTTTATTTTTATTTCCGAACGAATAAATCTTTCGATTGAAAGACGTATTTAATTTGATCGGATTTTTATTTAATTTTTTTTTCTTTTTTATACAAATATTTTGACACATAGATAAACGTATGTGTACGTATATTTACAATTTGAAAAGGAGAAAAAGAAGTAATTGATCGTTAAAAAGTCAACGTTTTTATTTGAACCAAATTTTTCGTGAAAATTTTTCAAGTCGAATTATCGAACAATTTGTTAATATTATAATAAGTAATATTCATCGAAGAGGAAAAGAATAGAATAATAATAATAATAATAATAATAATAATAATAATAATATAATTATATTTATTTATTTATTTTTATATAGTAATAATATAATAATAATTATATTATTATTATTGTAATAATTGTTATTATTATAATAATTCATTATAATTATATTATTATTGTAATAATAATTATTATTATATATAATTATAATTATATTATTATTGTAATAATTATTATTATTATTATATATAATTATAATTATATTATTATTATATTTATTATTATAATTATATTATTATTGTAATTATATTATTATTATAATATTTTTTATTATAATTATATTATTATTATAATTATATTATTATTATGATTATATTATTACAATAATTATATTATTATTATGATTATATAATAATAATAATAATAATAATAATATTATTATTATTATTATTATTATTATGAAGTGAAAATGCGTGACCTCTTGACATGCCTCTGCGTCCCTCCACAACGTTTTCAGCATCCGGACGAACCGCCTTTCTTGGTTCCGTGTACCATCGTCGTACTATGTTTGCTTCGAGCCGGTGTAACGTGATGGATACGCGAAAGTGTCACCCACACGCCCCCGAGGCCAACGCGCCATCATCCAGTGCGTCCCCTCTGACCATTATGCTAAACCATTGTCCACTATCTGCCTAAGATAGCCCGACGGCTTAAGTCATCCTTCTCTCCTTCCTTCTTCCTCTTTGCCTTTTCTCGAGACCGTTAAAAAATCATTTTTCCCTCCTCCCTCTTTCTCCCTCTTCCATTATCCCCTCTCTTTCTCTCCATCTCTGTCTCGTTTTCGAACTCCTTTGGGGTTTGACAATTTGATATTTTTGAAATTCTGTTCGTGACGTATGCGACCCTAATCTTTACTGCGATACATTAATCCAAAATTTTTTTGATAATTGTCTTACAACCCGCCTTTTTCTATCCTTTCGTTGTTCCTCTTTTTTTCTTTTTTTCTGTTTTCTTTTTTTTTTTTTCTTTTTCCTTTTAATATCGTCTTGACGCAAGATGAAAATTAGAAAATTAAAAAAAAAAAAAAAAAGAACGTGAACAAAACAAAACAAAAAAAATAGATTGGGATGTTAGGTTGGAGATGGAAGTAAGATTAGAAAAATAAAATTGTTCCTTATTTATTTTCCACCTTATCGAAATATTCGAACTATAGAAGATTTCGAGAGTATGGTCACGATCGAGAAGGCGTGGAAACCATTGAAGGATTCAAGAACGGCGAAAGGGAGTCATTGATCGCAGCATTAAACATTTCCTTTTTTTTTTTTTCACCATAAGCCTTCCATTCTCCCGTTCATTCGTTGCCCACCTCTCTCTCCCTCTCTCTCCTCCCCGCCCCTCTTTCTCATTCTCTCTCTCTCTCTTTCTCTCCATACACCGACTATTATTCGGGCGTTAGGCAAATACACAGGAGAGACGACAAGCTCGTCCACGCGTTTTTGTCCTCTGAAAATTCAAATGAGGCAGCGCAGCATATTGCGCTGAATCGAAATTAATGTCACGCAACTAATTATCGCCCGTGAGAGTCATCCTCGTTTCTCTTTCTCTCTGTCCCTCACTCTGTCTCACTCACTCACTCTCTCTCTCTCTCTCTCTCTCTCTCTCTCTCTGTTTCTTTCTCTGCCTTCGCTCCCTCTCTCTCTCCCTCTTAACCAAACGTTCGAGTAACTTTCTTGACATTTGCAGAATTATGATAAACTTAGGTCGTTACTTTCGTTAGACATAAATATCTCGAATTATATCGCTTTCACGATCAAACAGACGAATTCTCGTATTTCCACGAATTCTCATGTAATTGTAGAAAACGAATTCCGAAATGTTGGCGAAGCTACCGCGTGTTGTTTATTATATACCATAGACCTGTTTACAGTGAATATTATTGATCTCTCTCGGCATTCTGAAATTCCTAGGCGATGCGAGAGAGCCTCAGAAACCGCGCTTCAGGATCGGCTGCACAATTGTAAGGGCAAAAAGCGGCGCGGAGCTGCGGACCCGCAAGAAATTTCTAATTTGCGGTATAATTAAGGGAGACGACGCAAAAACCATCACGGATTCAGCCTCGCTCTTTGGAAATCGCGAATTCTACCTTGCCGAGTCTGCCTCTCCGTTGAGTCGTTGCACTTTACCTTCGATCCTCGTTGTTTCCACTTTAATCGACGATCCGATCTTTCTCATTCGCGTTTTACCCTTTCTTTTTTGTCCTTTCCCCTTTTCTTCTCCTTTTTCTTTTCCTTATCCTTTTCCTTTTCTTTTTCTCTTTCTTTCCTTGCCTATGAGTTTTCACTTTCATTTATCTGTAATACTTGCTTGAATTAATTATTTGCTTTAATTATCGTATACAGTAATTAATTTATTGGACAACCTGTGATGTTTTCAGGTACAGTGTTGTTACTGCCGAGGAGTGGTCGAAATTAACGCAATT
>OU426851.1:4433814-4441314 GCA_911387685.1 Dolichovespula media | reverse complement strand
CTTTCATTTTGTTTCTTATCGAAATCATTTTTCATAGCAAAATGATTGACAAAAGAATTGCACAAATCGAAAGCTATGTGATTTAATATTCCTTATATACATACATACATATTTACATACATGTATATATATATACATATATATATATATATATATATATATATATATATATATATATATGTATATATATATATATCGCAAGATGCATTCTTACGAAAGAAAAGAGAGACGATAATGAATGTAATCAATTTCGTTCACCTCATGCAACCACACGGTGCTATACATACATATATTTACCTTCGATGATGGCATCTCTCACCCATCGTATCGTCATAGATTATTTTGAAAGATCTTAATTATTAAGTAATTAGATGTATTTTCGTTGATCGTCATAGACACGCATACGCACACGCACGCACCACTTGCACACACAACCACACACGAACACACACACACGCACACGCACATTGGCGTGCGTACGCATCACATCGCAACCCAACACACCCATACGTCGTACGTACATCGACATTTATATATTTTAATTTGCATCCTGTTCTCTTCTTTTTAGACAATAGATCATGATGCGTTAGAATAAACGTTAGTTGTCTCTCGTTGCTCGCACTCGGAGATGTAACGTCGAATCAATGGATACTGGATTATATGTGTTGTTGGATTTGTATAAGGAAAAAAAAACAAAAAAAAAAAAAGAAAACAAAAAAAAACACTTTATTCCTACACGCGTGATACGTAACTGAGAAGGAAGAAAGAAAACACGATAATACTTTTTTAATCATTTCGTCGACATTCGTCCATAATAATCACCCTCCCCCCCGTTTCCTCCCTGTCTCCCGCCCTTCCGCTCCGCCCATGCGCCTTCATTTCTATCTATCCGCATCGCATCCGTTTGTAGCTAAGCGCTCTGTGATTTCTCTATCGTGAAAACTTGTAATAAAGCACTTGTAGATTCCATACGAAAGGTAAAATTCGACAATTTTTTACTTCATCCATGTAGTAGTATTTTAATAATGAAAAAAATTGAGTTGTTTCTTACTCTACCTCTATCTCTATCTCTCTCTGTCTCTTCCTCTTTTTTTCTTGTTTTTTTTTTTTTTTTTTTCTTATATCAAATCGTCGTTCATCCTTCGCTCGACAATTTTAAATTTAGAAAAATCCGTACCACGAAGTTTATTTTTGATCTCTGACTTCTTTCCTTTTTTTCATTCATTGTTGTTGTATATTTTTTCACTTCTCTTTCCTACAGCCTTTAATCGCTAGCGCGCACGCTCGTTCGTTCGTTCGTTCGTTCGTTCGTTCGTTCGTTCGTTCGTTCGTTCGTTCGTTCGTTCGTTCGTTCTATCCTTCATCAAGAAGGGAGATTTTCGATAGAAAAAGGAGGGGAAAAAACAAAGAAAAGGAAGGAAAGAATAAATAAATCATCTCTATTGGCATAAAAGTTTCCACCGATATAAAAGGGAAAACTGCGTTTGTGACTATGATGACAACAGAAATCTCGACTTATGGTCGCTCGATATATCGACGGAATAGGAAAATACTCGCACGTTAATTAGTTGAAGCTTAATGGCGAGTCTGAAAGAGAAGAAGGAGTAGCGAAGGATCAGAGACAGAGACAGAGAGAGAGAGAAAGAGAGAGAGAGAGAGAGGGCGAGAGAGAGAGAGAGAGAGAGAGAGAGAGAAGAGGGCCAGGTTGCTAGGTGGTCCCGAAGCTTCGAGTCATCATTGCCTCATTTACTTTGTAAAACAATCTAGCCGGCAGTTCAATGGGCCTAACTATATTAAACTTGGCACCGCGTAATTAAACTTCCTTGTAAATCGACGGCAAGAGGCGACGAGGTTTACATAGGCAGTGCATGCTTTAGGACGAAAACTTCGATAATTAATCGATGGATCGCGATTACCATGGGTATATACTTAAATGGACGCTTTCTGTGTAAGTCGTTACTAGATTCTAGAAGATTCATTAATTTCCCTATGTTTTTACTCTCCTTCTTAATTGTATTTATTTAATATGTATATATAATAAATTAATATATGTATATATTATATTAATTTATTATAATACATTAATTATATTAATTGTAATAATATTTATTATAAATAATATATATATATAATTAATTAATATATATATAATAAATTAATATATATATATTCTATTAATTTATTATAATACATTAATTATATTAATTATAATAATACTTATTATAAATAATTAATATATATATATATATAATTAATTAATATATGTATATATAATAAATTAATATATATATATATATTATATTAATTTATTATAATAAATTAATATATATATATATATATATATATATATATATATAAGTAATAAATTAATTATATAACACAATTAAAAACAATATATATATTTGTATATATTTATATATACAGGGTGGTTCTTTTGAGCAAGGATACACAAATATCTCTTCCACTTGCAGTGATGTAAAAAAAATTTTTTTTTGCGCGATGTGCATGATGTCGAATGACCAAAATCTGCCAAAGAATATCTTTTCATCCCGAGGTCATCTTTTTCAGAGTTCTCAAGGTCAACAGTGTTTTCGGACACATAACTACATTTTTCTTTTATTGCATCGTGCAGCTAATCAAAAAATACATTTATATATATATATATATATTTCATGGTCTTGGTCACGAGTCTTGATTATAGCTTGCGATCTCACTGAACTTTCGTAAAACTTTAATTTTCGAAGATCAATCTCATTTCAAGGTCATGTTATTGTACATATCAAAATGTATCTTTTGATCAGGTATTGCGATAAAAAAGAAAAAAGTAGTTATATGTCAAAATAGTAGTTATATGTCAAAAGAAAAAAACGCCGTTGATCTTGAAAACTTCGAAATAAATGATCTTGGGATGAAATTATTCTTGTCAGAAGTTGTAGTAGTACTTTAACACTATGCGCATTATGTAAAAAATATTTTATTTCAATATACATATGTGATATTTTATTTAGTAAGCCGAAGAGATATTTATGTGGCTTCACTTAAAAGGACCACCCTGTATATATATATATATATATATATATATATATATCTTCTCTTTTTTTTCTTTTTAAGGAACTTTATCAGACATTTATATTCACAGTATTGATATAAATGGTATTTACATGGATAAATATTTAATTATTCAAGTTTTAGATCTGTCTAAATTATACAGAAATATAATTGGAAAATTGATATTAATTGTTGAGAGTTTTCATCAATATTTTTGTTATTATTTTTCTTTTGCTCTCATTTTCTATCCTAAAAAGTATAAAGATTTTTTTCTTTCTTTTCATATCATCTTCAACCAAATCGAATTTCTTAAAGTATCAAGTTGTTTCTACGATTTCACATCTCTTTTTCGTCTTAAGAAATTTCATTAGAAATTCGTCCTCGCACAATATCGATGATCGCGATATGGGGATTCTCCAATGGGGAAGAAACACCGTGCCAAAAAAATATCTGTACGTCGAAATGAGAAGACAAAAAACAAACGAAAAAGGAAAAAGGAAAAAGAACAGGAAAAGACCAAAATAAAATAAAATAGAAAAAAAAAAAAAAAAAAAAAAGAAAGAAAAGAGAATGAAGAAACGTTGAAACGGAACGGAAAAAGTAGAGAAAAGTAATGAAAAGGAGAAAAATCTGTGAAGAAAAATCACGTCGGATTATTAGGGCAGATTTTCACCGTCGGATTCGACTTATTCACGGTTGTGTCTCGTCGTTGTAGTTGTGTCGTTGTCGTCGTCGTCGTCGTCGTCGTCGTCGTCGTTGTCGTCCCCCTGTGCGCGCTAACTTTTTACTTATTTTCTTGCTAATCCTAACAAATGCCACGCTCATCAAAGCTTTTTCCCTAATGCGGGCCCGCATGCGAGCGTTAATCTTGACCGAACGTTACGCGGTTTTCCGCGTTCCTCGCGAAAAGGAAACGTTTGTTCGTTAAACGGAACACATTATTAACAAAGCTTGATACTCTGGTGTCCTTTGCCATGGTTAATCTTGTTAAATCGTCTCTCTCTCTCTCTCTCTCTCTCTGTCTCTCTGTCTGTCTCTCTGTCTCTCTGTCTGTCTCTCTGTCTCTCTCAATCTTTCTCTCTCTGTCTCTCTCTTCCCTTCCATTTATTCGTTTGTGTAAAGCAGAGATAAGGAAAGGAAAGAAAAAAAGAAAGAAAGAAAGATACGAAAGTCGTACGTATAAAGATTCAATTTTATTTGACCAAAATTTTGAGATATATTATTAAAGAACAAAAACAAATTTCGTTAGAAATTTATAGCTATGAGTTACGATATAAATATTTTTTTTTCCGAGAGAATGTGTGTCTGTGAGAGAGTGAGTGAGAGAGAGTGAGTGAGAGAGAGAGAGAGAGAGAGAGAGAGAGAGAAAATAGAAAGGGTGAGAAGAAATGAGAAAAGAGACTGACTGGTGTACGGTTGAACAAAAAGCTTTCTCTCTCTCTCTCTCTCTTCTTGAGTTTTGTTTGTAACGAAGAAAACAGAAACTCCTGTCTCGACGAGGACGAGGACGAGGACGAGGACGAGGACAAAGAGGAAAAGGGAGAGGTAGAGAAAGACGTAGGTGATAAAAAAAAGGGGAGGAATACGTGGAAGGAGGCGTCAGAAAAGGGGAAGGCCAAAGAAGTGTTGACCGTGGCCCGTGCGCATGTAAAAGTATATATTTTTTTTTTCATTTCTTCTTCCTCATCTTCCCTCTTCTTCTTCTTCTTCTTCTTCTACTTCATTTTTCTTCGTTCTTTTCTTTTTATAATTATCGAGAGAGAAAGAGAGAGAGAGAGAGAGAGAGAGAGAATGGCAAATATATGTAAATATATATCCGAAGAATTTCATTCGATATCTGATATTTTCTTTTCTTTTTTTATACTCACACACACACACACACACACACGCATATATATATATATATATATATATATATATATATATATATATATAGATTTATCACAAGAACCTTTCTTTTCTTTAACGCGAACGAACAAGTCGATCGTTTCTGTTGAGTTTTCTTCTTCCTTTTTGGAGCAAGCAAAGAAGACAAAACTATCTCAGGGGGGTGCAGACAATGGGGGAAAACTGGCTAGTCAAACGCAAAGCTGAGATGACAAATGAAAGGAGATATTCTCGTTGCTAGATAGAAAGAGACAGATTGAGAGAGGGAGAGAGAGAGAGAGAGAGTGGGACGGGAAAGAGAAATACCGTTTCATTAGTAGACTAGATACATCGCGGACTTGTCTGCTTCAGCTCCCTTACTTTCCTCTTCCTCCTCTTCTTCTTCTTCTCCTCCCTTTCTCTCTCTCTCTCTCTCTCTCTCTCTCTCTCTCTCACTCCTTCTCTTCTTCACGAATAGAACATCGTCGAAGCGAAGAGATCCGATCGACGGAAAAGCGTAATACGAATGAAATAAAATCTCGAGTAATAAGTAAGTAAGGAGGGAAGCGTAAGGTGGGGTTTTGTAGGGGGGTGTCATGGGTGGGGAGGGATGGGGGACGAAAAAAGAAGAAAGGAAAACACAAAAAAAAATGTTCTCAACGAACGTAGCACATGTCTTAGACCAAGTAACGCCTTGTCCTTCTATGGTATAACGAGGGAAGAGAGAGAGAGGAGGTTTGTTGGTTGGACTCGCTCGAGCACGAGTGGAAACGTGTTAATTAACGGCAATTAAAACTTGGTTATGTTGGATTCTGCTCGCTTCCTTCCTGGGTTTTCACTATAGTATTTAAGGCCACGAAGATATTCCTTGCGTATCGTTTATTCTTCTCTTTTGCATTATTTTTCAACTAGCTCCTAAGTTCATACGTACGTATATATGTATGTATGTATGTATGTGTTTACATACGTATTTATATATGTATGTATGTGTTTACATACGTATTTATATATGTATGTATGTGTTTACATACGTATTTATATATGTACATATGTACGTATATTTACGTTCGTATATCGTTCCTTCCCCTCTTACCCTCGTATAATCCCTTTTAACAATTTCTTTCGTTTCCTTACGTACTAACGTTTACGTTTCCTCTTTTGTTTGTTGCCATCGGCCGTTCAAATCTAACCATGGTTTATCGCACGAGGAGTCTCCATAATTAATTTTTATTTCCATCGGTGCTTCTCTCGTTAATCGACTTTCGAGCGAGTTAACGAGTAACGTATTAAGTTCCTTGCGTGACTTTAATTAGTTTGATATTCAGGCGTCGACTTTGACTTGAGGGAGTACAAAGTGATAGATCTTTGTGTCATAAGAGAGAAAGAGAGAGAGAGAGAGAGGGAGTAAAGGGTACGGTATTAATCCGATCTATTAGATTGGCTTAATCAATGATAAACCGTATGTCGATAGCGATGATATTATTTGTCTTTTATTTTTCAAATAAGATTATATATTTCTTTTTGTTTTTTTTTTCTTTTATTTATTTATTTCTTTCTTTTTATTATTACTATCATTATCATTATTATTATTATTATTATTATTATTATTATTATTATTACTATCATTATCATTATTATTATTATTATTATTATTATTATTATTATTATTATTTTAATTACAACAACATCTTAATTTTGTTTACTAAACGTAAAGACGTAATTGATCGGGTTTTGATCATCCTTCATATTTTATTACATACAATTAAAGTATACGTTATTTTTGGCCATTCTATCGAAGCCACGCGATGTTACATGAATTATAAACGAATCTTGATTATAGATCGATGCATGGATCAATATATTGACAATTTGAAATATCAATAACCCTTTTTAATGAATCGCATAGTTTTTAATTATTATTATTGAAAAAAAGAAAAAATGTTCCTGACATTATTCAATACCATTCGATACCATTGAAAAAGATTATCCGTTGAATTTTCAATATATCGGAACAAATTTAACATACCACTTATCTGACCTCTCTATATTCTCTTGTTCGTGAAATAAAATGTCAAAAAAAAAAAAAAAGAAAAAATAACAGCGAAAGAAGTGGGAAAAAAACAAAGATATATATATATACACACACACACACATATACATATAAATAAACGAAGATATAATCAAAACCAAAGAAGGAAGAACCAGAAACGTCCACTTGACGTAGCCTCTCCGTAAATGCCTCTGGTACATTTGACGTATGTAAGCGTGAAAGACACGGAGGAGACTTGATGTATTCGATTTCGATAGAGAGAGAGAGAGAGAGAGAGAGAGAGAGAGAGAGTCACCAATAAATTCAGTATCGATGTGCTTCGCCGGAGAACAACCAGGATCGAAGTCATGGCTCGACAACAGCTGTCATCGGTGCTCTCGTTTGGGACTCGCGCGAGGTAGCAGCTCCTAAAACAGTCGATCGCTTATTGGGACCATCTACCACGAACGAAAAAGTTCATCGGTAGACGCATCCACCACCCTCCTCCTCCTCCTCCTACCCCTCCTCCTCCTACCTCTCTTCCTCCTCCCTCTCTT
>OU426851.1:4413814-4431314 GCA_911387685.1 Dolichovespula media | reverse complement strand
TAATGACATTAGCACCACGGGGTTAGCGGGGTGTTCGTTCGCGAACCGAGAAATCTTTTCGCGTCTCCCTTTCCCCCCACCCCTGACCCTCCCCCTCCCCTCTTCTTCTTTTTTTTTTTTTCTTCTCCTCTTCGTCTTTCTTTCCTTCCTACTCTTCTCGTCACTTTTGTTCGATCGGTCGAACACGAAGCGATTTAATATATTATCGATCGTTAACCAAACTGATCTAAGAAAAAAAAAACCATAAGTTAATCAATACTATTTATCTGATATTTACAAAATATCATGATAATCCGAAATTTCGAAATACTTGAGATACTTTGGTGTATCATCCAAGTATTAGATACCGAAAAGAGAAAGAGAGAGATGGGGGTTAAAGAGAGAAAGAGAGAGAGTGTGTGTGTGTGAGAGAGAGAGAGAGAGAGAGAGAGAGAGATCGAAAGGTAGAAAAGTAGTCGCGTCGCGTACCGTCCAACTTTTTCGTGCTGCGCGCTTCCCATCCTCGAAGGCTTCACTGTGGAATTGGGAGGAATTAAAAACGAAGTAAAATAAAGCAAAAGAATCGTTCGACGTCGTAGCCGGTGATGCCTTTGTGATGTTCTTGGTGAGGCCGCCTTGACTTTCATCTCTCTCTCTCTCTCTCTCTCTCTCTCTCTCTCTCTCTCTTTCTTTACCTCTCTCTTCACCTTTCTTTTCGTCCTCGCCAACGGACCTCCCTCTTTCGGTTTAGTTATCCGTCGGCTACTCTCTCTCTCTCTCTCTCTCTGTCTCTCTCTCTCTCTCTCTCTCTCTCTCTCTCTCTTCTTCTCCAACAACGGAACTTCACCTTCCACAAGGAACTAATTTGAAACTTGTGCGAGCGGTCCTTCGTCGAGCGGGCGTAGAACGCAAAAACTAATCATCCACCCCCTTTCACATTCGATATTAGCATTTCTAATTCGTCTATCTCGAATTAAAGCACATCCGAATCTGGGATACGTTAGTTCTTCTCCTGTGCTCCCTCCTCTCTCCTCCCCCATTGGCCAACTCTTACTTTCGTTTCGGTGGACTTTGTCAGTTCTCTCTCTCTCTCTCTCTCTCTCTCTCTTTCTTTTTTGTCCTTTTGTTCGTCCCTTTTTTCGTTTGTTTGCTTTCGTTTTGCAATTTTTTCTTTCACTTCTTTAGTTTCATTTTTTTTCTATATATTTTTCTATATATATATATATATATATATATATATATATATATATATAAAATATTATATATATTATATGTATATTAAATATATATATATATATATATATATTAATAAATTAATATATTTAATATATATATATGTATATTTCAAATGTATCATTTCAAATTCTTTCTTTTATATTTATACTTCCCCTGGAAAACGTTTTTCTGCGACGTAACAAAGTTATTGTTACATATCGTGATAAATTTTGACAAGGGATTTCATTAAGAATTATCTTTTTGTAGATTGATTCCTTTCAGATATACGAATATTATATCGAGATTAATAATTTCATTATTAGATTCGTATATATTTTAAATCCTATAAATGAATCGTAGAAACTACCACCAATACTACTACCATTATTATTATTATTATTATTATTATTATTACTACTACTATTACTTGATAATTGATGACGTATCTCTTTGTATGGTAGGAACGATCGATCGCAGTAATCAACATTTAATTATTTCTATTCGAGCGTGACTTTCCTGGACAGACTTGACGAGCTTCCTGTTCACGATTCGTTCGACAGACGGCAAGAGACGGGTTCCTATCGAGTGAAAGAGGAATGAATGGGTCAACGTAGGTGGTGAGAGGGAAGAGAAGAGAAGAGGAGTGAAGAGGAGAGAAGAGAAGAGAAAGGGGCTGACCGTCGCAGGACTGGTATTAACGATAATTAGACAATTAATTTCTCGTCCCAGGCCAATGAAGAATATCGTTACCATTACGACTACGACTACGACTACTGCAACGACGACGACGACGACGACGACGACGATGATGACGATGACGACTATGGCAACGGCGCCGACGGTCCCAACGACGACGACGATGACGATGACGTCGATGACGACGTAGCCGCGCGACGATAAATTTAGCAATTATCGCTCCAACGCGTAATTGAACCGATCTTCCGCTCGAAACTTTGTGGGAAAGCAGTCGACCGAGACATTGGTGCCAATTGACCGATTGCATTAACTTTCTGCAATTGATAATTGCTTCGGAGCGTGTACGAAGTAACCGAGTAACGGATTCGAAAATCCGTCTTAAAGCGAGACCGAGTATACCCGTTTCATAATCCTTTTTTTCTTTCTTTTTCCTTTTTTCCTTTCTATTTTTTTTTCTTGTTTTGGTCCGTTTTGTTTCGTTTCGAAGAATGATTTGAAATATGAAATTTGAAACTTTTGTTTCGAGGAATGATTGGAAATCTCGATAGGAATAATTATTTTATGTGATCATATATAATCATTTAGGGGTTGGTTGATCGGTAAGGAACGTTAGCATTTTTTCTTCTTTTTTTTTTTTATCATTGAATTTTCATTGAAATATACGAAATACAATGACGTTTTCATGATCGATGATCATTCAAAGAGGATGGAGTTAAAGGAATTAATGATAGATGGTTACATTTGTCGTTTTACGTTATTATACGTATCTATCTTACTATAAATATGTATTTTGTGTTGATCGATAAAAAATGTTGGAATTTTTGTAATCGGATTTTCATTAAAATGATACCAAATACAATGTTTCTTTACGGAGAAAAAGAAGTCGAAAAATGATAAAACGTTAGAAGTAACATTTGTTACTTTATATGATCACACATAATGTATCTGTCTATTATTAGGTATATGCATTTTGGTTTGACCAATGAAAAATGTAATTTTTTGTTAAGTATTCATTAAAACATACCAAACACAATGTTGTTGTTTTTTTTTTCTTTTTTTAGGGAGGGACAATCGTAAAAATAAGATATATTCGTCACTATTGTATTATACTATTTTATGATTATATTTTTTTTTTGAGTTGATGAATGAACAATTGTTGGAATTTTTTTATTGAATTTACATTAAAATATATCAAACATAATGTTGTTTATTTATGAAAGAGAGAAAGAGAGAGAGAGAGAGAGTCCAAAAAAATTAGATATCGTTAGAAACATTATGTTTATCTATAAATAATATTGGCTTGACCAATAAGAAATGTCGAAATTTTCTAATTAAATTTGACATTGAATATTACCAAGAAAGGATAAAAATTATTGAAAATTTATATGGTTATTCATCGGCCACGCCAATACGGAGTTTTGAAAAATATTTGAAAGAAATTACAAATCAGATTCGACGTCTGATCCTTCTTGCGACGTGGAAGCCACGAGATCCTTCCGTGGAACGCGAGGACTCCCTCGAGACTTTCCAGGAAGCCTTTTGGCGTCTTTGCCGAAAGGATTGTCCTCGAAATCCCGCGAATCTTTGAAAATGCTATGCGACCGAAAGACTCCTTGTCTCTCTCTCTCTCTCTCTCTCTCTCTCTCTCTCTCTCTCTCTCTCTTTCGTTCGTTCTCTTGTGAAATTCCATCAATGCCGACGAACCTGACATTCCATGGTGTTCCACTTCAACTCGAAGATTCTATGTCCTTAAATTTTGCATCTCCCATTTCATTTCGTCTTATCGATTTATATCGATTTTATCAAAATATATTCGATGTTACTACTTATTAAATTATTGCATTATTCATTCGTTATTTGTATTTTTCAACAAAATTAATATATGTGTATGTATATATATATATATATATATATATATATATATATATATATACACACATATACGTTTGATATTTATTAGATAACATGTGGACACTTCAATGAGAAGGACAAGAGTCATCTAATGATCTAACGATTTATCTTAAACATAAACGTTTGACTCTTCTCTTTTCAATCCTATTTTGTGAATCGTCAACATTTTCTTTTTTTATTTTTTGTTAACACGTCGACTGAAATTTGGGCAATTTGATTTGGCCCACTTCACGAATTTCGTCCGAGTCATTCTGATTATCTTACGTATAATAAAACGTGATAAGGAAATGCTATCTGTTGTCATCAGGTATGGCATAATTATCACGTATAATGAAATTTTCATACAGTATCACATCCTATTGGCCATACATTTTATATTACCACTAAAGTTTACATCACTTCTGACGTATATTTTATAATCGTTTTTTTTTTTAGATTTTATAAGTATTATAATTCATGTTTTATAATTATTTGGACAAATAATTCATGAACGATGTTTGTATTATAAAAATTGTTAGGTATTCATATCGTTAAATAAACACAATAACAAAAATTGAAATCAATCTTTCAACAATAACGATCATAGTATAAACATATATATACATATATTAAAATATATATTTATAGTTGATTCGTAAATTAATTATTAAATAATGTCAGACAATTAATTAATATAATTAATATTATTATATTACATTAATTAATTGTCTTTCTAATTGAACTTTTATGATAGCATTTAAAGATAAATCTATTTATTTCTAATGATCTAATTTACACGAATTTAATTATATATATACATATATATTTATTTATTTATTTATATATACATGTATAAAAAAAATATATATATATATAAGCGCATAAAAAATATATACATATATATATATATATATATTTATAATTAATTCGTACATTAATTATTAACTAATGTCAGACAATTAATTAATATAATTAATATTATTATATTATATTAATTAATTGTCTTTCTAATTGAACTTTTATGATAGCATTTAATGATAAATCTATTTATTTCTAATGATCTAATTTACACGAATTTTATTATATATATTTATATATATAAATATATATATATATACACATATATTTATTGATTTATTTATTTATATATACATGTATAAGAAAATATATATACGTGCATAAAAAAGAATTTATATATATATATATATATATATATATATATATATATATAAATTCTTTTTTATATATATATTTTATATATAAATATATATATAAAAATATATATTTTATATATATATATTTATATATATATATATATATATATATATATATATATATATATATATATATAACAAGTGCTTTTAAGTCGGCTAATATAAAATACCATATATTAAGTATCTATCCATATTCACAAGAAAAGATACAAACGACCTAAAGATTTCATTACATTCGCATTATATAGTAAAGCGTGTGAGCGTCTCGCCATCATTACCGTGCAAGAATATTCCTAACTGATCCAATTACGTATACGTAAGGGTAAGGCGACGCCACTCTCTCTCTCTCTCTCTCTCCTCCCTCTCTCTCTCTCTCCCTCTCTCTCTTTCTCTCTCCCTCTCTCTCCCTCCTTCTTTCCCTCATATGCCAAAGCATAAAAAAAGAGGGAGAGAGGATGAGAATGGAAACGGAGATAAAGTTAGGGAGAGAAAGAGAGAGAAAGAGAGAGAGAGAGAGAATGAGAGAGAGAATGAGAGAGAGAGAGAGAATGAGAGAGTGAGAGAGAGAGAGAGAACAAGTTTGCGAGAGAGACTTATACCCACATACACATACATATAAATATATCCACGCGAGCAAAGCATAATGCCGGACGTCGGTCCAGCCCTGGACGCAATTATCCCATTTAAATTAAGCCGCATAATTGGACGGCCGTCTATTCACACTCGTAAAGCACCCGCGCGGGCTTTTACAGCCCGGCCTGAAGGAGGGAGAGGATGAATTTAAGAAGCGAGACGAAGGAGGTGAAGAAGAAGGAGGAGGTGAAGGAGGAAGAAGAAGAGGAACGGACGCGGCAACTCGGAAGGGATAAAAAAAAGGGTATCACCGGAGGCTCGAAAGAGAGAGAGAGAGAGAGAGAGAGAGAGAGAGAGAGAGAGAGAGAGAGAGAAATGAAGGGCGGTCACTTCTCTCGAAAGGATGCTGCTACCGTTTGCCGCTTAAGAGACGATCTACTCGTGCGCCTCTCTCTCTCTCTCTCTCTCTCTCTCTCTCTCTCTGTCAGTGTTTGCCTCTGTCTCTTACACTCTTCCTTTTTCTCTATCTAACGAAAATATCTATACTTTTCGTTTTCCTTTCCATCTTTTGTCCCTTTTTATTATAGATATGGTTCGAATCGAATTTATCATTAAATTAATATCAGCATTTTTTTTTTCGATCGAATTTTCATTTTCTACCTTGAATGATCAATTTTTAAATGGGATTACATTGTATATATATCTATTTATATATATTTATATATATATATATATATATATATATATATATATATATCGAATTTCCATTTTTTACATTGAACGATTAATTTCTAAATGGGATTACATTGTATATATCTATCTATCTATCTATCTATATATATATATATATATATATATATATATATATATATATATCGAATTTCCATTTTCTACCTTCAACGATCAATTTCTAAACGGGATTACATTGTATATATCTATTTATATATTTATACATACATATATATATATATATATATATATATATATATATATATATAATTTTTAAATGAGATTACATTGTATATATCCATTTATATATACACATATATATATATATATATATTTTTCTTTTTCTTTTTTAATATTTAATTTTTTTTTTCATTACCATTTAACGATAATCTCCTTGAACCTTCATCACAGTCGCGAGGGATTGTTCTCTGTTATATTTGGATATGTCGGAGGAGAAAGAAAGACAGAGAGTGTGAGAGTGAGTGAGAAAGAGAGAGAGAGAGAGAGAGAGAGAGAGAGAGAGAGAGAGAGAGAGACGTACTCACATCGTAGAAATAATTTTCCATCGGAGTTGACTCTAAGCCTCTACCCTCCTTTGTAATTCTCTTTTTAAAGATTAGAGTCGATTGGGTTAAAGGGCGATATATGTTCTTCAAAAACATCAACCCACTCGATCCTCTTCCCTCTCGGCCCTCATATTAATTTTTGAACACAAGTTAATCGGAGATGTTGGATCTACCTATGGATAAAGTTGAATAAAATTTGTATGGGTAAACGTTTGAAGGACGTAGGAAAGATTAGGGCTGGTGTCATCGTGATGAATCGTTCAACTACGCTGATAACTCGTTTAACGATCCTCTCTCTCTCTCTCTCTCTCTCTCTCTCTCTCTCATTCTCTCTCTCATTCTCTCTCTCTCTCTCTCTCTCTCTCTCTCTCTCTTTTTCTCTCTTAGAAGGAACGAGACGAGAAAAATCTCGAGTCACGAGAAAAGAGAATTCTCTTGTATCCGAGAGAAAGAGAGATAAAGAGAGAGAGAGAGAGATAGACAGAGAGAGAGAGAGAGAGAGAGAGAGAGAGAAGGGACGAAACGAAAAGGGCAAAAGGGTGGCAGTGGAAAGCTTGAGAGGAGAAGCGAGACCACGTGAGATTACGCGGCACAATCCGCAAACGAGCGAAGTACGGGACGCGTTCTAATTGCGAATATGACTGTGCTTAATTCTCCCTATTCGTGGTGCCGCGAGGAGTTAGGAATTAACGCGCTAACGCCAGCACGACGATAGAATTATCGTTCATGGGACCTGGATTATTAGACTTTCTTTCTCATACTCTATTTCTCTCTCTCTATCTCTCTCTCGCACGCACACACGCACACGCACACACGTACATTGGTTTTCCACGAAAGTTTTATTCCTTATTTCGTAGAATGAGATCGAGAAATCTTAATTCCCTATATTAAGATTTTTATTTCTAAATTATTCTCACTAACAAACTTTGCATTTGGTTAATCGAATAATTAATTCATTCTGTTGAATATTTCTGATAAAAAAAATATATATATATATATATAAACTGAGATGTTTTTTATTTCTTAATCATGCAACGATCAGATTAAAGATATTTCTTACCGTTCGATAATTATAAGAATTTTCGATGATGATATTATATGAAGTAATCGTAATACGATTTACTATTGACATATAAATTACTATGGTTATATAATATGATGATTATAAATCGACAATTAGAGTAGATAATATTTGATACGAATAAATGATAATTTATAGCCAAGAAATATTTTATATGATTATAAACATAAACGATGTCAATATTATTTATCGAATATTTCTCATTGATCAAATCGATAATTTAACCAAGCATTATGCATATTACGTTGCCTAAGTGTTACATGATTAATAATTTTGTTATTATTATTACAATTATTATTATTATTATTATTATTATTATTATTAAATAATCTTCAATTACTTCTTCCTTCCTTTTTTATTTTCTTTTCTAATCTCAAACACAAACAATCATAATATCTTTTTATTGAAAACTCGGACATCAAAGAAGCTTGAACTTATTAGACAAGCCGATACTACATTATTGTTCTTATAACGGTTTTACTTATTCAGATACAAAATAATAAAAATTCCGATATTGCTTATTAACCAACTGAAGAAAATTCGATCGCTTATTATCGATTTAAGACGGTAGAAACCCATGAAATTGAGCTTCGCCAATTGAGCTTCAAGATCTTTGGACATCTATCTGAGGATCCGGTTAAAGCTGTCTAAGGAAAACGGAGTCTTCTTCTTCCCTCAGCGTTAAAATTTCATTCGTAACAACCGACACAAAATCTCCTCTCTCTCTCTCTCTCTCTCTTAATAAATTTTACACTTTAGCGGAGAGAAACAGATCGACGACAAAGAAAGAGAAGATAAAAGGAAGAACAAGGAAGAACAAGGAAGAAGTAGAAGGCACCTTTCGAGGATGAGATAAGAAGAAATCGACCGGCAACTTTTAAATCTGTAGCTCGTGCGTCACGTTTCGTACCGTTAGACGTTATTGACACCTTGTCCGTTCTCTCTTTCGAAAGAGATCTCCCGTTCGATCTCGCACGTTCAACGATCTATCTAGCCGCGGCAACGCTGTCGACTAGCTCGCCAAAGAACTCGCTCACGAATTTATCGAATCGAACTTTGTTTTTTTACCCCACCCCCTTCTACCCCCCCCTACCCTACCCTACCCTCCTCCCTCCCTTACCCCTTCATCCCCGGCGAGTCCCTCGCCGCCACATCGTTGCGAAATTTTGACGATCGGATCGTTTGAAAAAAAAAAAAAAGAAAAAAGAAAAATAATAACAAAAAAATATTGATAATAAAATAAAATAATAATAAGATAAAAAGGGAAAGGTGGATGAAGAAGCAAGAAGGAGAAAAAAAATGACGAAAAGACTATACCATGTTACGATTATTACACTTTATACAGTTATAACAACGGATACGATCGTAAACGTGTAAATCCAATGAAAGCAGAGGCTATTCGAATCTCTACGGTGTCCAATTCGTAAATGTATTTTATATTTTAAAGGCGTCGATACCTAAGTGAATTGGACGATTGAAATGATTGAAAAGTTTGTCTAAGAAAAAGTTCGTCGTCTAACGTGTGCGCGTGTTTTTGTGTCGTTTGAAAAAAAAACTTCCGCTTGGACAACTGTGAATAATCGAGGAATTATTATCACCTGATAATCGATTAACCTTCGTTGGTTCCCATTATATCTTCTCGTTCAATCGTAAAAATCAATTTGGAAGGATTGATATAGACAAAATTATCGACATATATGGGTAATTAAGAATTCATAGTTATAATTCATAATTCACACGATCGACTAATGCGAGCCTAATAACCTATCTATATCTAAATAATTGTTATCTATTCACTGTAATGACGCACATTGATGCATACATATATTTACCTATCCAATTTTTTTTAATCTAAATATATATATATATATATATATATATATATCAATAATGATGATGATTTTTATCATTTATTTCAACGTTCAGACAGAAATGGCGACCAACTTCGTTTACTTACGAAGTAAGTAACTATATAGATCGTTGATTCGTTCGATCGATCGATCGGCCATGATCTTTCCAATGGTAGCAGGACATCGAATGGCGGCCAACTCCTTTTCGATCGTCGTCGTCGTCATCGTCGTCATCGTTGTCTTTGGCCGCCATGTCATTGACTTCGGTTCGAGATATCTCCGGTCTCCGGGAAAACCGACGACTTTGAACTCGACGTTGAAGAAAATTCCAATGCCGTGTATGGAAAGTCGGAGCCATATGAAACGCGATGCCGTAATTAGCGCCACCATCACCATCACCATCACCATCACCATCACCATCATCGTCATCGTCATCGTCATCGTCATCGTCATCGTCACCGGTCTATGGGCTTTTGCACAACTATATTTATCTGTTTCGTGTGTTAGTTTCGGTGTATATAGAAAGAGGAAAAGCCAATTCAAGATCAACGTACCGATTACAAACTATCCGTAATGGAATAATGGAAAATCAAACGAAAGGGATTTCGTTTCCCTTATTTCAAGTAGATATACTTATCTATCACAATTTTCCTCTTCCTCTTTCTTTTTTTTAATCCTTCCTCCGCCTCGTCGCACGCATCTCCGCATTCGTTTCTTTCCTCCTTTCCCTTCTTTCTTATGGTACTTTCTTTCTTTTTTTCTCTCTCTCTCTCTCTCTCTCTCTCTCTCTCTCTCTTCACTTTTCTCTTTCCTTTATTCGACAAAACTTTCGTACAATTTAACGTATATAATTTGAAATATCACATTCTAACGTCGAGGAATTCTTCGTTTCGATTGAAATTTATGGCGGCAGCGAGAAAATTAATCATATTGATTTTCGTTTTTTAATCCATTAGAGATTGCATTGAATGAACGGGGACAGGGGATCGGGGGATTTTCATAAATATCAGTCCTCGAGGAATGAAAATGGTATCACGAATTAACGGCATTGAAGTTAATGGAAAATTAGGATGCCGTCCAACGTAGGCGACATTCTGTCGGCAGTTAGACATTGACTTTGCCCGTTGCATTCCTCGTCCTTTTGCGGTAACTGGAATTGAAACTGAAATTCCGAGATGTGAAAGAGAAAGAGAGAGAGAGAGAGATAGAGAGAGAGATAGAGATAGAAATGTAGAGATAGAGAGACAAACGAGAAGTTAGTAGTAAGAGTAAATAATCTCTCGATTACCGGTGAGAGAGTCTAAATAAGATAGTAAAAATTTCGAGTATTTCGCGAGAAATCTAGAAAAAAAAGCAACGTTTTTATGAAATGCAACGACGACGACGACGACGAGGACGACGTCTCGTTAATCTTTCATGTCCTGCGCGAACGAATTCTTTGCATGTGTTTTCTTATTTTTTTGTTTCCTATCTCCTATTTTCCCGCCTCCTCCTTCCATCCCACACCCCCGTCCCTTTGTCCCAACTCTTTCGCGAGAACGATCGCGCCGCGTTAAGTATTTTTAGGAGTGATAAATTAAAATGAAACAAAAAAAAAAAAATAAAAAAAACAAGAAGACGTTTTCATCGACCGATTGACATCACCTTTAAAATACCTTATCGGTAAACGTTAAATCTCGATTAAAAAACTTAACTCGGGAAACGACGTTTCGACTTGGATCGAGAAATTATGTATATCGTTAAGTTTATTATCGGAAGTAAACACGATTGGACAGAGACAAACATGATCGTTGTAATTCGAATATCGAATATAGATCGTAATAATATCAACGTGAGTTAATAAGTAATTAAGTAAGTAAGTAAGTAAGTAAGTAAGTAAGTAAGTAAGTAAGTAAGTAAGTAAGTAAAGTACTGTACTGTAGTTACGAGATAGTTCGAAAGAATTTTTCGTCGAGATCGGAATAGCGATAGAAGATGGGCATTTACCCTCGAGTTCCGAGAGGGTGAAAGAGAGGAGAGCGTTCTTAGGTGGATCTGAAGATATGTGTGTGTGTGTGTGTGTGTGTGTGTGTGTGTGTGTGTGTGTGTGTGTGTGTGTGTGTGTGTGTGTGTGTGTGTGTGTGTGTGTGTGTGTGTGTGTATAAAACTAAAGAAAAGAGAGAAAAGATAGAGGGAGAGGGGAAGAGGAAGAGGTAGTACGGGGATGAGGATGAGGAGATTCGATGTGCAAGTGGTCGGAGCTATAGGAGAATCCCTCAGAGTAGTTCGTAATGGCGGCTACGGAGGGCCGGAGTCATCCCTCGTGAGGCGGGGTTGCCTATCGAAGGAGGGGAGGTAACTGACTTGAGGGTAAGAGGAACATGAAAGAGAGAGAGAGAGAGAGAGAGAGAGAGAGATAAGGAGTGTATGCGCGCATGTATGCATGTATGCGTACATCTGTGCATGCGTGTGTATATGTGTGTGTGTGTGTGTGTGTGTGTGTGTGTGTGCATGTACGTAGTTCTTCTTTCGAAAGCGAGCGCCGTTCGTCTCGAGAACGTTACCTTTACCTCTCGACCACCTCCTCCACGGCTGCTTCATCGTATTCGCTTTCCTCCTCCCGCCTGGAGGGGACAGAATTTTTTCTATCAGCGCCTCTCCGATGGGTGGCAACCAGGCTGCTCCGTTCTCGACCAATCGAAACGCGGACCGGCCGGTACCGCCTCTCTGATGCGGCGGACTTGCTTTCCTCATCGACCTCACCGGACCCTCTCCTTCTCCCACTTTGACTCTCTTTCCCTCTCCCTCTTTCTCTCTCTCTCTCTCTCTCTCTCTCTCTCTCTCTATCTCTATCTATCTCTGTCTCTCTCTATCCCTATCTATCTATCTATCTCTATCTCTCTTTCTCCCTCTCTTCTTCCTCCTCTTCCTCCTCCCCCTCCTCCTCCTCCTCCTACTACTACTACTCTTCTCTTTAGCTATATAACTACTAGCTATCCATCCATCTATCTATTTATCTTTCTACTCGTTTACTCCCTTCGTATCCATCTTTCTTTTCTTTACTTTTCTTTTCTCTTTTCTTTTCTCCTTTCTTTTCTTTTCTTTTCTTTACGGACCATCGTTTTCGATCATTAGAAAACATGTTTAAAATGGTAAATAATATTTATAATTGATTTTCTCTATCTTTCTCCCTCCCCCTCTCTCTCTCTCTCTCTCTCTCTCTCTCTCTATCTATCTGTCTATCCATCTATCCATCCATCTATCTATCTCTCTCACACACCACGATCGTATATAATTTTCAATTTTGTCGAGATATATCAATAAACTTTGACACATTTAAAATATCGACGATTATAGTTAATACCTATCTCAAAAAAAAAAAAATAAAAATATATGACCACGATTTTTATAATAGTTTCGGTCGGATTAAATAAAAGAACTAAATCTCGAGCAGGTGTCACGTAATTCTAGAAAATATCGAACAGAACCGTCCGGGATGAACGGAAATGTCTTAGTGTTGAAAAAGGCTGTGGAAAATGTTGAAGAGGGTGGTTGGGTGTGTGGGTGGGTGGGAGGGAGGGGGGCGTCAGAAAAGAGAACGCGCATGTCGGGCAGACCTCCCGGAGTTCGAGCTCCTCTTAACGGAGGAGGACCAACCCCTTTCCATGGGAAGCCTCTCTGCAACCTACTCTCCACCTTCGTATCTCAGCTTATAAATTCGTAGGACCTTCCTTCCTTCCTTCCTCTCTCTCTCTCTCTCTCTCCCTCTCTCCCCCTTCACCCCTCAAACTCATCCACTTATGTAAATATATCCTATATTTATACAATTAATACATATCACAGCGGCCTTTTTGCCATTTTCGAACAGAGAACAATAAAATCTTCGTTCTTTTGTAACATTAATTGTAACATCTATTAATCGTATCGATCAAATCGATCGATATTTCAATGAAATATAAACGTGCACTCCAACGACTTGTTCCGATATAAATTCGAAGAAAGAATAAAGGTTATTCTTTCTTTTTCTTTTTCGCTTTTTTCTCTTGTTTTTTTTTTTTTTTGTTTTTTTTTTTCTTTTCGTAAGGAAAGATTTCGGAAGCTGAAGGGATGCGGTGGAGTGGGTGAGCGAGAGGGAACACATTGACACGAGTATAAAAAGTCGTTCCATTTTGGTGGACAACTCGAAGAGAGGAACGAAGGGAGGTTAGAATGTTGGGGGAGAGGGATCGAACTAACGGGAACGGTCCTGGGGCTAGAGAGGGTGCACCTCCGTGAGAGGGAATAGGTTCTAACCGGTTGCGCATGTTCCCTGGTAAAAGGGTATACGCCCTCTGGCGTCTGTGCAATTTCATTTTCTAAATGAGCATCCCAACCCCTTCAGGGACAGAGAGGGTGGGGTCTCGTTGGTTCCTGGGTGTGGGAGAGAGGGTAGGTACGTGCCGTACCCACAACCCGAACAACCGTTGCAACTTTGCTGCAATCGAAGCTGCATATACGTTTCATTAATTATGCATGAGCTGCGGGCTGACCACGGTGTTATCGGTACGCTTGTAGCTCCTATCTGTTACAAAAAAAAAAATAAAAAATAGAAAAAAATATGAGAAAAAGGAAAAAAGAAGACAGGAGAGAAGAAAAAAGAAAGACAACCCATGGAATACCTCGCAGCGATAATAAGACCGGGAATGATCGTAAGGAGTCTCGCGATTTTTATTAAAAATCCGTCGAATTTTGTTAATTCGTGCAGAGCACTCGTCAGCATCGTGCACGCGTTTCAATTGATCTCATCGACAATTTCGATAATTAAACCCGTAGATATATTCAACCAGTTAATACCTAACGAATAAAAATCTCAACGAACGTAGATAATTCCCGGTCAACGACGTCTTCTTTCGTTCTTTTTTCTCTTTTTCTTTTTTTTTTTTTTCTTTTTCTTAACCTTTCTTTCTTCGATCGAATGCCAAACAATTTCTTTCTTTATGCTCATCCCTAATATCCGAAAGTTATCTCGAAAAATCATGTCGCCGCCTTAGAAGCGACTGCTAAGAAAAACCACAAACACGAGAGTTATAATGATCGAATCCGTTCGGGTTGGCAGGGCATACGCCCAAGAAAAAAGGCTTAGGAGAAAAGGTAAAGGGGGATGGTATGGGTGTGTATTTATATGCGTGTGTGTGTGTGTATGGCGAAGGGGTGGGACAAGAGGGGGTGGGGAGGAGCAGAGTTTGGTACAGAGTGGAAGGAGCATCATGACGAATAGTCGAGTTTTCTTGCTTGGAAAAGTTGCGCGAGTAGCATCGACCCTGACCCGGGACAACGGCCGGGTTCGTCCAGCTCGTCTATTTCCCTTCCAACATGGCGGATCCTTTTGGACGTTCTCTCCTCCCGGGTACTCGTCTTCCCTCTCCCTCCCTCTCAACCCTCTCTCTCTTTACCTCTCACACACCTCTTTCTCTCCTCTCTACTCCCGGATTCGTTTCTCATTAATCTTCGTCTCCACCCTTTTGCTCCGTTTCGCGAGTTCTTGCAACGTTCCTGGCCGCTCCTTCGTCCTTCCTTCCTTCCTTCCTTCCTTCCTTCCTTCCTTCCTTCCTTCCTTCCTTCCTTCCATCCTTCCATCCTTCCTTCCTTCCTTCCTTCATTCCGTCTCCACCTCCGTTACGAAGCAACATGGCCGCTCGAATCGACCAACGAGTTCGCTCCTGCGATTAAAGTTGGTAAAGCGATTTTTCAAATTTCACATTGGTACCACGCGCTATTGGTCGCCAATGTGAGAATACGATGGCCGATCGTGGATGATATAAAATGGATATACCAAACGTATATTTATTCGAAACTGAAACCAGTCCGGATAATTTAGATCTTTCTTTAACTAAAGCCGTATATCTATTGATCCTATAACGAACGACACGTCGAACGGAAGGGAATAAATCTGAGCAAAAGAGATAAGAGAGAGAGGGGGGGGAAGAGGAAGGAAAGGAAAGAAGCGAAAGGAAAAAAAGAAAACGAGGAAAAAAATTGACGAAAGAAAAAAGAAAAGGGATTTCGTTTTCGATCGGTATAACGGAATGAAGAGCTTACGTTGATGAACTTTCGGGGAATGAGAATAGAATGGGGCGAAGAACAGGTGACCAAAAAATGGTCTGGCGCCAGGAAGGCACTAGGCGAGGGAAGCTGCCGTCGGTCGTAGTCGTTCCTCGTCGATCCTGGAGCCAGGAGGGAAAAAGAAAAAAGCTTTCTCTCTCTCTCTCTCTCTCTCTCTCTCTCTCTCTCTCTCGTTCGCTAGCTCGCTCGGTCGCTCTCTTTGGTATCTCTTCTCTCTTTCTCTCGTTTACCGAGGACGGCCTTGAACTTGGAGGGACTCCCCCGTTGGCCTAAAAACCATGTCGCAGTTTTTCCTTGGGGCAGCGACGGAACGGCGTCGAAGGCGGTTGCGGCAGCAGCAGCAGCAGTAGTAGCAGAAGCAGCAGTAGTAGCAGCAGTAGCAGCAACAGTAGCAGTAGCAGTAGCAGTAACACCAGTAGTAGCACCAGAAGCTCTCCAAGCACGAATCACCGAGCGAAACGGCTCTTCTTACAAGCTACTTGTTAGGTAGCTCACCGAAGGTGGGACACGGAATAGTCGAGACCCCTTTTAACTTAAACCAATCCCTCCCTCCCTCCCTCCCACCCTCCGCAACTTCCTTCAGCCCAGCTCTTCCGCGGCCTTCCTTTTTACACTTCTTCCTCTTCTCTCTTCCTTTTTCTTCATCCTTCTTCTAGTTTGACCAAAGTACCGCGATAAGATTTGTGGTTATAGGTTGTTTTTGGAACGAACGCTCCGTTGGGGGGTCGACGACTTGGATACGATGATCCTCGGTATCCACGTTGACCTTTAGCTTGGGATAGGGGGGAGGTAAATGTCTTAGGGAAATGTTGGTATATGACTGTGTTTTCTGAATGAACGAATGAATGACTGACTCACATGGTCGACGTTTTATTTTTCTAAAGGGAAGAAGATTACACGCGTTAATATCGGGAAATTCTTTTAGATTCTTATTATTAATTGATTATCATCATTTTTAAGAGAGAGAGAGAGAGGGGGGGAAGAGGTTTTCATAATCTATCATCGGAGGATGAAAAATAAAAAAAATATTCTTTTGTCCGTTCACAATTCCTTATATCTATTAATTCCAGATAATGTTCATTCATAATCGCTCGTAAGACAGATAGGTATAGTAAATATAAATGAGATTTAATAGACCGTCTAAAGATATATTTTCTTTAGAGACATTTAATGGAGCAACCCAGTATCTAAGTGGTAAGTATATCTAAAGTTCCCTCGAGGACATCTGGGCATCGACCCCTACCATCCACACCCTGCTTATAAGATTTGTGGTTATGGCTCTTTCCTGGTTCACGAATAGCACGGCAAAGGAGATAGAGTAGTTTTTCGTCTCTTACTTCTCTTTCTTGGCCGCATCGTCGACGGATTGAAGTTCAAGGTCGGAGTTAATAGAGGATCGACGTACTCATGTGTTAGTAAATTTATATATATATATATATATATATATATATATATATATATATATATATGTATAAGGTGTCGTGGAGGTATTCTAAGAAAAAAAAAAAAAGTGAGATTTGCATCGAACGTAGATAGATATCTGATAGATAATGAATCGATGAGGAAGGAAATTTATTGTTGTTACGTCAACGTTCCGTTGCTGTCGTAATCGTTATCGTCATCTGT
>OU426851.1:4366314-4403814 GCA_911387685.1 Dolichovespula media | reverse complement strand
TTTCCCCTTTCTTTTTCTTCTTTCCATTTGCCTCGCGCGACAGGTCGCTATGTAGGAAGGAATCTACAAGGAACGCCTTCGACGATTTAATTGGGATTTAATCATAGACTCGCTCTCTCTCTCTCTCTCTCTCTCTCTCTCTCTCTCTTTTTCTGATACATACGAATTTATAGCCCTTACCCGTACGGTCTCTCATCCAGTTCATCCAGTTCCAAAAAGTTGTCATTTATTACGATATGTTTGTGTGTGCGCGTACGCGTACGCGTATGCGTGTGTTATACATATGTATATTATTGAAAAAAAAAAATGGCGAAACTCCTGAACGGAACCTTGGAAATGTTGAAACAGTGAGAACTTTCGATCGGTTTTTGTAAGGTTCTACGAGAAAACGCTCGTGCCAGCTCGCCGGCAAACGAGACAAGAAAATAATCCGCCGTGTCAGAAGCTGTGAAAACGACTCTCTGGCTAAAAAGTTGAAAGCGTTCATGACTACATACATCAGTTGACGATTCATAATGTATTCACTGGCCTTTCGTAGATACATCTTTTTCGATCCATCATTGTTCTTTTTTCTCTTTATATATATATAATGTGTGTATGTGTGTGTGCGTGTGCGTTTGTGTGAGTGGGGTATACAGATATATATACCAACACACACACACACACATACATATATATATATATATATATACACATATTTATTTATATACCGGAAAAAGAAAATGTGTCTTTTCATAGACGTAACCGATTGTCTATTTCCTTTCTTTTTATGATTTTATTGATGAGATCGAGATGCAATATTTTGTTTGCTTTTTCTTTTTTGTTTGTATGAATCGTAATCATTTTTTTGTTCGTTGGTTCCCTCGGTTATCTCAAAATTTATCGAAAGATTTTTCTCTTTTCTTTCTTCTCGTCTCTCTCTCTCTCTCTCTCTCTCTCTCTCTCCCTCCCCTTCTCTTCTCGCAATAATGTAAACTTCGATTTAACGAATGTTATATTCGTATATTGTCCGGATCGATACGACGTAGTAGTTGGTAAGAGTCGTTGTAGATCGATAGATCCCTCCTAGCATATCCCATCGGTCACTGGTCGTTATCCGACATTGTGACGTTTAACGAGGATCAGAGAAAAGGTTAACGACTACGTAACAGGATCGCTCGCAACTGTGATGATTAAGTAGCTTCGTGCGCGCGTGCATTCGTTAACGGCTCATTAAGAATTAGATTCGATCGTAATCTCGAACCGGTAATGATCCTCCCTTTCGATCGCTAAGGACTCGAGAATTTTTTTACCATAAGACGCGATAATGACTAGTTGAGCGTATCGTGCCGAAGGTTGAACGTAAGTAATAAATTGCTTATGTACAATGTCAAACCTGCCGTTTTTATTTTTTACATTGTAATATAATAAAATGGTCTTACTTGGATATATACATGCACACGTATATATATATACATATATATATATATATATATATATATATATATATATATATATATACACGTGTATAATACGTATATAAATTTATTTCGATGTTATCGAAAATTAATGAATCAACTTTGTTTCGCGAATTTAAAATAATAATAATAATAAAAATATTCTTTTCACTTTAATAAATATATATATATATATATATATATATATATATATATATATTGGGTTGATACAAAAGTTCGTCTCCTTTTTTATATGAAAATTCCAGAAAAATTTTATTTACTATTTTTAGTAAATAATAATAATTATTAATATATATATATATATATATTAATAATAATATGTATATAATAATAAATATAAAATAATAATAATAATAATAATAATAATAATAATAATAATAATAATAATAATAATAATAATATTATCTTTCCAGAACAAATAAATCTATCTTTAAATGCTATCGTAGAAATTCGATAAGAAAAACAATTAATACTTTTTTAATGAAATTTTTTTAATTTTCATTAATAAGTACAACATTAATTATAAATGTACACTATAAAAAAAGAAAAAAAAATATATATATATATTTATTAAAGCGAAAAGAATATTTTTATTATTATTATTATTATTATTATTATTATTATTATTATTATTATTATTATTATTTTAAATTCGCGAAACAAAGTTAATTCATTAATTTTCGATAACATCGAAATAAATTTAGACGTAATTACTTGAACGTTTCTGGCGTAGAATATCTATAACAAGAAATCTAGTGTATTATTAAAGAAACGCGCGTGTACACACACACACACACACACACATACAATCAAGCAAAGTAATTGGAAAATAAATAACTCAATTTATATTGAATCGAAGTAGAAATATTTGTTGATAAAAGTTGATTTATAGCGAATTACTGAAATATCTAACAGAATGAGTTCGACTAAAACGTGCATTAATAATCATATATAAGCAGTAGCATAAGTTAAAGACAAAACGAGGACCCGCCAATTTGATCGAGTGATTTAATTGCATATTTAGAAAAAAAAAAGAAAGGAAACGAAAATACATAAGGAAAAAAAAAAGAAAAGGGAAGGCACGGAACCTTGGTACTTCGAATTAATAACCTCCTTGAAATAATGTTAATAACGTATATGAAACGTAATTGCATGTTTCTTATGGCGCGTATCTTTTTAATTTGATTCGAGACAGATGAATAGATAGCTAATAGGCAAATAGGTTATATGTGAAAAATCGTAAATCTTTGGGTAAATGTCTTATAGTTTCTCTCTCTCTCTCTCTCTCTCTCTCTCTCTATTTCCCTTTTTATCTATTTTTATATTCTCCTTAACTATATATCTATCACGAAAGAGATCAATTTAACGAGAACGATTAACAAGGAAAAGATGATGACAGGGGATTATGAAAATAATTGTGAGACGTGATAACAAGGGGAAGGCAGAACACCGTGACTAATTGCTATACTTGTCGACTGATCCTCATTTAGGGATATCTATCTAATAAAACATAATATATATGTTATATATATAATATATAAATATATAGATATATTATATATACATATATGTATGATTGTTTTAATTTAATTTAAATTTGTAATATTCATATGAATGTTACCCTTATAATTATAAAAAATATGAAATCTTTATATTAGTCTTTTCTATATCCAATCGAATCTAGTATTTAGAAACTTATATACCATGTAAAAGTTTATACAGGTACTTACGTTTTCTCAGTTAAACGCCAAGGAAAGAGAAGTTAGTCGGTCTCTTCGCAAAGAGAGTAGACAAGCATAAAAAGTATCTGAAAGTGCAACGTTGCAACCAATTTCCCCTTCGTCCTGTCCCACCACTTTTCCACTCAGCGACAACCATAAACGTTAGTTGTGTAGCATGCGGAAAACTCGACGTTCGAGATTTTTTTCTCTTTCTTCTTTCTTTCCTTCTCTATTCCTTTATTTATTTCTTTTCTCTCTCTCTCTCTCTCTCTCTCATTCTTGCTTTTCTTTTCTCCTTTCTTTCTTTCTTTTTTTCTTATGTTTTTTTCTTTTTCTTAATTTCGTCCTTCTCATTACGTCCGGTACCCGATAGAAAAAAAAAAAAAAAAAAAAAAAAAAAAAAAAAAAAAAAACAGAAAAATCGTAACGTCACGTTGATTTCGTACGAATTAAGAGTAATCCTTATTCGTGACTTCTCTATTATTTAATAATCAAAAACGAAGGACGAGGAAAATGTCTGCCGTCGGTATGATAATACATTAATTCAAGTCATAAATCTGAATGAAATTAACTGACCGTGTTGATTTTTCCGCTTGGAAAAACTCCCCTTCGTGGGTATATCTTCCCTCATTTCTTCCTTAGGTTTAATTCGTAAGAAAAACAGTTTTACCTGATATATATATATATATATATATATATATATATATATATATATATATATATATGTATGTATGTATGTATATATGATGCACACGATCGAGTATCTACGTCTAATAATTTACACTGTTACTTTACGTTAAAAAAAAAAAACAAACATAAAAGGAAAAAGAAGAAAGAAAAAAAAAGAAAATTCTGCTATGAGTACGTAATTATGACTCGTAGAAAATTTCGACGAAATTCGTGCGTTCGACCGATAATGAAATAAAAAAAAAAAAAAAAAAAAAAAAGAAGGGAGAAACGTTTCGATCGGTACGTCGTTAAAAGTCACCGTTAAAATTTGGAACCACGAATTGGTGCGCGGCCATTGCTCGTGGGCCTTGTGGGGCCCCACCGTAAGAGGCCGTTCTTCGGGGTCCCACCAGCCGGCCTTCCAAATTTGGCACACGCACGAGAGAATCTTTTTGCCAGGGTTCTTAGGAAAAATGGCCGTTGCGGTTTGCACGATACATGGCTCCTCCTCTTAACGCCATGCACCGGCCAAAATGGAAAAAGAAAGGGAACGAATTGAATCGTATATCAGCTTACCCTCAAGCCAAAAATGATAATGAATTCGTATAAATAAAATATATTCAATCGTCGTTCGTGAAGATTCATTTAATCTGTGAAAAGTGAACGGGAAGAATTATTACGAATCGATGGATATTATTATGCTTTCCATTTTGTTTTTTTTTTGTTTCCTTTTCTTTCCCTTTTTTCGCTAAAAATTGTCACTGTTTTTGTTTTTGTTTTTTTTTTCTTTTTTTTTTTTTTATGGACAATCAAACACCAAACCGAATATTTTTTAAGAATTCAACAAATTTTTAAATAAGATCGTAACGAAAATTTATTTGCCTTGCGGAAGAAAAGTTATTAAAAATTATAATCGGAATTTTTGTGATAACTCGACGATTTTTCTTGTACCGATCGATCATTAAACGGGATATCTCCAATGAATTTTACAAATTTTTAAATGAGATCGTAATGAAAATTTATCCGCTAATTTATGCGACGAGGGAAATAATGAAGAGGAAAGGTTGGTAAAAATTATGAATCGGATTTTTTTATTTTTTTTTCTTACAAAATTGCGACGACTTATTTACGAATTATTTTTAAACGGAATATCTCTGAAGAATTGAACAAATTTTTAAATTTTTAACGCAATAAAAATTTATCTGATGATTCATATAATAAAGGAAAATATGAGGAAAAAAGTTGATTAAAAATTACAATCTGGATTTTTGTCAAAAATTTTGACAAATATTTTTGCGAATGATTTCTAAGGAATGGAATTAAATTAACTTCAAATGAATTATAATAGATTTTCGAGTGATAGGACAAAACCCGACGCTAGTTAAATTGGGGGGGAAAAAAAAATGATGGCTCATTATAAATCAAACTGAATGTGAATCTTTTATAAGATCTTGACGAATTTTCTATAACCATAATTTCCAAACGACGAGCCTACACGTAATCCGACACATTTATAATTAGAAACACAACGTTATTAAACGTTCTTATTAGAAACTGATTGGCGGAAGACATGAGAGGAGAGAAAATGCGAGGGATCGTTCAACTTGCCGAATCGAACGAATCCTCGAACGAAATTTCATCCGATCGAAATATACATTCTCAAGAATATTATGAATCTTATGATAAAAAGGAGAAAAAAAAAGGAAAGAAGAAAACCACTTACAAGTATCGTAACATCGTTTGCGTAATAATTTGCGTTAGAGAGCTTGATAAAATGTTTGGTGTGGTCGAACGGAAGACGAAGGAAGAGAAGATAAGGTAGAAGATCAAGTCGGAGAAATTAAAAGAGAGACACACGAGAGGGAATGGATTAAAGGATGGGCTATCGGAGCAGCAAAAACAGCATCGGCAACAACAACGACGACAAAGAAGGAAAGAAGAAGAAGGAAATGAAAAAGAAAAGAAAAAGAAAAAAGAATCACTCTCGAATTCCCATCGAACAAATCCTCGACAAAATCTCATATAAACGATGAAGAATCTCGCATACCTCAGGAATATTCTGAATCTTATGATAAAGTGAGAAAACTAGTTGGTACACGAGTATCGTGATAGCCGTTGGTGGTAGACAGTTTGGTAGTGGAAAGATTTCCTTGGTCGAATGGAAGACAGTAAGAAGACGGAAAAGAAGAAGAAGAAGAAGAAGAATAAACAGAAAATGAAAAAGGAGAAGAAAAAGTCCGAAGGATTAAAAGAGACGAGAGGGAAGGTAAAAGGTGGCCTATCGAAGGAGTTGCTTCGGTAGAGAGATGAGAGGCAAAAGAGGTGGAGAAGAGGAGAAAGGGGAGGGGAATGGGTGGGCTCTTTTGGGGGCTGCGACGGAAGATGCGCCAACGGCGAGAGGGTGGACGGGGGGGGAGAAGGAAAGAGAGAGAGAGAGAGAGAGAGACTCGCGAGTTGCGCGTTGCCTTGTTGTTCAGGTAGGAGAAGCTCGTTGCCGAGCTTCGAACGAGAGAGGAGAAACGTCCTCAGTGGGCGTGAACGGAGGTAGCAGGTGCGCGTGGGTGGGGGAGGCGTGGTGACCGCGTCCGATTGGCCCCAGGCAGACCGGAAGTGGGGTGCCAGGAGGGCTTCGAAGAGGGTCGCGAGGAGGGCCACGAAGAACCTCGGCGCAGAGAGGGCGCACCCACCTCGTCGTTGTCATCGTCTCTCTCTCTCTTTCTCTCTCATTCTCTCTCTCTCTCTCTCTCTCTCTCTCTCTCTCTCTCTCTCGACCGCTAGCAAAAACGATATATCGCGTCTCTCGCGTGAGACGCTGCAAAAAGCTGCCAGGTGGCATTTCGCCTTTACCTTCAGGGCTGCTACTGCGCTGCTTGCTACTGCTACTGCTACTGCTACTGCTACTGCTACTGCTACTGCTACTGCTACTGTTACTGCTACTGCGACTGCTACTGTTGCTGTTGTTGCTATTGCTATTGCTATTGCTATTGCTATTGCTATTGCTGTTGCTGTTGCTGTTGCTGTTATCGCTGCAGCTAGTGCTGCTGGTACTGCTGTTCCTGACTTCCTTCTTTCATATCATTATCCCTGGAGTCCTGTAACCTTCTTTTATATACATTAATACGTTAAATCGTATTTCCCTTTGTCCTCTATACTCTCCATAGAGCGGTCGAATTTAAAATCGTTTTACTCTATTAACGTCTCTGTTGTAATTATCTAGGAAATAGTTTCGATTGAAACGTATGACGAAATTATACGCATAGTACTCACGTCGATGGACGCTTAAGGTAAAAGGAAAAAGAAAAAATGCCATTTGCACTTACCGCAGGATGCTCGTTAAGATTGGATCGATAGTTCGTCGTCGCAGTTCGTGTGGGCGTTCGAGCAAAAGTGTCGCGTTCGATCGTGTTTGTTCTCTCGGTTATAGTGTTCGTTCGTTCGTTCGTTCGTTCGTTCGTTCGTTCGTTCTTTCGTTCGTTCGTTTTGAACGGTCGCTAAAGGGCGTTAGGAAAGAAAGAGGAGAGAAGAAACGAGAAGAGAAAGAGAACGGAAGAGTAGTTTACCTGGTTGGGTGTTGTGTGGAAAAGGACGTAACGTCGACGCGTTATCTTTTTCCGTATGTACGTTTCTTCTTCCGTTCGCCTACGTAAACGGCGACTGTACCTTACTTATCCAACTACAATACGTATATACATACGTACACACTTACATAGTTGTACATACATACGTACACACTTACATAGTTGTACTTATATATGTACATACTTACATGGTTGTTCTTACATACGTAGAGATACTTACATAGTTGTACTTACATACCCGGCGGCTTTTAGGATTGATGGACGGAAACGCAGGAAACGCGAGAAGAATGGCAGTAGGAGTCGACGTTGTCCTTATTTCTTAGGCGGGGGAGGGAGTCGTATTGTTCGGCTGTGCGAAAAGATATCTTTTCTTTGTGCATGCATCCCAATGAGAATTAAGCATTGTTGATTGCCAGATCCATCCCGGTTGCGTGTCTGCTTTTTCCCTTTTTTCCCATTTTCTTTTCTTATCTTTATTATTATTATTTGTTTTTTTTTTTTGTTTCCTGTTTTTTTTTTTTAATTTTTTTAATCAAAAGTAAATAACACATATTTATTAATTAATCAGATCGTACGTTTAATTGCCATTTAATATTTCATAGCTTATTCTTATTGTTCTCACGATAGAACCTTCAGAGTTTCATTTTTTTTCTTTTTTTTTTTTCTTTATTCTTCTTCCTTTTTCTTTCTTTCGTTTTTTTTTTTTTTTTTTTCTTTCCTTTCTATACCGCTGCCCGTCACGTTTTCTTTCAAGCGAGCGAAATCAAACGATACGAATATTCATTGGACATATTAGATCGAAAAAAAATTAATTCAATTTAATTAATTCCCATTGATATTCATAATACTTTCCCTGGTTTTTTTTCTTTTTTCTTTTTTCTTTTTTTTTTTTATAATCCCGCGAAAAGCTTTGGCGTTTTCATATTTCGTTAGAAATAATTAATGACGCGTCGAACGAAAAGAGAAAAAAAAAAAAAGAAAGAAAAGAAAAAAGAAAACGAGGAAAGGAGAAAAGGAAGAGACGTTCCTTTAATTAGGTTCAACAATAACGTGTTGCGTTTCATCTTATCACGATGTAAGACGTGAAACCGTCATAGTTATGTATGATAATGATCCATCCAGAATTATGCGTGTCATCGATGCTCGTCGAAAAAAAGGGATAACAAAAGGGAAGGTATCGTACACAACGACCGTCAAATCGCCATTATATCCATTACGTCAATTAAATCTCACCTAATTAAGAATTCTCGGATAATAACAATTTGCAAAATTATTGCGAGAAAGGAGTACGGACGCGGGACACCGCCACACGTCTTCTTGGTAATCGTCGTGATCGTGATCGTCATCGTGACTCCTCAGCGATGATTCGAGATAAGCCACGACCTCGGTTTAATGCGTTAGAGAGACAGAGAGAGAGAGAGAGAGAGAGAGAGAGAGAGAGGGACAAAAGGGAAACAATGGGTCGGGCAACCCTTTACGAGAAGGCGTAAGCTACCTTGAGGTGCCGTGGAGTCAGTCGTCTCTTTAAGAAATAAGAAAAGCTGTCGGCTCTTCATTACCAACAACCTCGACGAAACGAAACGAAACGAAACGAAACGAAACGAAACGAAACCAGACGAGACGAGACGAGACGATCGAGTTACACCGGATGATCGCATCGTGGGATATCTTATGTGGAACCATGAATATAACAATGGAGAATAAAATGTGCTTACCTTCCGACTGGATAGATTCTACTGAACAACAACGACGAAGAAGAAAATTATAGAAAAAATTATATATATATATATATTTAATTTTTTCTATATATATGTTATATATATATATTATATATATATTATATATATATATATAATTTTTTCTATATATATGTTATATATATATATATATATATATATATATATATTTTATATGGATATAAAACTGACTAACAGATTAGAGGGAGAGGGAGAGGGAGAGGGAGAGGGAGATGCGTGTATTCGAGCCGGACTACAGGACATCTACAACGATTATACCCGTTCGATTTATGGGATTTTGCTAAGAAAAAGAAAGAAAGAAAAAAAAAAAAAGAAAAAGGAAAAACAAGAAACGGAACGTTTATCTTGTTCTCCAATCAAATTGTTATACACTCATCTGGAGATAAAAAAAAAGAAAAAAAATAAAGGAAAAAAATGATAGAGCTGTGACACGTTCATCCCCGATAACTCTGACACTATGTTACTATTTTATCTTTTTATCTTCGTCTTTTCTTCCTTTTTTCTTCTTCTTCTTCTTCTTTTTTTTCTTCTCTTTTTTCGAGATCCCCCAATAATTAACTGATATAGAATGAAATAGTAGTATAGAGGATACTACTAATCATATAATTATCTATCCGAAGATCTTTCCTTTTTTAAACGTCATGGAATACAATTGTTTGTGGTTGAAATATTTCATGAAATTTTTTATTTAAGAACGACCGAGAGAGCGAGCGAGAGCGAGCGAGAGAGAGAGAGAGAGAGAGAGAGAGAGAGAGAGAGAGAGAGAGTAGGTGGTTTCTCGCGTTGGATTCGGTGCACGTACCTATAATTCCGTGGACGGTTAGGTATAAATTAATTAGATAATTAATCGTGTAATGGCTTTAATTGGGCCCTGTTAAGTGTCAGCGAGCTTCCCTGGCGTAATCTTCGTCTTGGCATCTGCTTTACCTACATAGGCGCGTGTAAGTATATGGAAGATAGGATTAACTATCTCTGTCTCTCTCTCTCTATCTCTCCTTCTCTCTCTCTCTCTCTCTCTCTCTCTCTCTCTCTTTCATTCTAAAGTCGTTGCTGGCGTCGTCGTAGAGCTTCGGGGGCAGGTTCGTCTCTCTCGTGCGCGCGCGCGGCGTGTCGACTCCAGGTAAAACGGCAGGTATATATACATACACATATACATACATACATACATACATACATACATACGTATGTACGTATGTACTTACATAGATAGATAGATACGTATGTACGTGGTCGAGGAAAGGGAAAGATCGGGGCCCTTCGTTCGCCGCGAAGTCGTTAAGATTATAGATAAGAACGCTGAGATTTAGCAGATCCGATAGCGGCTGATAAGCGAGCATGCAGCGCACTTGTAAACGGAGATACGATACCGTTCTCCTTCTTATCTTCTTTCCTTCTGTGTTCCTTCTCCCTATTCTTGTTTTTCTCTTTTTCCGTTCCTCTTTATTTTTCTTCTTGTTTATTCTCCTTTTTTCTGTTTTTTTTTTTTTTGTTTTTCCTTTATCTTTGGATATCGTTATGTTTGGTTCGTTACCACGACAGGGCCACAAACGGTTCCGAATATAACTCTTTAATTTTTCTTTTTATTTTCTTCTTTTCGATATTTCGAAGAAAAAAAAATGAAGTAGCGTTGTTATGGCATAGAGAAAGAAAGAAAGAGAGAGGGAGAGGGAGAGAGAGAGAGAGAGAGAGAGAGAGAGAGACGAAGATGGACGAGTTTCATTCGAGAAATGTTTGATTTTCCAAGAAAAATGGTTATGCTAAATAAGAAATTAGGAGAGAGAGAGAGAGAGAGAGAGAGAGAATAGAATAGAATCATTTATTCATGTCAAAGAATATATATACATATATTCCTATGTATACTAGTGTGTATGTATATATATATATATATATATATATATATATATATATATATATGTATGTATGTATGTATGTATATATGTATATATGTATATGTACGCATGTATATATATATATATATGTATACACACACAACATGAATAATTATAAAATATAGCTAGTAATATTACACGATAATATATTTATGAAAAAAAAAATGTAAATTTTTTTACACGGCACCCATTGTAATATATATAAAAGTAAATAAGATAATTAATATAATAAACAAAAAGTTTTATCATTGTGGAGAGAGAGAGAGAGAGAGAGAGAAAGAGATAATAGAATATAATATTTATTTATTTATTTATTTATTTATGTCAAGATCTATATATATATATATATATATATATATATATATATATATATATATATATATATATATGATATTAGTAAAATTAGTAATCCCATTATTTTTTAGAGTGAAATTAGTGGTGCACAGATGAAAAAAGGTGTAAAAATTCTTAAACTACAATCGTCATAATATATATATATATATATATATATATATATATATATATATATATATATATATATATATAAATAATTAATATAAAGAATAAAGAGTCTTAGGGTTCGTTAAAGGGTGTGTTTCGTAACGAATTATCGCGCGGTTCAATTCAAAATAGGTGTCGCTCCTAATTGTAAAAAATAAAGAATGAGAAAAATTAGTTTGTACTGGGTTACGACGTTACGCTTCGATGAAGGCTCGCAGTAAAAGGACTTTTAATTAATTATTCTCTATAATACAGAGGTTATTATCGAGCTATGCCGAGTCTCAGAGCCGAGCTCTACTACCAATTGCTTGACCGTTAACGGGACCGAGTTATTTATTTACACTGTAAGAATCTAATCGAATTTTTACGCTTGGGCTTGCTTACGGATCGGCCAATCCACGTACTCTCTTTTTTTGCGTCCTTCCTTCCTTCCTTCTGTTCTTTTACATTATTTTTTCCTCCTTTTCTCTCTCTCTCTCTCTCTCAGTTCTTTCCTCCTTTTTTTTCTTTTCTTTTTTTTTCCCTTCCTATTTAATTTTTTCCATCCTCTTTTTTTTTCTAATTCTTTTCCTTATTCTTCTTCGTTTTCTTCTTCTTCTTCTTTTTTTTTTGTCGTTGTTACGTCTTTTTGTTCTCCTTTTTTTTTTGTTTCTCTCCGTTCTCCGTTTTTTTTCTTCGTTCGCCAACGGAATACCAGGAGCACCGTAAAATGGCTCATTCAAGGATGAAGGAATCTCCTCGTTGGAGGTATAATTACGGAGCACGCTCGAACACGTATATAATTTCTCTCGATCGTAACTTTTCTTGGATCGTAACTGCTGCGCAGTTTTTGAAAATTTTTACAACGATCCTCCTCCTCCTCCCTGCCGCGTTCACCGCCGCCGCCGCCTCCGTCTATTCGATTAGCATTGTCAAAGAATTCTTTCGATCCATCGAACATCGGACTTTATCTAAGTATCTCCCGACGAACGTCTGAGTAATATCGTCGAAAATGAAGGATTTAATTCATCAAAAAGAAAAAAAATAAATAAACAAATAAGTATCTACAAATGAACGTCCGAAGATTAAATTGATATCGGGGATAACAAAATAAAAAAAAAATAAAGAAATAAAAATAGACGGATAACGATTCACGATATTACACGCGTGATTCGTTTCGATGTATAAAATAGTTAAATGATCGATATAATTCTTGCGATCGTTCGAATTTGAAAGAAAGAAAAAAATAGAAGAAAAAAAGAATCGAATCGAGTATATCGAAAGATAATTCGGTGGCCCCGATGAGCCGGGAAAAATTTCAAAAGTTTGAATGCGTGTACCATCGAAGCTCTCACTTCGGCGGGCGATGTCAAAACGGTTCGGAGTTTCACCGCTACGTGGCGCTACTCTGTGCTACTCTCGTCGCGCCAATGAGAAAACACCGCGCGCGATCTCCCTCCTTCTCTCTCACTCACTCACTCTCACTCTCTCTCTCTCTCTCTCTCTCTCCCTCTCTCTCTCTCTCTCTCTCTCTCTCTCTATCGCTCTCGTTCCTGATACTTCGATTTTTATACCGAAGCTGCCTTCGTCGCGTCGCCGCCACGCTTTTTGCGCTCGGATAATGAAAGATTTATGAAAGAACGCGTCGGCGTTATCGCGAAAATCGATCTCTCGATATTCATTCAAAGAAATTCGAGAGTATATACCAACCCTCGCTAGAGTTACACACGCATACACATACACGCACGCACACCATACACATACACATAACTTACACATGACACACACACACACACACACACACACACACACACACACATGCACATTTCACATTTCACATGCACATGCACACCTCTGATATATTTCTCCTCTAGTGGGCGAAACTATTTCTCGCTTTTTTTTCTTCCTTTTTTTTTTCTTTCTTTTCCATTTTTTTTCCTTTTTTTTTTTTGTTTTACATTGCTAGATCTTCGATTTACATGGCAAAAGAATATTAAGGTCGACGACGTATACACAAACACACACGCATACACGCATACAAGAGCACGCGCACGCGACGTTTCTCACACATACGCGACAATACGAAAACGCATGACAATATACGAATATATATGTACGTACTTATGTGGAAGGTACTTAAGTGTGTGTATACGAGATCGCAGGGCTCACGGAAAGCGATCGTTCGGCGACCTTCTTGGCACGCCAGTAGTTCATCCACGCTTGCCTTTAGTTTTTGCTTTTCTTTCTCTCTCTCTCTCTCTCTCTCTCTCCTTTCTTTTTTTTTTTTTTTGATTTTTTTCTTGTCCTTTTTTTTTTTTTTGTTTCTTCCTTTCCCTCGTTTTTTCATCTCCACTCTGAAAGGCTACCACTCCACTCTCGTGAGTTCCTTCTTTTTTTCCCTTCGCTCCATTTTTTCTCTTTCGTTTAATTTTTTTCCTTTTCCCCTTCTTTGGTTCTTTTTTTTTTTTTTTTCTTTCCTCTGTCTCGTTTCGTTGTTCCTCTTCGCTTAAAACGACGGATTATGACGCGCGCACCCCGACGACTCGGCGAGGCTACGAAACGTTTCGATGTTATAATTTTAAAGACAGATAGAACGAGATGGATCGTCTCGAGACGTGTCGCGGGGAGGGCGGTGGGCTCTGGATTTGAAAGTGGGGTCGGGGGAGGGGGAGGGGGTTGGTGATCATCGATCGAAGGAAATCGACGAGAGTTTCTATGGATCGGTTAAAGGGATCCTATTGGAATCGAATAAATAGTGAGAAATGATCCGCTCATGTATGCTAATCGAGTCCGAGACGAGTTATAAAAAAAAAAAAAAAAAAATAGAAAAAAAAAATACTCTTCCACGATGTCTCTCTCTCTCTCTCTCTCTCTCTCTCTCTCTATTTACATACAGCTCTTACCACTTATCAGTCGGGAGAGAAAAAAGGAGGGGAAAAAAATGAAGAAAAAAAAAATGAAGAAAAAAAAAATGAAGAAAAAAGAAATTGAAAAAGAATAAAATAAAAAAGGAACGATCGCTCGGACGTTTAGACTTGAACGTTTAGGAGGTACAACAAAAGACACGATTAATAATCCGCGATATCCTTGAGCACGGCAGGTGGCGAAAGGTCGAGTTAAGAGCAAACCAGTTTTCCATTATGTTCGTACAAGGTCTACGATCGGTTTCTCGACGAAAGAGAGTCTCTCTCTCTCTCTCTCTCTCTCTCTCTCTCTCTCTCTCTCTCTCTCTCTCTCTTACGAGAAACGACGTTGTTCATCTTCCACTTAATGGATGACCTAACTATGTATTTGGAATTTTGCGAATCCCTGTAATCATTATTTTTGGCCAATCTCTCCTCTTCCTATTTCACACGAGGCTTCTTCAGATCGTTTCAATAAGCTGGAAAATGTCTATTTTGAAATTGTTTAGAGAAAGGAAAAAAAAAAAAAAAAAAGAAAGAAAACAAAACAAAAAAATTAACAAAAGAAAAATATTTTCGATTCGATAGAAAAGATTCCGACCTTTTTTTCTTTTTCGTTTTTTCCGTTTTTCATCTTTTTCAAGTACCACATGTTTATGTGGTAAGCGCACAGATTCTCTCGTATGCATATTTGTGCATGTATATATGTGTCGTGCGCGGTAGATTGCTACATTAATAAGCATAATTACGACAATGGACTGAGTCATAAATTTTTTGTATCGAGATATTTGTGGCCTTTGCTATGTTGCTGTGATAAAACAAAAAAAAAAAAAAAGAAAAAAAGAAAAAAATAATAATAATTTTGTCGTTATGTAAGAAAATATTTTTTTCAATGTAATTACAGTTATAATGTTAATCTTTCGATGTATAATTCAATGAATTTTTTACGAGTAATCATGTGAAAATATATTTTTCTTTGCCTTTTCTCTCGTCTTTCTTCTCTTTATTTCTTTTTCTTTTTCTTTTTTTCTTTTTGGAAATTTATACGACTCGAACTATTTTTTAAATGACTTGTAAACGGACGTCTTATAAATGATTTATAATCGATATTGTTTACAAACAATATTTCATTTTAATTCGACGAAGGAGGTTATCGGAGCAACGGTATTCACATAGATTTCGTTATTATAATCACGTTAAATTAATACAGAATAATATCGAAGATCTCGTATCCTTCTCCTTTTTAAATATTTTCGATATTTTTAAGAGTACGAAAATATTCATGAAAATCTGGCGGATTGTACGATAACGGATTCTAACCTGTCCAATGTCCTTATGTCTCCACTTTCTTAAGGAGATTTTATTCATGTCAGGATACTCGCGTTGGTCGTGGAAATATGTCCAAAACAAAAACAGAAAAATACGAGAATAATAAAGAAAGAAAGAACGTGGTGTACCGAAAAGTATGCGACATATAATCCGCCGTAAAGATAAACGAGAAACATAATTACACATGTTTACCGATCAATTTGACGAGTTCATTGAACGTTACGTTTTTCCGATTATTTATTTTTCTTTCTTCTTCTTTTTTTCCCTTCCAAGTTCCTCTAGATTATTAAAAAAAAGAAGAAATATATATATATATATATATATATATATATATATATATATACAAATATAAACAATGAAATAAATCAGAGAAACGATTTCTTTTCCTCGTATATATAATTTTTGTATTTTTTTTTTTCTGTTTTAATTAGTCTACCGTCCTAATTATTGGCACATACCTACTACCTGTATCATCTATAAAAAATAATAATAGAAAAAACGTATACGTTTGTATATAATACATACATATATATATATATATATATAAGTACGTATGTACTTATATGTAAGAGTGAAATCCTTCATGGACAAGGTTCTCGGCATTGCGAGCGCAGGACTCGGTTATATAGAACCGAAATGATTCTGCTGGTGCCGGCGCTGCGTCCCGGGAGTTACGACTCCATTAAGAGGAGCTCCTCTGATTTTTTCGAGTTCATTTCGGGTCGCATAAAACGAGCTGTTTAAAATGCAAGGGCGTAACCCGTGCTTCAGGTAGTGAGCATCAGCTTCATTACCCACTTTTGCTTGCGCGTTAAAGGGGTAGAGGAACAAACGAAACTAAACTACTCTCCTCTCTGCTCCTCCCCTCCCCTCCCCTTTCCTCTCCTCTATTCCCTTCGCCACTCCTCTCTTACCCATCGAGCTTTCCCTATTTTGTTTCTTCTTTTCTTTTCTATTTTTTTTCTGTCTTTTTTTTTTCACTTGGTAGCTCCTTTTTTACTTTCTTTCTTTCTTTCTTTCTCTCTCTTTTTGTTCTTTATTTTTGTTCTTTTTTTTTTTTTTTTTTTTTTTTGTAATTCTAGTTCGTCCAGTCGGTCATTCGGTCATCTCGACGTATGGGGTACCCTTTTTTTCTTTCTCTTTTCTCCTTTCTCTTCTCGTGCTTTTATTGGTACGAGAGGCCTTAGTATATTTAACTACACTTTCTTCTTCTTCTTCTTCTTTTTTTTCTTTTTTTGGTTTTCGTTTTTCCAACTAACGATCTTAGACGGTATAGGTAGGTTCGTCTAACGAGAGAGAGAGAGAGAGAGAGAGAGATAGAGAGAGAGAGAGAGAGAGAGAGAAATAGAGGAGAATCGAACGTAAAGAAATTGTACTTAGAAATCTGAACGAAGTGTATATCGAATAACTGTATATCGAAGTGTTTCATTACGTGATAAATAAGAAAATACGAGGGCAAATGGAGATAATTACAAAGTAAAATAATACGTTACAAATATATATATATATATATATATATATATATTTCAATTTTTTTTTTTTTTAAATAATAAATACAATAAATAAAATCAAGTAATAATATAAGAGAAATAAAATTTCAATTATACGGCGAATACGCATCGATGTAACATCATAACGACGTCGTTTATCTTGGAGGTTGCTAAAAAAAAAAAAAAAAAGAAGAAAATAAACGAAACGAGAAAGAAAGAAAGAGAAAGAGAAAGAGAGAGAGAGAGAGAGAAATAATATAACGGAACAAAAAAGAAGAAAGGAAGAAGATATTAATTCGATCTTGATGTCCGTTCGCATCTATCTAATCTATTCGAGGATCTCACATCCTTAAAAGATCTGAATAGTTAGATAAAGACAGATAGATACGTACATGGATAGATGGATAAATAGATAGATAAAATAAGAAGGAGCCTTGTATATATTTGCGGGACATCCGCGCCACTGGTCATCGAGACAGTTATGACTCTACCCCCCTCCCCATCCCTCCCCATCCCACCCAACCCCACCCCACCCCACCCCACCCCACCCCTTCTCGGACTCGTCAGTTGTTTTGCGAGCTTCTCTTTGCTTTTGTTATCCTTCGCGTCTTTTACAGCGGACACACATTGGTGGTGCTGGCGATGTTGGTATGACGATGGTGATGGTGGTGATATGGTGGTGTGGTGATGGTGGTGTGGTGATGGTGGTGGTGGTGGTAGCGTGGTATGGTGCGGTGGTAGCGCGGTCTATCCTTTGCTCCTGTTTCCACCTCGGCCCATCGTTTCATCCTTGTCTCTCTCTCTCTCTCTCTCTCTCTCTCTCTCTCCGTCCCTCTTTCTCTGTCTCATCGTCCGGTAGTCGTCGTGTGTCTCATTCTGCTCTCTTTTTAGCGACTTCTTCATCCTTTTGCCGGCGCGCCGAAGCATCGTCGGAGAGCGAGATAGAGAGAGAGAGAGAGAGAGAGAGAGAGAGAGAGAAAGGGAGAAAGAAAAAAAAGGAGGAAGAGAGAGGGAGACAGATAGATAGATAGATACATGCAGAGAGAGAGAGAGAGAGATAGAGTGAAAGGAGGAGAAGGATAGGAACGAAGGAGGAGGCTTCTCTCGCTTGAAAGGAGCCGACGCTGCGTACGGTAGCCAGCCAGACTGTACCCAATTATTCCACCGTGCTATACTAATGCAATGGACCCCCTCGACCATCTTCCCCTACTCTCGTCTCTATCTCGTCTCCCGTTCTCTCTCTCTCTCTCTCTCTGTCTCTTTTTTTTTCTTTCTTTATTTCTTTCTTTCTCTCTTCTTCTTCTTCGTTCAGTTCCGAGTTCTTCTTCGTCTTCCTACGACCTCACCTCCGACCGACCGATTCGTCCTCTTGTTTCTACTTATTTCTATCTCTCTCTCTCTCTCTCTCTCTCGCTTTCTCTTTCTCTATCTCTATCTCTAACTATCTCTCTTTTGTCCTCTCGTAAGTGTTATTTCCGAAAATGATTCGATTATTTTCTCTTTTAATATCAATGATCGAGTTTTGTGTTTTGTGTATCTACTACCTACTACGCACTGTATGCATATATGCTTAAATAGGTATAATGTATGTATGTATGTAAGTATGTATGCGAATAAAAGTAAATATGTTGTGTGCGTGCGTGTGCGTGCGTGTGTGTGTTAAGTATAGTATGTGGTTATATTTCTTTTTTCTTTTTCTTTTTTGTGTACGGATAATAATATTATAATAATATAACTGTTTCAACGTTTAACGAATAATATACAACTATATATCAACTGGACCATAATATAACTGGCAATCTAAAATACCTTTAAAAGTCGTAACGCATAGGTTATACGTCGTGTATTTTTTTAATATCCCCTTTTTTATTTTTATTTTTTGTCTTTCTCTCTCTCTCTCTCTCTCTCTCTCTCTCTCTCTCTTTTCCTTGCAGTTCTATTATTTCATTTTACCGACGCGAACTTGATCGTTATTTCGTATCCTTCGAAGTGTCTTCCTTGTTTTTTTTATTTTTTTTTTTTTGTATTTCAATGTAAACGGTATAGTTGGTGTATAGTTTAATCGCGCTAGTGCATCAGAGTAATTATATTGCAAATTTTATGTCTAACGATTTGTTTGTCGGCACGATGAAAATTATTGAGTTAAGAAGGATTAACGTGGGGAGGGGTTCCCCGTATACTTAAATTTTGTTTTATTTTATTTATTTTTACGTTTAATGCAAATAACGAATGAATTCAAGATACGATTTGTATTCTCGTTTCTGTTTAATTCTCTCTCTCTCTCTCTCTCTCTCTCTCTCTCTCTCTCTCTCTCTCTCTATCTCTGGTCATAGGAATTATTACAAAGATAGTTGGATGATATATTTTCCTTGCAATATCAATGATCAAGTTCCGTGCGATTAGTGTGTTTTTATTCTTTTTTTCTTTTTCTTCTTTTTTCGTCCCTTTTCTTTGTTTTTTTTTTTTTTTTTTTTTTTTTTTTTAGAAGAGAGCTCTGTATAAATATCTTCGAGTTAATCGTCATGTGGGAACGTTTATTTTTATTACTCTTTTTATTTTTATCTACGAATGAGATCATCTATGATAGATCTTTGAACGAATGAGTTGAAGATTATGACTTTCGTTTCCACGTTTTTTCGTCTTTCTCTACCCTCGTCCCCTCTCTATTTATCTATCTATCTGTCTCTCTCTCTCTCTCTCTCTCTCTCTCTCTCTCTCTCTGTTTCTCTCCCTTGTCACAAGCGTCGTTACAAAAATGATTCTCCTTTTATTTCTATCCATGACAAATTTGATCGATGCTAATAATTAATGTCTGGATTACTTGAAGCAAATATCAATGAATTGGATATAAACAAAAAAAAAAAAATTATAATACACTTAATTATATTTTTACACGGAAGGCAGAGACGTTGTCTCCATGAATGCACAAAAAAAAATTTTTTTAATATAATGTTTGTTTATAAAAAAAAAAATTAGAGGAATTATTTCGGATCTATATGAACAGGTAGAATGATACGATAAGTCGTACGAAAAGTCACGTTAACGTTTTTCTTATCATTCTTTCGCACGGCGTTCGTTAATTTTTTTCTTATTTCGTACAAATAAATCATCATTCGAAGAGAAGAATTAACGTATTACGTTGCTAATGTTCGCAAAGATGAAAATTAGAGGCAAACTAATCTATGTTAAGCGCGCGATAAGATATTTCGTTCGTTGTCTATATTTTCAGACGATAATTATATAGTCATAATACATTATATAATACTCTCGCGTAAAACATAATTTTAATTGGGACGAAAGACAACGACAACATGGTGATAAATAATGCGTAACTTAGTAAGCGTCGGTGTACTAACTGTGCAAGACGAGAAAAAAAACATTTCTTCTTCTTCTTTTTTTTTTTCGTCTATTTTTCTAATTCTCGTCGAATCAAAAACGCGTCGTAATGAAAGTTCGTGGCTGTTTTAAAACAGTATTGTACGTAATTGGAAAAGGAAATCGTTCGTTGAAATGATCGATAAGACGATCAAAGTCTCAAATCGCTTATCATTGCGGTTCATAAAATCGAAAATGCGGATAAAACCTTTAACTCGTTTTTATCTGTCCTCGCCTAAACAAAGATAAAAACGATGGCCTATATCAACGTATTTGATGATGGAATATAGTAACCTTAAAAATGAAAAGGTGGTGTCCGACCATTGATAATATGTTTGTCTTAAAAAAAAAAGAGAAAAAAGAAAAATCAATAATTATTCGTTATAATATCACGTATGTATGTACCTAGTGTCGTCATTATCATTATTATCGATAATCAATAATCGTATACAATTGATATTTAGCGTAAATTAATTTTCCATCAGTTTGTCACGTCGAAATTGTTTTTGTTTTGTTCTTCGTTTTTTTCTTTTCTTTTTTTAATTTTAATTTCGATTTTTCTCCTTTTTATATTTTATTTTCCAAGAGATTACAAAACTGGTATTGTTCAGTTTCATTATAAAAAAGAAAATTTAGACTCGCGAGAATTCGGGTCGTTGGGAGCGTCGTGTGTGTGTGTGTGTGTGTGTGTTTATATACGATAGAATCTTTACCGTTAACGATAGACAATTTCTAAATAAAAAAAAGACACCCGATATCCGCTCAGTGGAAGGCCGTTAATCGTTAGGATCAATAATTGCTGGCATACGGAAAGGAATGTGAGAAATAAAATGTTTTTTTCAACGACGATTGGAAATGGACTCTGATTCACCAAGAGAGGGTGTGAGAGAGAGGGCAGACAGTTATCGAAAGGGCATTGCTTAAAAAACAATATATATATATATATATATATATATATATATATATATATACATATACATGTAATATATACAAGAATTATCACATAGAACGTATAAATAATGAAGTTGTAAAAATTCTTTCATTTTCTCATGGAGAATGATCAAAGAGATCGGAAAGAAGATTTTTCCTCTTTTTAATTCTCTATGATACAATGTCGTTTAGTGTTCATTATATATATATGAATACTAGAAGTACATATATAATATAAATATATATATATTATATTATATTATATATTATACAGATTATATATATGTATAAATATCTGTGTGAAAGTAATTATAATATTATATGTGCTATAAGTATGTAAATATATATATATATATATATATATATATACACACACACACACACACAATTATACTGAGTGTATAACTGGTACTTGAAAAAGAAATTACAAAAAATAAAAGTAAAAATAAATAAAAAAAAAAAAAAAAAGAAGAGAAAAAGAAGCTTCGGACACGAAACAACGATTAATTTACTACTGATCGAAACGAATTAAAACTTACAAAATACGCTACGTAAATTCGAAAAAGTTACACGACGTAATAGATAAAGAATTCTTATCTCGGACGTCATATCTCTTTCCTTTCCATTTGCTATTCCTTTCATCGGACGTTCATTAAAAAAAAAAAAAAAAAAAAAAAAAAAAAATAAAAATAAAAACCAATTATCGAATACATGAATTATCAAACGATATTCGGTCGTACGATCGATAAGACCCGAACACGATTGTTCCGTGTTAATATTGACAGGACCTTGTCGAATGGACACGATCCCGAACTTATTCGGATAGATTCGGACAGGTTCGGGTATACAGGCCCGTTCCTGTAGGGTTCTCGACAGGCATTGTCTTCGAGAGGATATCTCGTCGTCACGCTCGACTTCGGTTAAAACCGTACTAAGCGACGGAGTCATCGCGACCCTATTCTCTCCGCGGGAGTATGGCATTAAGGATCGTATTAATCAAGAACCGTCGCGTCGCGTCGGTGTGATTCCTACGAGCCAGGAGCAATCGGGGCTCCTAGAGCTCTTGCCTTCTCCGAGGCCAACGATCGTAGCCTTCTGTGGCAAACTCTGTGGGATTGGGGAGGGGGTAGGAGGGTGGGAGGATGGTACGAGGAGGAGGGGTGGGGGGAGGACGGTAGGGAACGAGAGAGAATTCAACGGATTCGAGACGGAAGCTGGGACGTCAAAAGAGATAGAGATAGAGTGAGAGAGGGAGATAGATAGATAGATAGATAGATAGAGATAGAGATAGAGATAGAGAGAGAGAGAGAGAGAGAGAGAGAGATATCGTACGGTTATATTGTATAAAGCCGTCTTTCTCTTTCTTCTTCGGTTATTTGTGTGTGTGTATGCGTTTGAGCAAGAGAGAGATAGAGAGAGAGAGAGAGAGAGAGAGAGAGAGAGAGAGAAAAGAAACAAAAGACGCAAGTTCTGGGTGCCCGCCTTTTCGGTGGTGTAGAGGAGGGGGGAATGAGGGGGCGGTGGATTCTCCGACTGCCTATGACGTCGAGAAATGATTCTCTCTCTCTCTCTCTCTCTCTCTTTTTCTCTCTTTCTCTATCTTTTTATCCCCGTTATCCTCCCACCCCGAAAGAAAGAAAGAAAGAAAGAAAGAAAGATAGAAAAAAAATAGGAAAACTCATAGCCAGACTATCCGGCACCGCAACGTACAAGAGCGGATGGACGGACGCGTTATCGCGGAAACGGAGATTCCCTGTTTCTTCCGAAACGACATTGAAACTTGTTAGTCGTTTCTAGAAGTCATAGTAATAATACATCGGTTAACCAACTTTATTTCCTATCCTTCTATCGTCTTCGAAGATTGAAATATATATATATATATATATATATATATATATATATATATATATATATTTATATTTACATATATATATATATATATATACAAGTATGTGTTCGTTTGTATGTATTATGTGATTTAGAACAAAGGAGTATATTTATCTAGGTATCCGTATATAACACGTATGTATAATATATTCTTATATATATATATATATATATATATATATATATATATATATATATATATATATTAATATTTCTTTGGAAACTATAAAATGTAGAAAGTATTAAAATAGTTATTAGGATATGATATCATAATTAAATAAATAAATAAATATATATATATATATATATATATATATATATATTACTACTATTATTAATACTAAATTAATTACAATCGTTCATTCTACGACAATTATACGATAAATAAATGATATCTGATAATATGAATACAGAAGAATATAAAGACAGTAAAATAGAAAGAGATGGAATACGAATTATCAAAAGAAAAAAAAAAGGAAGATAAATAAATAAATAAAATAAAATAAAAACAAAAAAAAAGCGAAACAAAATGGACCCTTCCTCAGTATTTATAAACTTACGTACAACGCCGTACGGTACAATACAACACTTAGAGACGTATACAATAAGTACAACTTAATTGGATAAGGCATAGAAATCTCGTAAGAGACCGATGCATCCAAATCGAGATGAGGTGCGACTACGAAAAGGGGACGAAAGAAAGAAATAACAAAAAAAAAAATAAAATAAAATAAAAAACAAAAATAAACAAACAAAAAACAAAACAAAGAGGAAGAGAGAAATCGACGAAGAGGAGTGAAGTAAAGTGGAGTATGGGGGTGGTGACGATGGTGGTGATGGTGGTGGCGATGGTGGTGATGTTGGTGGCGATGGTGATGGTGGTGGTGGTGATGATGGTGATGGTGGTGACGGTAGTAAAGGATATGAGAAAGTCAAGGGAAATGCGAGACTTCCGAGGTATAGAGCTATATATATATATATATATATATATATATATATATATACTCTATGGGTATACACCTCCGGACGACGGCTCTTTCGTCGAACTCGATTACCGAGCAAAAAAAAGAGAAGCGAAGCACGAGAAATTGGTTTCGGCTACCGTGGGACGTCGTCGCCGTGCCGTACCGCACCGCACCGCACCGCACCGCACCGTACCGTACCGTACCGCACCGCACCGCACCGCACCACGCCGCTCCGCATCGTTCTGAGAGAAGCGCATCGACGAACAGGCCGCGCTCGCTCGCGCGTCTCAGAGAAAACGAGAGAAAACGAGAGAAAAAGAGATAGATAGCTAGATAGAGATAGTGATAGAGAGAGAGAGAGAGAGAGAGAGAGAGAGAGAGAGAGAGAGAGAGAGAGAAGACTACTAGGCCTCCGTAACGCTCGTTTTATTGCATACGCTTCGTGTCGAAGTCGATTATAATAGTGCCGTGGCCCCTAAATGGCCTCGTGTTGAACAGCCCTCAAGTATTTCCAATATCCTGCAGAGGAGATTCATCTTCCTTACCTTTTTCTTCTAACTCCTTTATCTATCTATCTCTCTCTCTCTCTCTCTCTCTCTCTCTCTCTCCCTGTCTGTCTCTTCGTCCGTCTCTCACGCACGCATGTAGTTACGCGCGGTCTCTCTTTGTCTCTACAATCTCGATTTACCGCTCTTCTTCTTCCTCCTCCTCCTCCTCCTCCTCCTCCTCTTCCTCCTCCTCCTCCTCCTCCTCCTCCTCCTCCTCATTCTCCTCCTTCTCCTCCTCCTCCTCCACCCCTTCTCGTTTTTCTTCTTCTTCTCCTTTTTCTTCCCCTTCTCTTTCCTCTTTCTTCCCCCTCCTCCTTCCCCTCCTCCTCTCCTCTATCTCTGCTTCCTCACAGTCGGCTCTTTCCAGAGTTCATTCATGCCTCCTGGTGGCGAGGACCTCATTACCTTCGGTGAATGGATCCCTCTCGTCCTTCTTCTTTTCCTTTCGAAGCCTAAAGTATCTTTGAATCTTTTCAAACGCTATAATTTCGATAATCATTTTCATTCTCGAGATTGTTGTTATCTTTATTTAGGTATAGTGGGTCTTGTCTGTCATATAAATTATATTTCGTTCTTCTCTTCGTTTATTAAAGTCGTTATTATTTATTCCGTAATCCATGTATTAGTCCCTTTTTTTTTGTTATTTTTATTAATATTTTTTTTTCTTTTTTTTGGGGGGGGGAGGCAGGGAGGTGGGGGGTGGGTAAATTAAGAAAAGACATAAACTGGATTATGTCTGCTCTGCTGTGTGTGTGTGTGTGTGTGTGTGTGTGTGTGTGTGTGTGTGTGTGTGTGAAAGAGAGAGGCGATTGATAAATAAGATAATTTTTTGTTTTTTCTTTTTTTTTGTTTTCGTTCTTCATATCTATCGGTTGTTATTTTTTTTTTCTTTCTTTCTTTCTTTTTTTTTTTTTTTTTTTTTTTTAATAATTTTCTTTTCAACGAGAAAAAGATAATCCATTGGATTATATATGATACATATGTGTGTCCGATTGATAAATAATGTAAATCCTTTTCTTGTCCGTTCTTCTTATCTAGAGTGTAACTATGTAACCTTTTTTATAATTTTGTTTTGTTCTTTTTCATTTCATTTTTTCTTTTTTTTTTTTTCTTTTTATCAACGACAAAAAAGAATTCATTGGATTGTATCGAGTTGATTCATAAGTAAAAAAAAGAAAAAAAAAAAAAGAAAGAATAAAAGCTACATTTAATTGTTGTTACACATCTTATTACATTTTTGTGCAATTTTGCTTTTTTTATTAATAACTCGTTTCGCAGTAGGAAAATGAATTAACTTGATTGTACGAAGCAATAAGTTAATTGTTACTATTGTTGTAGTAAAGGAAAGAGTTAATGATATTATTCTATTGTAATAAGGAATATTATAATAATAATAATAATTTATAATAAAATAATATTTAAAATAAATTAATATAAATTTTTATAATAAATTAATATTGAATTATTTTTAATTCGAAACAGCTTCATCTTTCAACGATGACGATTAGTAATAATATAACGAAACTTATTTATAATACAATCCAATGTACATACAGTTGTGTACTATTCCAGTTTCGTATTCCAATACGATATTCTATATTATTTCTTTTTTTTTTTTTTCGTATTCCAATACGAAAAAAGGAATGATTATCTCGTTAATGAAGATGTCGAACGTGAATCTCATTTATCGAACGTATTCTTATCGATTTTCTTGTGGGCGTTCTCACAATAATTTTCATTAATATTATTACTTTGTAAGAGATAAAAAGATGATCGAATTAAAAATAAGAAAAGGAAAAAGAATTGTATTATCTTGTCGGTGATAGAAGAAGAATTAAATCGGTTGTATTTATTAAGAAACTAATGAAATGAATATTATGTAGATGCAATTGTTTAAGAATGAGATAATAGAAGTATTTAATTTTTTGTTGAAGAACAAATTTTTTTTTTAACTCAATAAAACAGAATCTATTTATGGATCAATCCAACAAGGTTATGTACTATACTAGTGAAGTATTCGAATACGATATTCTGTATTATTTTTTTTTTTCTGTATTTCGTGTTCTAATACGATACCTTTCATAAATACTATTGCTTTTTTATACCCTAATACGAAAAAAAAAATTAATAATCTCGTTAATTAATATCACGAACGTCAATTGCATTTATCGAACGTATTCTTATAGATTTTCTTGCGTATATTCTCACGATAGTTTTTCTTCATTGTGATTATTTTGTAATAGATAAAAAGAAGATTAAGTTGTATAAGAAATCATAACGTTTTGTAAGAATTAAAAGGATCGATTAATATTTGTTAAAAAACTAAAAGACGGAATAAATATTATGGAAATACAATTGTTCGAGAAATTATAATAATAATAATAATAATAATAATAATAATAATAATAAACAAAAAACAACAATCTACGAAAAGAAAAATTACATAATTTTTAAAAACAACGAAGGAAAGAAACGACCACGACAATTTTTCAAACAACAAACGTACCGGTAACTATTAATAAATTTAATCCGATGTCCAGTCGAGTATCATTCTGTCGCATTAGTTCGAGATATTATTTTTTTCATTAATTCTGTTGTGTTCTAATATGACACGGTTTGTAAATACTATCATTTTTTTTTCTTTATCATTCTTCTTATTACTTAATTATCATTATTCTTTTACTTTTTTGATATCCTAATACAATAAAAAAAAAAAAAAAAAACAAAAAAAAAAAAACAAAAAAAAAAGGAAGAAAAGTGCGAGAGACGAACGTTAATTAATACAAACGATAATGTCGTTAATTAATATCTTGAACGTGAAATCTCATTTATCGAACGTATTCGTATCGATACTCTTGTGGGTGTTCTCACGATGGTTTTCCTGCAAACAACGGACGACGACGACGACGACGACGACGACGACGACGACGACGACGTATATTCGGGTCGGAGGGCCTTGCAATTTCATCCAGTTGTATTTTTCTTCCCGTGAGCGCGAAAGGTTAATCGACCCCCGGGCTTTATCCGGCTCGATCTGCACACCTGGAGGCCTCGGCTTCTCTAATGTCTACCTGTTCGCTTTTCGGGAGCCAATCATCGTGTTCGCCACAGGCGCGTGCACCGATCTCTCTTTCTCTCTTTTATTTCTTTTTTTCCCCCCCCCCCTTTCCTTCGTCCTCTTTTTTCTTCTTTTTTATTCTTCATCCTCTTCAGCCTTCCTCTCGGTTCTTCTTAGTTTTCTCCTCCTTCTTCTCCTCCTCCTCCTCCTCCTCCTCCTCCTCCTTCTCTTCTTCTTCTTCTTCTTCTTCTTCTTCTTCTTCTTCTTCTTCTTCTCCTTACTCCTTATAATCCTCGTTCTCTTTCATTCCCCATCTTCTTTATTCTTTACTTCCTCTTCCTTTAGCCAACGGCTTCGTTATTATTGTCATTGCCTTTTCACGCCTCTCATTCGTCTCTGACGGATGACTTAATCTCAATTGTAAAAGCTTGCAGGTGACTTTTATTGCCGCATTTCGACAACCCCCATTGGGTTTTACGCTGCGTCGTCCACGGAACGCCATGAATTTTTCTTCCTTTTTTTTTTTTTTTTTCTTTTCATAGCATCGAATATCCACAAGTCAAAGAGATCGTAACGCGAATCGTTTCCATTCATACAATTTATTTATTTTCAATTCGTACGTTCGGTTCTAATTAAATATTTAACATTGACGCTAAATATAATTTCAATGTTAATTCTTTAGATATATTTATATACTCAATGATACAGAACTATAAGATATGGTTATAATTAATTTTTATGTTTCATCGACAACGAATTTTCCCATAGTTGCCTTCTAGTATTATTCGTCTTTGACGAATGACTTAATTTCAGGTTTGCTGATGACTTTTATTGCCGCATTTCGGAAATCCCCATTGGGTTTTACGCTGCGTCATAGATGGAACGCCATGATTTTTTTTGTTATTTTTTTTTTTTCTTTTTCGATAAAAATAAATACGTCGAAAGAGATCATAACATGGATCTTTCCCTCTATCTAATTTATTTATGTTGCATTCGAACGTTCGGTTAAAATGAAATGTCTGATGTTGTTTCTTCGTGTAATTTCGAAGATAATTAATTCGATATACGATATCTAATACAGAACGATACGACATGGTTGTAATTAATTTCGTAATGCGTTGAAAATAGATTCCGATAGCCCGTAATATTAGATGCGTAATTAGATGGTTTACAAAAGTATAATTCTACACTTTGTACGATCCCATGAAATATTTTCAATGAAAAAAAGAAAAAAAGAAAAAAAACAAAAAGAAGATATTTTAACAATTATTAATTAATTTTTATATTGATCAGAACGATATGGCGTTTGCAATTGATTTATATGAGTTCTTCATTGATCGATAATTTCAATGGCTCGTAATTAAATGAAAAATGAATTTGATCGATACTTGTTATTTGATCGATGTATATCTCCAATGAAAAAAAAAAAAAAAAAAAAAAAAAAAAAAAAAAAAAAAAAAAAAAAAAGAAAAAAAAAGTAAAATGAAAAAGAAAGAAAGGAAAAATATAATCATTATAATTAAATTTGGTGATTCCTTCAATAATCATTTCGATAGCTCACGCTCGTTAGATAATCAGATAGGAGCAAAAAAAATTATTTTTCTAAACCCTGTTTTCTTTTTTTCTTTTTTTTTTTATTTATATAACCGATATATTACACGAAAATAGTTTGGGCGGTTTCTCGTAATTGGTAGTTACTATGGGGAAAAAAAAAAAAAAAAAAGAAGAAAAAAAGAGAGTGAAAGAAAAAACGTAAAACATTCCTGCGACTAACTGTTCGCAAAGACGATAATTAGTTGCGTAACGCGATGTCTAAGAAAAAAGATAAACAAATACCGAAACTCGTCTAGAGCGACTCGTTAATTCTCTTAGATCGTTCATTATGCGTTCATACGTATTTACGTTGACAAGTAAGTAGATATAACGAATAGAATAATCGAACATTTATCGGGAATTTTTTTGACAGTCAACGAACTGTATTAAGGGTTACATTATCGTTTTTGCTTTTTTATCGTCAATGAACTCTGACCTTTGCGCTCGGCCCTTGAAGGAAACCGTCGCTTATCTTTTATTTCAGTAGATTAATATTGGAAACGCAGTGTTGACGAACTAGCGCAACAATTTATATTTAGTATATATCAGAGAGAGAGAGAGAGAGAGAGAGAGAGAGAGAGAGAGAGAGAGAGAGAGAGAAATAGAGAGAAAGAGAGAGAGAGGGGGGGGGGGGTAGAGAGAGAGAGAGAGAGAGTTTGAGAGAGTGAATTATCGATTACATCGAGAAAAGAAAAGAAAAGAAAGAGAGAGAGAGAGAGAGAGAGAGAGAGAGAAACAAGAAAGACAAAAAAAAAATTGGATAAGCAAGTACCTATAACAAATTTGTTGTTTAATTCGTAATTAATAATAATAATTTTTTTGTTTTGTTTAATAACAGATAGAGATGTATTTCGATATTATAATCTAAATTGGTTGTATAATGTTTTATCGCATATCTAGTTCTTTTTAATCTCTCTCTCTCTCTCTCTCTCTCTCTCTCTCTCTCTCTCTCTCTCTCTCTTTGCGACTAACGTACGTTGCCCGTAATAAGATTTTGCATAGAGGCGTATCGAATTACGTAAATGTATGCGATAGACGGACGTAAATACGAGAAGATCGTAATTATTGTGGTTATCTAAGTAAAAACGGCAAGAGAAGGTCGCGGTACGTGCGACGTATCTCCACTATCTCTTTGCTTACTATGTGAATGATGATATTTTAAGGAACCTTTCCGTCATGTAGAAACTTTCCGTCATGCAAAGTTAATCAGACCCCGAAGCTCGAAGATCGAGGACAATCGTCATTATAAGATTGTCGATATCGAAATACGGTCACTTTTGGCCCCGTTCATCTTTTTTTTTTTTTCCATGACACTTTTCCATCCTTTTGTGTCTATTTAATACTATATCTATATTCTCCTATTATCTTTTTCCTTTTCTTTCCTCTTTTTTCTTTTTGTTTTTCTTTTCTATTTTTATTTTCAATATTATAATATTCTCGTGTTATTATAGTGTTACATCACTTTGATCGTTTGTTCGTACTTCATTTCTTATTTTCTTTCTTATTTTTCATTTTTATATTTTCGTCTAATCTTATCCATCTCTTTCCAATGCTACTTGGGTACCGGTCATATCGCTCTCTCTCTCTCTCTCTCTCTCTCTCTCTCTCTCTCTATATATATATATATATATATATATATATATATATATATATATTTATAACATATTAATCTTTTATTTTATTATATATATATATTTTCTTTTTTTATTTTCACGTCTCATTTAATAGTTTAATATTATATCATTAGCGTTACATCATTGTGACTGCTTGATATTTTATCTTGTCTTTTTTTAACACATATATATATATATATATAATATATATAGATATATATATATATGTATAAATTTTTTTGGTAAATTCTTTTTTATCTCCGTTTAATAATACTTTCGCATCAATCAACTCTCCCTCTCCTTTTCTCTCTCTCTCTCCCTCTCTCTCCCTCTCCCTCTCTCTCCCCCCCCCCCTCTCTCTCTCTTTACGTCGATCTAATATTACATTTATTTTTTACATTTTATTTAATACCGTAATAATTTAATCTCATCGTCAGTACCATTACTATAGATACACTTGCTTATCTCATTTTATACTTTTTTCCACTTTCTATATTCCCTTGTAAATTCGTTTTTGCTTTGGTACCATTAACGAGGGGACGGGAGGGGGGACTCGATTACGTTAAAAAAAAAAAAAAAAAAAAAAAAAAAGGAAAGAAAAAGAGTAAGAGAAAGAAAAAAGAATTCCATTAAAACGTATTACTTTTCTTATTTATTCGAATTAATAGAAATATAACTTAATCGTATTCTTGGCTACTCTTAAGATATTCTCTTATTGGATTATTTTCGATTCAATAGATATCGAGATGCGTGCGAGAATAATTAGACGCATGCGTTCACGCATCTATCTTGTCCGCGATGTATAATTAATTTATGCTAAATCACGTTGCTGCTCCATTATCGATCACGCAGCATTCTCCGCATTAAATGCGACTAAGAGAACTCGACTCGTTCGAAGGAGCAACAGGTGACCGTATCTTCGAAGGATAAATCGGTCATTCGCGTATATATCTACACGCATATACTTATTCATAGTAGTCGATATACAACTTATAATATATATATATATATATATATATATATATATATATATATATATATATATACATATACGTACGTATGTATGTATACGTACGTATTTATCACATTATCACATACAATGTCAGTCTAATGAATATTTTTATTATTAACTATCTTTAGAAGTCTAACGATTCTGTTTCGAGTTAGAGAACGTTTAGATAATTGAATCGACATTGGATTAAAACGTTCATTATTATGCGATGAATAGTTCCAACATAAAATAATCAAATTAATATTATCATTAACGAATTATTCGTTTAAAACGAATTAACGTACACGACGTACACGACAAGTTTGGGTTTTTTTTTTTTTTTTTTTTTTTTAATATCTTTCACTCTTACACGAGTGTGTTCAGGTTAATTTTATTTTTTCGTTCTCTCCGACTGCGAAACTACGAGTTTAGCTTGTAAAATCACTTGCTACTGATTACACGATTAAATATTCAAGGAATGGAGTATTTGATTTTAATTGAAAATTCGTGTACGTGTTATTAACGAATTGTTGTTTAAAATAAAAAAAAAATAAAAAAAAATTAACATATACGATCTACCGGGTGGACTAAAAATATTTTGAGTAGGCCGAAAGTTTCTGGGTTATTTCGATCAATTACTCGTTCACATTTAGGCCTAATTTTGTATGAGACCTTTTAGGCTCATTTTCTTTTTTTTTTTTAAGATCGAGAAACTACCGATGTAGCTCGTATGAATCACTATGCTGAACGCAATTTCAAAAAGTCTCGGAAAAGAGTAAATGATTTTCAAAATTACATAGAAACTTTTGTGTCATGTATACAAATTTTGAAGCCTACTCCGTATACGAAAATTCGTATAACTTCGAAAAATCGATTGACTTATCGATTAACGAATTAAATCGTTTAAAATAATATCGAAACGCATACGACGTATCGACGGCAGGACTAAAAATTCTTTATTATTCATGCGGAAAGTTTCCGGGTTATATTGAGTTACACTTTTACGAGATATTTTAGGCTAATTATTATTGCTAATTTCATTTTATTTTCGTATTGCGAAAGCGCAAGTTTAGTCCGTGAAACTACGTGGTTATTTGCACGCTTAAATAGTCACGGAGAAGAAGTAGTTGATATTTAAAATCACCTGAGAACTTTTGACCCCCTTTACCACCGAATTTGTATAAATTCGAAAGGCGGAAGTTCGTATTAATTTGAAAGGCCGGAATTTTGTGTAAATTCGACATATAAAACGAGTCATTAATAATCAATAATTTATAATATAAAAGGTAGTGAGTATATAATTATTTACAAATATAAATAAACATGTACGTGCGCGTGTGCGCGTGTGCGCGTGTATAGGTATGACGTACGTATCTATATGTAGATAGGAGAATAAAAAAATTGTCGATACTACGATCTAATAACGAAGTTATTGTCAAGGTCAACTCGGATATTATCTCATAGAGGATATTCTAAAGGTCGTATTATAAAAATTTCTTACGAACGTTGTAGTATCGGACAATATTCGACCTGTATTCGAAAGTCCCGCCTCGTTTTCATAGGCGAACGTGCTCGAAACGAGCAGTAGTGATGTACGGAGTGGTCATCGCGTGAGCACTCTGGGCGGGTTTCGAACCCCAAGGCGAGCACTCCGAGGTCCAAGGACTCGGCCGTTACCGAGAAAATCTCTCACCGACACGCGCTCTCTCGCGAGATAATCGGGATCGGCTACAACGTTGCAAAGCGACTCGTACGTTCATTCGTTCGTTCCTTCCTTCCTTCCTTCCTTCCTTCCTTCCTTCGTTCGTTCCTTCGTTCGTTCGTTTTTTTTCGATCTTTTCGCGCGCAATCGAGCGAAACTTGGTCGTGCGTCGCTAATACGTCTTATGCGACAAGAAAACCATCGAGAAGGTTTTCTTAAAGAAATACTAAGGCAACATTGTCGAGGGCACTAAGATCGTTCCTTTCTATATTTTACTTATATAATAATTAAATCGTTATAATGTATAAATACTTACAAACGTTGATAATCGATCGATAATTAATTATACGTGTCGATTATTTGTAGGACGATTTACTTTTTTCTTTTTTTTCTGTTTTTTTCTCTCTCTTTTTTTTTTTTTTTTTTTTTTTGATCTTTATATTTAATCTTGGATACAGAGTGAGTTGGTGGATGTATCATAGTTCGATCTAGTGGATGATATATATATATATATATATATATATATATATATATATATATATGTATGTATGTATTGGAGTATTAGTAATATAGTATTTTTTTTTTCTTTTTTTTTTTTTCGATACACCAAACGCTGACGACTTTGATATTAGTTATTGGATGCGTCCGGTTACTTCGTTAATATGTTATTTTATTTTTGTATTCGATCTTGGATATAAAATTAATAGATGATACACGCGATATTTTGTTGTTATTGTTGATGATATCTATCAGATTATTAACAATAGAGTTTTATATATAACAAATACTGATAATATTTATATTAATTATTAATATAATTACATAACTACTTTGACATATCTCGAGTAATTGATATCCCAAATACATTTATTATACACTTGCTTGATTACCTAAATTTAATGTTTCCGAAAGTCTCTCGTATAATCATAGATCTCTCAACGGATAGGGGATAATGGGACGAGAATGGGTGACACATATAACACGATTAGAAATTTAATAAAAATTCTCTCGAATTTATTCTATTTCATTGATGGTATTAAATTTAAACAATAATAATTTTACTCACGTTCTATAAATATCCGAAGAAGGCTGAAACAATATTAACTTGAGAATGTTTTTGTTCTTTTCATACCGGGCAGGTGAGTGACTTTGCCCATTAAAATTCGCGATCGAGATCGAGATCGAGATCGAGATCTCGAGGACGATCAACGACGACGATTCCCGTGGCCATTGTTTCAACGTTACGGTAGTCTCCCTCTCTCTCCCTCTCTCTCTCTCTCTCTCTCTTTCTTTCTTTCTCTTTCCTTCTCTCCTTAAATGGTATAGGGCTGCACCCATGTGCACCACGCCCTCACCCTTTTTTGCACTTTAATTAGGGGTATGAAACGGAATTACGAGAACCACACCTCCGTTAGTCCCTCCCCGAGCACCTCGATTTAATGTGTCCATGAGCGCTCAGAGATATACATTGATCCATTCGATTGTGTACACTGTAGTGTGTACACCTATTGTGCAATAATTCTTTCCTTTTCTATCACTTATTTCCATGTCTTTTATTCGTTCCAAGGACTTGCGAACATCTGCTATCTTTTCTTATTATATCGATCAAGTTGACAACATTATTATTATTATTCTTATAATAATAATAATAATAATAATTATTATTATTATTATTATTAATGGATCGATCGATAATTAAGGTCGAAATGTGCAATGTTTTATATCTCAATGAATGACAATATAGCGAGAACGTGTATAATATTAAATTGGTCAATGATAAATAATTTTGTTGAAATTTGGAATATTTTCCATTCGAATAAACGATACTAATAATTTTTTTTATTAAACACGTTGAATATTACTTATTGTCGGAGACTTGAAATTATTATTATTATTATTATTTTTTTTTTATTATTATTATTAATATTAGTATATCGATCAATAAGTAAGGTTGAAATGTATAATGTTATATATCTTAAATAACAATATAGAATGTATGTGTGTGTGTGTGTACGCGAGTATAATATTAAATTGGCCAATAAATAATTTCGTTAAAATTTGGAATATTTTCCATTTGGATAAACGGTATTAATATTTTTTTTTTTTTTCTTTCTATTAAACACGTTGAATCTAACCTGTTGTCGAAGGATTGCAATTATTATTATTAATATCATTATAATAAAAGTGTAAAACAATGAGGGTTCTTTGGGTTATTCGTTACAAGTGTCAAATGGATTGTCGCGAGAATTTCTCTAAGTAAATATTTTCTCGTTCCTTTGTTCGTTAGATAAAAAAAAAAAAAAATAAATAAACACGAACGACGTTGATCAATGTAGATAATTTACATCGTATTTTAATAATGTAACACTTGTACAATGGAATAAATTTAGATAAGTTTGATATACATTCTGACTTGTTCGACTTGTCGACGACACAACCGATCCAACGTAGAGCATTGTCTTGGACTTTACTCACCTTCGTTAGAAAAATCATGCGTCGCTCAATAATTTCGATGAACTCCACCCACGGTCGTTAAGCGAGGTGATACGTAGCAATTTAGAAAAAATTTTTTTTTAGAACATATTTTTTTTATCAAAAATTTCAATATTACATATTTATATTGGCCAATCTAATATTATCCGCGTACGCACACACACACAACATCGTTATTTATTTAGATAGAAAATATTAAAAATAACCAAATGTTGAGAAAAGAATTTTCTAAAAGCACGCGACGTTCAATTTCAAAGCTTCACGCGGTAGCGTCGGTAAAAATATGTCTATGATAGATCGCAACAATAATTTTTATTGAGGAATACGATATTACATATTTGTATCGATCAACTTAATAATATTTTATGTGCGTACGTGTATGTGTGTGCGTGTATGTAACGTAAAAATTTGATATCAGATTCTGTAGACTTTATGTAACTTAACTATTATTAAGTGTACAACTTTGCTTCCGCCCTTTTCGATTCCTTTTGGATCGTTTCAAAAGACGACCAGTTTTTTCAACGCGGGATTCGTACGCTGCCCGAAAGATGAGAGGAAGTAGTGGCCAACGATGGACAATACTTTGAATCATAAATGTATAACCAGTTTTTAATCAAGTCTCGAATTTCGGGAGAGAGAGAGAGAGAGAGAGAGAGAGAGAGAGAGAGAGAGAGAGAGAGAGAAACGGCGGAAGCAAAGTTGCGTTGCACCCGTTATTTATCCGAATACGTACACTATATTCCATTGTTGTTTCATTTAGATACAAAATATTGGAAATTTCGACGCGTTACTTATTGACCGATCTATATATATATATATATATATATATATATATATATTTATATTTATTTTATATATTTTTCTTATATATATATATATATATATATATATATATATATATATATATTTAAAAAAAATTATATTACAAGGATTTCATAGAAGTAGAAAAAAATTTGCAATGTCTCACAACGGATTCTATAAAATCGATGTCGTATTAATTCTCAATGTTTAATATCTCTTAGAACAAATCTTGAAACAACAGGTCTATTTGAAAGTCATTATTGCGACTATA
>OU426851.1:4358814-4363814 GCA_911387685.1 Dolichovespula media | reverse complement strand
CATAAAATAACGAACGTATAAATTATCGTTTGATTTCAATTTATTTCGATGTTGGCGATAATGGATAAAGAAAAAAGACGATTTTGTTTGTTTGTTTTTTTTTTTGTTTTTATATAATGTTTCATTTTTTTAAACGATCGTGAATTTTGACGATCGTTAAGTATCTATAAACCTTCATTTGTTTTTTTTTTTTTTTTTGTTGTACTCGCAAAACAATGATACAACCGTGTACTAGTATAATTATAATGTACGTAATACATTATAATTATAATGTAAGTAGATTATAATCGTACGTAAAACTTTATAATTAAACAACGTGAAATACTTCGGAGATGGAGTAACAATTAATTATGCAGTGGTAAAACATAATCAAATTTAAAGAAAGATGAAATGATTTGAGACATATAAAAGTATGATTTTAAAATTACATGACATTAATAAGTAAATAAACAAGGGAATACGTGTATTTGTATTTATTATTTAATATATATACTTGTGTATATACTTGTTTGTATATATATATATATATATATATATATATATATATACACATATATGTATGTATGTATATATATTTATATAATGTATATTATTACTTTTGTAATATTTTTTGTATTATTTTGTAATATTTTGTGTTTAATATTTTGTAATATTTTTGCAATAAGTATATTGTACTTATTATATATATATATATATATATATATATATATATAAATATATATATATACATTATATAAATATATATACATACGTACATATATAAGTATATAAGAGTATATATACATATATAATAATACGATATATAATAGTTTAGAATGAAGGTATATAAAAGTAACCCATAACGTTTTCTCATAAAAAGATGAAACACTATAATTTTCGCAACGTAAAGTTAGTAACACGCTAAAAAAGATCTCCTTCTCGAGAAAGAAATAAATAGGGAGGAAGAGAGAGATAGATAGTTACATAGATTGATAGATAGATAGAGAGAGAGAGAGAGAGAGAGAGAGAGAGAGAGAGAGAGGGAGAGAGACACGGAGAGAGAGATAGAGAGACCGACAGAGAGACAAAGAGAGAACAATTAGAAGAACAAAGTCGGTTTCGCGCACGATAGTTAGCTATTTAAATAATTGACAATGTTTACGAACGGTTCGCGTTTTAACCGAAGGGTTCACTCGGGAAAGGAATCGAATTAAATTGGAACGTATGGTGAATAATTAATGAGAGGACGCTTACTTAAAGCTGAGTGACCTGTGAGAACCTACAGGAGAAAGAGAGGAGGAGGAGGAGGAGGAGGAGGAGAAGGGACCCTTTCGATTCATCGAACCGCGAGAACCTACCGCGAGTTTTCACTTATGTAGGTACATTTTCTCCTCGTTTAAACGATAATAATAAGTTAGATCTTTCATTCGACCGCCATAATTGCACGGCATATCGTTGATCCACCCGAAAAAGGGAGTATTATAATATTTTCGGATAAAAATAAACAAACGCAACTAAATACATTTTCGAATGAAGAAATTCGCATTTAATTTATTTTCGTGATTAATATTCTCTGTCGGATGATATAACATAGAATTTCAAATGTATGTATTCGACGGATAAATGAAGAACGAAATAAAGAACGCGTATTCAATAATTTATTTACCGAAATTAACATTGAATTTTTCCATATACGTGTACACACACACACATATATATATGCTATAATATTAGTCATATGCTTGTGTGTTTATAGTCGATAAACATATATATTAACATTAAATATATATTTATATATATTATAATATACTATATATATACATATGCTATAATATTAACATATATATTAACATTAAATATATATATATATATATATTATAAAATATATATATATATACATATACTATAATATTAACATATATATTAACATTAAATAAATATATATATATATTATAAAATATATATATATATATATATATATATATTTATATATGTTTTTATATCATTTAAAATCGTTCGAAAGAAGGTATTCCTCAAAAATTACGGCAAAACAAAAATCGCATCGAGGTGTAAGGGACGCTCTAGGATCGAAGGAATCGATTTATCGCGAATAATTTCTTGCGCATTGATATAAAGGCGAACGTAACAGTATCGTTATCTTTCGGATGATTAAGATGTCCGCTTGTCCACTCCTCGTTCGTCTTTCTTCGTTCGAAATGGAAAGGTACAGGGAACGTTGTTGTGAGTACGTTCAAATGAGAAGAAGAAAGAGAAAGAGAGAGAGAGAGAGAGAGAGAGAGAGAGAGAAAACGAGATCAGTTCTTCTCTGTTCGATACACACAGGTACTTACCTACTCCTCTCTCTCTCTCTCTCTCTCTCTCTCGCTCTTTCTCTTTCTTTTGGTCTTACACTATCTCCATCCTATTCTCTCTCATTTCTTACTCGTTCTTCGTTTAATGGTTTAGGAGTCGTTCCGGACATTAGCTTCTGCGTGCAGAGAGAGAGAGAGAGAGAGAGAGAGAGAGAGAGAGAGAGAGACTCTCCTCTCTTCTTCGTCTTCTTCTCCTTCTTCTTCTTTCCCTTCACTCATTCCTCCTTATTCTCCTTCTCTTTCTCCCCTTCTTCGATTCTACTCTACTCTACTCTCTACTCTACTCTCTACTCTACTCTATTCTACTCTATTCTACTCTACTCTACTCTACCCTACCCTACTCTATTCTGCTCTACCTCTACCTTCTGCTCGTTCAGAAACGCAGAAGCTCCTCTCCGCCGTGGTTGGTGCCCTTTGAAAAATGACTCGCGTCCTTCCGAAGAAATAAGAGTGTCATCATCATTAGCCCGCCGAGTTACACGAGGACCGACCTTACACACACAAATGTGTAACCAATGCGTACCTACGCACACACGCATATACACATAAGAGATACGTACGATCATGCTTTAGATACTTTCTAACAAATACTATCGTCCCTTCGAATCAATGTTACTGTGCGTACACACACCATGTATTTGTGTGTTCGTGTGTGTGTGTCTATATATATATATATATATATATATATAGAGAGAGAGAGAGAGAGAGCTTTATATGTTACTATGTACACCCGCATGTGACTATTTCTCATCGTGGACGAGCCTATGGACTCTCTCTCTCTCTCTCTCTCTCTCTCTCTCTTTCTCTCTCATTCCGTCCGTTATTTATTTTTCTTACATTTCCTTCGATATTTCTACGTTTCGAAACGATATTGTTGAATATCCACTGTTATCCATGCCTCGCGGTTTCGCGAGCCGTGAAATCGGCACGATTTTCGTACGTCCTTCCCGCGCTCTCTCGTCGGCCCTTCTTCATTACTTTTTTCCCCCTATGTACATTTCACGTGACTCGCTTAAACGACATTTTAATGACACCGGGCGCTTCTTTTAACGAGCTTCGAACCGCTTCTTCCACTTCTTCTTCTTCTTCTTCTTATCTTCCTTTTTTCTCTTTTATTTATTTTTTCTTCGCCTTTTTTTTTCTTTTCGTTTAATTTTTTTTTACACCCCCCCCTCACCCCTCACCCCTCACCCCTCACCCCTCACCCCTCCTCTTCATTCTAGTCCGCGTACTTAGTTAAGGAAAAAAAAGAAACAAAAAAGAAAAGAAAAGAAAAAAATAAGAAAGGTGAGGATTTCAAAAGATATCATTTAGATAATTTATGAAATATTGTCGATAAGAATCCTCTTTCCTCTTTCTCTTCTTACTTTTATTTATTTGTTTATTTATTTATTTTATTTATTTATTTATTTATTTATTTATCCCTTATAACATTTCATTTTTTAATTTTCTCGTTCTAGTACACGCGATCGGTCGAAAAATTCAATGATATTAGATGATTGTTCTCATGCATATAGGCTGAGATGATTGTCCTCGTATATTTTAGAGTTAGATTAGAATAGAATGGAATTGGATTATAGAGTAAGAATTTCGATCGTTCAATTGTTATCGAAAATTTGTGAAAATAATCGTCGAATCGGACGTACAGCAACATTGTCTTCGGGTACATTGAGAACATAATAACATACTTCTTCGTAATAAAATTCATTTCGTTTCGTTTAGTTTAGTTTAGTTTCAAAATACATAAACGGAGAGACATAATTAATGATTTATCGGAGTTTCTACAAAGTGTGAGATTATATTCGCAAACATGTATAAATATTTTTGCACTTTGGAGTTCTGTAACATCCATTTACGTAATCAGTCGACGATAGTATTGACGTATTTATACGTTTTATTTAATAGGACGCCCGTAATATTTGGATTACAAAAATTCTCCGTTACGAGAAATTCGTACGTTACAATTCCTCATCGTTTATGAAGTTTGCCTTCTTTCAGTTTCTTTTCTTTTCTTTTCTTTTCTTTTCTTTTTTTTTCTTTTTTTACGGTCCCGTACGATCCAGTGTGTACGTACGATGATCGAGCCGCGCGCACTTTGCGTTTACGAATGTGCGTTGCGAATTTCAGCGACCGCGACCGCAAATACGAAAGAGCGAGTTCGCGGGTATCCGGAACGGAAAACCAATTCGAAATTACTGGCCGCTCGTCGATACGCTCCGATGCACTTCCTACGAAATTATCTCGTTATTCCCTTTTGTTTTGGCGCGAAACTGCCACAGGAAATTGTTGTCCCTTCATTTCCCCCGCCAGCCCGCGCCTCCTCGACACCCCCGACCCCACCCCATCCCCCACCCACCCATTCGAACGTAGAATTTTCTAACGATTCGTCCCTCCTCATTTCATCCTTCCTCCTCTTTCCATTCCTTTTTGTTATCTCCCGTCGTCGTTTCTAAACGTCTTTCTTTCGTTCCTTTTCTTATTTTCTCTCTCTCTCTCTCTCTCTCTTTTTTCTCTCTTTTTTCTCTTTTTTTTCTCTTTTTTTTTTTTTCTCTTTAACAGCGATATCTCTCTCATTACTTCGTACAGCTTTTTTTTTGTCCGTTCTATTCTTCGATATTACCGTCGTCATTTCGAACAATTTTTTTTTTT
>OU426851.1:4343814-4348814 GCA_911387685.1 Dolichovespula media | reverse complement strand
CTCTTTCATTCCGCGACACCTTTACCCTCTTTTCCTTTCTCTTTCGAACGGTGTATACCTTTCTACTACACTTGCAAACCGCGTTTCGTTGCGATAATACTTATCCACGTATCTCTTTAAATAGACGAGATCATCGTTTCAATCAATTAATGAATTATCCTAACTACGTCGTATTAATGTCGATTAGAAATCCCATACTAAATTCATTTTAATCTATTCTTTTCGATATTCTCGGAAATTTTCGGAATTCTCCTGCCAACATCGTTCCGTTTAGTGGTGACTATTTCGATTCGTTAGAACAAAAAAAGAAAAGAAAGAAGAAAAAGGAAAGAAAAGAAAAGGACTTATTAATTTTGAATTATCAATAATGATACTATTAAAGGGATACGTATTCCATTCGATAATTATTACCAGAAGGGCTCTCCCCCATAAAGTTTTTATAAGGTTTCGAAGTATCAACTGTAATAATGAGTGATTCATTAATTAACGAAACGTAAGATAATGGAAATAAGAATATGGTATTCCGTATCGTTTCTATCGACGTTTCGTTTTATTTTTTCTTTCTGTCTTTCTCTCTCTCTCTTTCTCGTTGATATCGAACCGCGCTTTAAAGTTCAAAGTTCAAAGTTCAAAGTACCTTCGGGACATACTAGAAATCGTCGGACCTCGGTGCTTTCTCGTTTTTGGCAAATGTTTTCTTTACGAAATTTGCAAGCAGGATGGCCTGCTATCTGTTATCCTGCTACGTAGATGTAGAGATGATGGTGGGGGAAAAAAATACAGATCGTGGCACACCGATGGGCGCGTAGGTAGAGTATTTTTTCTCTAAACATTCGTGCCATCTAGTCTCGCCATCGTCGCTCGTCGAAAGAATGGAAAAACAATATTTTGACGTTTCGTCGGGAATTTGCCGTACCTTACTATCGACCCTGCTAACTTTTTCCTTTTTTTCTTTTCTTCCCTTCCCTTCCCTTCTCTTCTCTTCTCTTCTCTTCTCTTCTCTTCTCTTTTCTTTTCTTTTCTTTTTCTTTTTCTTTTTCATCTTATTCCTCCTTTTTTTATTGTGCTGTGCTCTCTCTCTGTGTGTGTGTGTGTGTGCGTGTGTGTGTACGTACGTGTGTTTTTTGTTGTTTGTTTTATAACAATGATGACGACGTATTTTAACGTTCGATCGATTTTTCGATAGTAGCAGAGCAGTTTTCTGATAGATCTAGTTTCATGTTTTTGCTTGTCTGTCCAACGAATTAATACATATAACAATAAGAATAATGATAATAATAATAATAATAATAATAATAATAATAATAATAATAATAATATAAATATAAAATAAAATGCTTTAATTTTTACAAGAGACAAAGAAGTGTAAATACTAACAGGAAAATGATTGAAATATTTGTATATACTTACACAGGTATACTTTTGTAGGTTTTCATTGTTTTACAAGAATCATGAAGAGTTTTGAAAAAATAAGTTTAATTTTCAAACGAAATAAATGAATTGTAGGCTCTTATACGATATTGGAATATGCATCGAATGTAATTTACGTCAAACTGACAATTGGTTTAAAATAAAAAATAAAATATATATATATATATATATATATATATATATATAGAAATGTACGTAGATATAATTTTTTACGAAAATTATGGAGAATTAAAAGAAGAAGGTCTAATTTTCGCACGAAAAGAAATAAAAAAAAAGAAAAGGAAAGAAATAAAAAACGAAATAAAAACAGAAATAAAGAAAGAAAAAGAAAACGTAAAATGTCATTTTGTGACAATGGAATATGCATCACATGTAATTTTTATATCACAAACAATAAGATTAAAATATACGTATATATATATATATATATATATATATATATATATATATATATATATATATATACACACTTTATATATGCATTATATATTATTATATACTATATATATACACTTTATATATGTATTATATATTGTTATATACTATATATATATATATATATATATATATATATATTATATAGTATATATGTATACATATATTATTCTATACTAAATATATGTATATATATATTCACTTTATATATGCATTATATATTATTATATACTATATATATACACTTTATATATGTATTATATATTGTTATATACTATATATATATATATATATTATATAGTATATATGTATACATATATTATTCTATACTAAATATATGTATATATATATTCACTTTATATATGCATTATATATTATATAGTATATATGTATACATATATTATTATATACTATATATATATATATATATATATATATATATATATATATATATATATATACACTTTCATAACTGTTCGTTGCTTTACATATAAATCATGTAAAGATATCGAAGGAAACAAATGTTTAATTTTATCCTGGAAAACCAAACAAAACAAAACAAAACAAAACAAGACAAAACAAAAGGAATGAAAAAGAAAGAAAGAAAGATAAAAAAAACAAGCATAGAATCTCACGTAACAATGAATTATCCATCGTATCTCTACTTACGTAACATACGTAAACACTCGTAAGTTACGTAAATTAAATAAATAGGGTTGAATGAAACCTATACGGGATAATACATTCTCTGGACGTTAGTATTATTATTAGGGAAATCATGAAGGTGTTCTCGTTCACGGGCATAGTCTCTGAGGGTGGTAACATCCCCTTTAACAATGTTTTCGAGGCGATCCCCTTTAAGGGATGGGCCTTTATTTAGGCTGCTGGCATGAGAGCGTCCAAGTACACCGTCGTCTATACGCCTCCACGATCCTACTCGGACTTAGTCGAAACGCCCGTTTAGTCATCGACCTCCTCACCCTTCGGCCACCTTTCCATCCATATAAGCCGCTGGAGTTAGGGGATGAGTTATCGATTAAAAAATGTCTGCCCTTCAAGACGGCCTAGGTCATGACCGGTTCGTCATACACGCCCACGAAATGTCTCGCTCGCTTCGATCTCATCTCGAATCTAGATAATTTTTCTTTTTTATTTGTTTCTCTCTCTCTCTCTCTCTCTCTCTCTCTCTCTTGATGGAATTGAAAATGGAATCGAATCAAGGGTTAATCCGATCGGAACGCGATGCAACAGGCCTTCTCTCTCTCTCTCTCTCTCTCTCTCTCTCTCTCTTTTTAATCGACATGATTAATTAATCGACTTTAACGTACACAGACATCCGATAATATTTCCATATTTCTAGAAAAGTTCAAAGTTCAAAGGGAGTAGCAGTTAGTGGGCTGAAAAAGGTTACACGAGAAATATGTCATTCGTCGAGGATGACGGATTATTTTTCTTTTTGTTTCTTTTCTTTTTTTTTTTTTTTTTCCCTTTTAATCGTATTTTGCGCGTGTGTACGTGTGTGGGTGTAGTGGGGTGGGTGTGCGCGCGTGTGTGTGTGTAGGTGGATTCTCAACAGAACCATAAATAATCGCAATCGATGTTAAAACTGATAAGCAATAATATTTGTCGCAGAACGATCTTACGGTTTTTTCTTATTTTCTTTCCTTTCTCTTTTCTCCTTCTTCTCTGTGGTTTTTTCCTTTTTTTTATGTTTTCTATCCTTTTCTATTCTATTCTTTCCTTTTTCCTATCGTCGACGATAATAAGACGTTATATCGATTGATTCGGAGTTAGTACCGTGTGCGAGAGATAGATAGATAGATAGATAGATAGATAGAGAGAGAGAGAGAGAGAGAGAGAGAGAGAAGATAAAACGAAGATATAAAAAGTTCGCGTCTATAGATAAAGAAATTTATTATTTATGAACCAATAAGGAAATAACTAACTTTTGCTATCGCTCGTACGTGGAAAGGATCGTTTTCTCATCATTTACAAAGATCCCACTACATTTAGGCACTTATAAAAGACTGTATGTATACTTAAAGTATTCGAAGGTCCGCGCATAAAAAGGGTCGCTCTCAAGCGTGAAAGCAAAACCAAGAGAAGGAGAAGAAGAATGAGATAGAGAGAGAGAGAGAGAGAGAGAGAGAGAGAGAGAGGAGAAAGGAGAGGAAGGGCCAAAGTCCTTGCCGCGTGAACCACTTGTGACAGGTCAGGAGCGTAAGAGTTCGCGCGAGCGCAGCTAACTAGCAAAGGGGTGAAAGTACTCGTCTTTTACGTCGTCTTTTAGAAGTAGGGGTTGTGCCTTCATCTTCTAGTAAGAAGAAGAAGAGAGAGAGAGAGAGAGAAAGTTAAGGGGAATAACTCGTGGATGTAGAGATACTATCACGTATATTTATATTTTATATATTTATTATATTGACTGCTTACGTGTCTATATTGATAGATCTTTGTATTGAATTGTCATTAAATAAATAAATAAATGAATATATATATATATATATGTATGTATATTATATATATATATATGTATATTATATATATATATATCGTTCGCATATCGATCTTTGTATTGAATTGTCATTAAATAAATAAATAAATAAATATATATATATATATGTATGTATATTATATATATATATATATGTATATATGTATATTATATATATAATATATATATGTATATTATATGTATAATATATATATATATATATCGTTCGCATATAGATTCGTGTATATATAGATCTCTACGCACGTATATAAATTTGTATATATGTAGAACTGTACTCAGGATTGGTATATAGATCTGTATATACATCTATATACATATATACATACATACGTTTATACATACATTTATACATACATTTATACATACATTTATACATACATTTATACATACATTTATACATACATACATACATACATACATACATACATCATACATCATATATACATACACACATATATACATATATATACAAATATATATATATATATATATATATATATATATATATATATATAAACAGAACGAGGGAAAGAAAGAAAAAAAAAAGAAAGAAATAGATAAAGAGAGGAGGAAAGAGAGAGAGAGAGAGAGAGAGAAAGAAGATGGGCAAGGAACTAGAAAG
>OU426851.1:4336314-4338814 GCA_911387685.1 Dolichovespula media | reverse complement strand
AGAGCTTACGACCACAGAGTGTTGCCCGTTAGGAGAAAGTTAGGAGTTAGTTACACGAGGGCGGCCACCCCTCATCTGCATATCCGTGCTCCTTTTTTCCCCCCGAGCAAGCATCCCCCTTCGTTGCTTTTCCGACCAACCAACACACAGCGTGCCGCTACCACCTCTAACCAACGTGCCGCTTCGTGCAACTTGATCAACAAGTGGTTCTTCGGTTTAGCGCCGGGCTTAGCGCTTCTTTAATTTTTACCAACGAAGGTACTTCGTTATTTCTCTTCTCCTCCACCCCCTCCACCCCCCACCTACCCACCCCCTCGCCCTCGCCCTCGTCCTCACCCTCACCACCACCACCACCACCACCACCACCACCACCCCACTTGTTATAATACCACTTCTAATCTTTATTCTTTACGATCTAGTAGCTTTGTTCTACCACGAATATTTTTGATCTTTTTCCTCCTCTAAGCGATTCTTAGATCGCGATCGTCGTTCTCGTTGCCACGACGACGAACGTTCGATACTTCTAAAATATCTATCAAAATGGCTGATATCGAAATGATATTAGAAATTATCCTACCCAACGATTTTAACGTTTCAACGTTTTTGAAACGTTGGAAATTAATATTTTATGCGCGCTTATATACCCAAATTAATTTAATTTTCTCTCATTTACTTATATCCGTTATTTTGCCTTTATCATCATCATCGTCATCATCATCATCATCATTATTATTTATTGTTTATTTATTTGCTTATTTTTTTTTTTTTTTTTTTTTATAATAATTATTATATCCCGAGAATGAGTGTTAAAAATGCTATTAACACTCACGTTTCCTCTTCATCTTCTTCTTCTTCTTATTCTTATTCTTATTACGTTACTACGTTAAACGAATAGATGTTTAGATACCTCAAGAGAAGTTCAATTTCTTTGATTACGTTTCATTCAATCAGAATAGAGGACATTAAAAGACCCAGAGTTGTCAGCACTTGGCCGTGTTCCAAAGGAAAGGAGCAACGGGCGTAGATACTTTCGTGAAAATCCCGGACATCGTGCTAACGAAAGTTCATGGGATGATAAAGCTAAAACGAAGGAGAGTTTTGGTAAAGGAAGGAGAGAAAAGTAGAATCAAAATAATAAGAAGAAGATGAAAAAGATGGGCTAGCGAAAAACGAAACGAAACGAGATCAAACCAGACCAAACCAGACCAAACCAGACCAGACCAGACGAAAGTGAATTAGACCAGACTGAACCAGACTGGACCAGACCAGACCAGACCAGACTAGACGAGAGAAGACAAGACGAGACGAGACGTTGGTATCGAACAAACTAAAAAAGGTGACTTTTCACGCGACTAGCTAGCTAAAAGACACGCGTTCATTCCAAAACTGAAACCGTAATAACGGTAATAGACTGCTCTGCCAGTGATGGTTTCGAAAGGGAATGGAAAAGGAACGTATTGAAACTCGAGTAAAAGAGAGGACGTAAGAAAAGGGAGAAATAAAGAAAAGAGAAAAAGGAAAAAGGGGTTCCTCCTCTTCGTCGTAGTCGTAGGTCGCCGTGGTCGTAGTCGTAGTCGTTCTATTTGGTGAATCGAAATACCCTCGGTAATAGGGCCAATCGTTCGAGGAAACGAAAAACTCTACTTCCGGGGGACGATGCACCGCCCCGAAAAACCAAAACACAAATGATACCGAGTATTGGAACGGTATACCGCAAAAAAAAAGAAAGGGAGAGAGAGAGAGAGAGAGAGAGAGAGAGAGATAAAAGGTTGGGCTATTCGAAGCTTTTTCCTAAGATTATTTTAGGAGTGTTAAAATATCTGCATGTCAATGGGATATAATGGTAATTGAGGGTGCGCACCGTTATAAAGGATGAAAAGTGTACCCTTCTTCTTTCTAGGATTCCCTCTGTCTCTCTCTCTCTCTCTCTCTCTCTCTCTCTCTGTGTATGTTTGTCTGTCTCTTTCTGTCCCTCCGTCTCACCCTCTTTCTTTACGAGAAAGAGACAAGCCTTAGCGAGTTTAGGGGAGTCACGTTTTCTTCTACCGTGGAGTTGCGTCTGGTGTATAACATAATCGGTAACACCTGCTCTCTCTCTCTCTCTCTCTCTCTCTCTCTCTCTCTCTCTCTCTCTCTCTCTCTCTCTCTCGAGTATTGTATGCGTGTCTCCTCTATTCTACGAGAGAGAGAGAGAGAGAGACGATCCATTTATTCTATCGTAAGAGGAGAAAACAAGTTGTCGGCTTCTAGTATTGAGTAAAAGGACGAACAATTGTGTACTAAGTTTCTTTCTCTTCTCCCACTCTATATAATGCTTTTATCGTAATCCGTTTCATCCCTTATTCCTACGTGAAACGAAATTAAGAACCAAAGAATAAGTATGTACGTTAAACGATGGACGTAGTCGTTGTTCCCATCGTCATCATCGTCGACATCGTCGTTGTTCTTCTTGATGATTTTATTCTTGCTGTTGTCGTTGTGTCGTTGTTGTTGTTGTTGT
>OU426851.1:4326314-4331314 GCA_911387685.1 Dolichovespula media | reverse complement strand
ATAAACAAATGAAGAAACAAATAAATAAATGAATAAATAAATAAATAAATGAATGAATGAATGAATGAATGAATAAATTCATAAATAAATAAATAAATAAATAAATAAAATAAATAAATAAATAAATGAATGAATAAATGAATAAATAAGATATATATATATATATATATATACACACGCGTACATTTTAAAAGCGTATTTAAATATACATTCCTATACATATACACGTGTACAGGTATTTTGTTAAGCTCTCGCTGTAATCTTTGATACCGAACGTTCGACTTTCTGCGGAAGAAGAATTTTTTGTTATTTTTTTTTCCCCTTGACGAATTTAAAAATTATACAAAACAAAAGTTATAAGAGAGAGAGAGAGAGAGAGAGAGAGAGAGAGATAGAAAGAGAGAAAAGAGGATATCGTTGACACGGCGAAAAGGAAGGAAAGAAAAGGAAAGAAAAGAAAGAAAAAAAAGAAAAAACAGAAAAGGAATAGGAATAAGGGATAAAGCAAGGTAAACGGTCGAGAAATATTTAATTGTACGTTAAAGAAGCGACAGCAAGATGTCCACGATGAGCGTCGTGTCGAATTCATCCGTCGAAGTCGACTCTGACTCATCGAACGATCTATCGAGTAAGGATGACGTTCCAACCGAGCAAAAGTTTATCCTAAGAAACGAGCTCTACAACAGCCTTTTAGCGAGCGCGTTAGGCAAGACTGTGCTGAATAGGCATCTCAATTTAAAGGAACAAGGCATCAATTTTAATTTGGCCAACTTGAAGGACAACTTGAACGCCCTCGGTGCTATTAAAGATTTGAAGGATTTGAAGGGACTCACCGTCAGTAGCGTCCCTGCTTTCCCGAGGAATCTCGCCCTTCATCGGGAAGATCAAGACGAGGTTAGCACATCATATCCCGTCACAAAATTATCGTTTATTCCCTCCCCCCACCCCACCCCACCCCCCCTTTTTTTTTTTTTTTAATTTTTGCCCTAGCTTAATTCGTACGTCACGCACTAGCATCTTATTTTTTACGTACGAGATGTCCCGAAATAAGAAGAAAAAAATATTTAATAGGCTAGATCGGTTTACTTTTGAACGATATAAAACGAAACGAAAGAAAAAAACCCCCATGCAAACTTACGTCCCATACGACTTATTAGTTCTCGAGTTTCAACGAATTTTTGTTTGTAAAAATAATTATTTTTCGTTTTCGTTATATCAACGAAACTCAATGAAACGGAATTATCGAACGAAGTTTTTAAAAAATCTGAAAATTGTGAAGAGAGAGAGAGAGAGAGAGAGAGAGAGAATAAGACGGTCATTGTTGAAACGTCTCCGTGGGATTTTATTCAAATGGAAGAAGGTCATTTCGAACATTTCTTTACTTTTAACGAAAGTAAACCAACGGGGTTCGTTAAAAATCAAATCCGCATGATAAACTCGAGAACAAAGTCAAATAGCATATGGTATATTTCTATGAAACTTTCTTTTCTCTCTCTCTCTCTCTCTCTCTCTCTCTCTCTTTTTTTGTTTTTTAATGTTTTGACGATACGCTGAAACGATCCCTAAAATATTTCCTACTTTTCATATATATATATATATATATATATATATATACATACACACATATATATTTTATATACTTTTCATATATATATATATATATATATATATATATATATATATATATATATATATATATATATATATATACATACATGCATACATATGTGTATATGTATATATATACATACGTGCATACATGTGTATATATATATATATATTATATATATACATACGTGCATACATATGTGTGTGTGTGTGTATGTATATATATATATATATAAAGTCGATGTGTTCATATGTACACGTACATACAATTTATTCATATACGTATACAGTTTTATATATATATTACACACACACACACACACACACACACACAGTCATCTGTACATATGTACATGTATATATGCAATCCTTTTTTCGTAAGGCAATCATATAGACGTTGGGAAAGAAGGGAAACGTTTCAAGACGATGCGCGGGAGAGTGCTTCGGCTTTCAATCGCGTGCTTCGCGAGTTTGACCCAGATTCGAAAAGAAGTTTCGGTCCATCCGATTTCGATTCTTATTCTCTCTCTTTCCTGGTTTTCCTTACATTTTTATCTTACATTTAAACAATGCGCATTACTCTCTCTCTCTCTCTCTCTCTCTCTCTCTCTCTCTCTCTCAATCCCGATGGCCCTTTGACGTTCCATTTTCTTTCAATTTCAATTCTTTCCAAAACGAATACGAGTTAAGTATCTATACGAGAAAAATAAGGAAGGAAAGGAGAGAAGGAAGAGGGAAGAAAGATTAAAGAAAAAAAAAAGAATAAAAGAAAAGAGAAAATGAAAATTTCGCTCGAACGATTAGCACAACGAGTTAAGAGCAAGCTGACGTCCATAGCAATATATATGTATAGGTCGTCGATTAAAAAGTTAAGGGTTGGTTAGTGGCGACGAGTTTTATCCGAGTAAACGAGAGCATAAGAGGGAGGTAGTAAAGAAAAAAGGAAAATGGGATGGAAAGGTGGATATAAATTTCGTTTACCTCTTCTACGAAAGCCTTGACAGTAATCTTCCGTTTATAACTGGAATCGACAATTTTCTTTTTCTTCTTTTTTTGTTTTTTTTTTTGTTTTTTTTTAATTCGACAGATATTATTATTATTATAATTATATATTATTATTATTGTTATTATTATTATTATTATTATTATTTAATAAATTACAATAAAATCGACACGATTCGTTTTAATTCATTTTTCGAAAAAAAAAAAAAAAATAGACGTATCATTATTTTAAACGTAACGATTAATTGAAAGATAAAAGATTTAAAATTGAATGATGATAGAAAACGTTCCTTTCATATACCTTCATTCGTGCTTTGTTAAAATTATGTGTTGTTTTTCGTTGAGTTAAATATCGACAACGTGACGTCAAACGCGTCGTCTTCCTGCTGTTCCATTTTCTCTTTTCCTTTTTTCATTTTTTTTTTTTTTTTTTTTTTTCTTTTATTCGAACAGACAGAAAAAAGAGACTTTTCTTGGCGATATTTCAATATTAATTCTGGTAGAATGACTACTGAAATCTATAATGCACCTTTGATATTTCAAAATATCCCAACGAAATCAGAACAAGTAATACCCTTTATTCTTCATTTTCTCTCTCTCTCTCTCTCTCTCTCTCTCTCTCTCTATTTTTTCTCTTTCTTTATAAAGATAAAAGGGAAGACAAAGAAAGAAAAACGAAGAGAAGAACAAATTACAGCCAACCAACGTTACTGATCTATCCTTTAAAACAACCTATTATAAATTATCTGTTGGAACGAAACTCTTTGTAATTCTCATAGAATATAAAAAAAAAAAAAAAAGTAATCACATGTAGATATATCTATTTAAAGAAGAAACAATTTCGGATCTCGTTTTAACTAATAAAAATCTTGAAAATCGTATTTATCGTATTCGTACGATAAAAATGTACGTACGAATCAAAGGGAAAATAAATGAATGAAGTAATGTGAGTAGATAGAAAGAAAGATGAGAACGAACCGAAATAAAGATCACGAACGAAAGGAATTTAAGGGAGATTGCACTGACAAACGGACGAGACGAACGGACAACTAAAAAAAAAAAATTTTTTTTAAAAATTAAAAATAAGACGAAAGAAATACGAATCACTTGACAAGAAAAGAATTTCCCTAAATTACACGCGAGGTTAACCTGCCAATAAACGCACACACACACCCACACACACACACACACACACACACACACACACACACACACACACACACACCTATATATATATATACACGATATATATACATATACATATACATATATGTATATATATATATATATATATGTATATATATATATATGTGTATGTATATGTATATGTATATATATCGTTTTATAAACGGCACTGTCGATCGTTTAGGAACTTTATTTATTTAAAGAAAGGACTGTTTTACTCTCGTTACCCTTACCTCCTGACATTTCTGTGCCAGTAAACGACGTTATCGATAATAAAACGGTGTAAGCGGAGCGAAAGGACAGCTTCGTGTCGAGCGAGCACAAGCAAGTAAGCAAGCAAGCAAGCAAGCAAGCAAGCAAGCAAAAAAGAGAGAGACAGAGACACAGGGACACAGAGACAGAGAGACAGAGATAGAGAGATAGAGAGAGATAGATAGATAGAGAGAGAGAGAGAGAGAGAGAGAGAGAGAGAGAGAGAGAGAGAGAGAGAGAGTGAGAGGAAGAGGAAGAGGAAGGGAGGGGGAAGGGACAGAAATTGCGGGGACCAAGGGCGTTTCGCGCCTTTGGGAGCGTGTAATTAAGTACCGGCTGGCAATAATGAAACGCATCATCCCCTACGCGTGGAGCTCGTCCGAGGAATAACACCCTTGTTCGTAGTTAAAGCCCACGAGAAAAAGAGTAAAGAGAGAGAGAGAGAGAGAGAGAGAGAGAGAGAGAGAGAGAGAGAGAGAGAGGAAGGGAAAGGAAGAGAAGGAAAGAGGCGGGGTTGGTTGGTTGGTTGGTTGGTTGGTTGGTGCTTTTCTTCGAGGGGAATTGCGATAATCGGCCCAACGATTTATAACGAGCTTTCTCACGATTCGTGCTGGGCAAGCAATTAACAAGTAAATCTGGGTGGCTGCTAATTAAATCCGTCCAATTAATCGACGTTGTTGAATCGAACCGATGATCAAACGCGTGTTACGAATGGAAAATGAACGAGTGTGTGTGGGGGGAGGGGGATGGTGGGGAGAAGAACGGTAGGGAGGGTGGGTGGTGACGAGGGGGTTATGACAGGGGGAAGGGGCAGGAGGGGGTACGAGTCGGATTGAGAGGGGTGGATAGAGCGGGACGGAAAGGACGATCGAGAAAAGAGGAGAAAAGAAAAGGGATGGAAGGAGAAGCATAAAAGAGAAAAGAAAGAAAGAAAAAAGAAGAGGAAGGACAGA
>OU426851.1:4313814-4321314 GCA_911387685.1 Dolichovespula media | reverse complement strand
GAATCCTCATCTCCGAGAGATTGAGAAACAGGAAAAATATAGAGAAACGAGGAAGATAGAAAGGAAGGAAGAAAGAGAGAGAGAGAGAGAGAGAGAGAAAACCGTAGAAAAAGATAGGGGTTGAGTTCGAGAGATAGAAAACTAGGGCAGGAGAGTCGAATGAATCGAAAGAGGCTGTGAACGCGAACCCTGTAAACACGTATTCCGAGCTTGTAATCTGTCGACGCTTTCGCCCGGCGGGTGGTCAACCCTTTTTTCCTTCGGGCTTACCTTTACGCCTGCCCGATCGTAATCCCTTAAAACGCTTAGAGGAGCTCTTTAGGGTAATTTTTGCTCGGGGTGGCGGTACCGTTTTATCTCCTTCCGTTTCCTCTCGTACATCTTCCTCTTCCTCTTCCTCCTCTTCTTCCTTTTTCTCCTTCTTCCTCCACCTTTTCCAGTATCATCCCTTAGCCATCCCACCACACCCCATCCCGTTCTCGCCCTCCTCCTCCTCCTCCTGCCCCCCCCCCTTTCTTTTCTTTTTCCCCCCCTACGTTTTTATTCCTCGTCGAGATGCAAAATACCACTTTGCCCGTTCTTCTTTTTCTTCTTCTTCTTCTTCTCTTTATTCGTACGGTAACTGGAATCATTTGCTTTTTCTTCCTTCCTTTATTTCTTTATCTTTCTTTATTTCTTTCTTCCTTCCTTTCTTTCTTTCATTCTTTCTTTCTTTCTTTCTTTCTTTCTTTCTTTCTTTCTTTCTTCCGTGAGAGTCCTTGGCCTTCGGTGGTGAAAAACCACCCTTGACGAAGATTATGTAAAAGAAGAATCTCTCTCTCCCTCTTTCTCTCTCACTCTCCTTCTCTCTCTCTCTCTCTCTCTCTCTCTCTCTCTCTCTCTCTCTTGTACACGACTCGCTCATCCCTTCGCTACGGTAGAAGAAAATTAAAATAATGGCTCACGGTAGACCTGACCCCTCTTAGCCACTTTTTTTTTTTACTCACTCTCCTTCTCTCTCTCTCTCTCTCTCTCTCTCTCTCTCTCTCTCTCTTTCTTTCTTTCTCTTACCGATCGACTTTTTTCCCCTGCCATCCCCGCGCTACTTCTAGGATCGCCCGAGACGAGAATGCAAATCTCGTGCAACGGCATTTTTGTCTCTGAGCTACGTGAGACAAAAAATGAAGTAAAGGTTAAAGAGAGAGAGGGAGAGAGAGAGAGAGAGGGGGAGAGAGAGGGGGGGAGCGAGGCGTTCGGTTCATTGTCTCGTTTCGGCTACCCGTTTACTAACGGAGAAACGGAGAGGAAAAAAAAATTTCTAACGAATGGGGAAGCTAGTCGCGCTAGTTAAGAGGGTTGCGATCTCTTTTTTTTTCCTTCCTTTTTTATTTTTTTTTTTTTTTTCTTTTTTTTTTTTACTTTGGCTTTCGAGTATCATCTATGGATCGAATAGGTTAATGAATTTTTTCTTTCTCTCTCTCTTTTTTTTTTTTCTTTTCCTTTTTTAGTAACGTATTTCGCTGACAGAGAGAAAGAAAGAGAGAGAGAGAGAGAGAGAGAGAGAGAAGGAAACAGTTGGAAGGGTTGAAATCTCGTTGGCTTTTTTCTGGTTTTTTTTTTTGTATATAGTTTTTCTACTTTCTTTTTTTTTTTTCTTAAAGTCGAAACCGTCAACTTTTTTCATTCCGTTTTCTTTCTTTCTTTTTTTCTTTTCTTTTTTTTTTCTGCCCCTCGAAAATTTGTCATCCCCGTCATGCTCAAACGATTCCTACGAACGGTTTGGAAATTATAATTAAATTATACGTTAGTTGTTGATTCGCGAATTTATACCAGGTGGTATATGTGAAAAAGGGTGGGAGAGGGGAAGAAAAAGAACACTGCGAGCCTAATCGCAATATATGTGATTGTTCTGTAAACTATCTAACATTAGCTCGTTTAAAGATATATTTGTGGGGGTATGAAGGGGAAAAAGGGGGAAAATAAAAACAAAAAAATACGAAAGAAAGAAAAAATAGTACATAGTTTATTAGTCGTCACTTTTAATTTAGTTTAACTTCTCAACGATATTTTCTGTTTCGACGTATTATTATATAATTAGTATGGAAATCGAAAGTAAATTTTTCTTTCTTTTTTTTTTTTTTTTTTTTTTTTTTTTGATAAATCGTCCCCGTCGTTAAACGTCATTTAAATAATAAGCGCTAAATCATTATTATCGCGAATCATAATATTATTATCATCGTCATCATTATTATCATCACCGTTTACATAATAAATTATCGTGGGAAAAATCGTTATTATAAAATTAATAATCAAATATTTCCGTTCCTCTTAATTGTATTAATTGATACCAATAATAAATGTATTCGGTTAAATTAAATTAAAGATCTAATCTGTTCTTTCTTTTATTTCGTTTATTATTATTATTATTGTTATTATTATTTTTTTTTTTTTTTTTATTTCGCTACACGGCATGAAGCCTAAACCTATAGCAAACTAAATAAGACCAATAAATAAAGTCATATTGTACTTAGGGACGAAATACAAGTGTCCCTGGGTACACATGTCTCAAACTACAACGATGGCTCTCGTAATTTAAAATTGCCGTGTTCTATATCGAGAATGGGGGTGGGGGGTGGGGGATGGGCAGTGAGCGGGAACGCGTTTATTAAAAATAAGAGGAGAAAAAAAAGAAGCTGTAAAACAGAGTAGTAATCTTTGAAATAAATATTAAATATTTTCCGAAAGTTATCTCAAAAGGAATTATATAAGAACGAATTCAATTTAATACGCAGATGAAAAATGATGTTTGTCACAGATAGAACATTACAGTTTAATAATGAAACTCATCAAAATTAATATATTAGAGAATATTATTATTGTACATTAGGAAGGACGAAACAATAGTAATACAGTTTATTCGTTATTATTTTTAATTAATGTTTCCTATATAATTCAAATCTGTCATTTCAACCCGTTAACGTGATACATTAATATGCATTCATGAAAAATCAATTTTTTTTATGGGGGGAAAAAAAAAAAAAAAGAATATATTAGAAACAAGCATTGTACAATAGCATTAAGTAGTTTATCCGTTATTATTTTTTTTATTGACTTATTTTCTAATTAATTAATTTATCTTTAAAAATTACGTCTGTCACTTCAATGCGTTGACATAAATACATTTAAATGTTAACATCAAGGAAGGACTTTTTCTTTCTTTTTTTCTTTTCTTTTTTTTTTTTTTTTTTTTTAATATTCATCTCGAATGAAAGACTGTAACATGAATTACAGTTAGTAATCGAATTTTTGAAAGTTTTTATATCCTTTTCCGAGCTGTCTGAAGCAATATAAGAAATAATACATTCGTGCAACGTGCTCGTTCGGGCCCTTTTTCTGGCAACGTTGTCACAACATTTGGCCCCAAGACAGAGTTATGGGACCCTTTTACAAAATTTTCGACCATTCTAACCCTTTCCTAGGATCGCCGTTGTTCACCGCGTTCATCGTCACCCCCTGTTCGTTCACGTGGAAAATATCTTTGGCCGGTATTACTATCCTCTTCCTCTCTCTCCCTTTTTCTTCTTTTAACATCCTCGCAAAGTGAAAGTACCAACCCCTAAATGCTGCAGGCAGGGTTTACGGGCGAAGAATTATTTTACATTAAATTTACGGACATTTTTAATTTTATATATATATATATATATTATTTTTATTAAAATATATTATTATAAATATATTATATATATATATATATTATTATTTTTATTAAAATATATTATTTTTATTAAAATACGCCATATTAACGTGTACGCTAACTAACATCTCTTCAAGAATATTAAATCCAACATATTTTTCAACCACAACTTAGAAGAGTAATTTTTATATGGTAAAAAAAAAAAAAAAGAAAAAAAAAAACTTGGGTTGGTAGGACCGCTAATAAATTTCAAACTATTGTTTTTGACGGGGATTCAATTTTTTTCTTTTCTTTTTTGTTTCGGATTACTCGATTTATCATTTCTAATATTTACGGTACGAATAATCACATGAATTAAAATGCTATTTCAAATATTATTATATTAATCGAAACGAACATAAATGTAGGAACGAAAATAATAATTATAATCTCATTAACTCCGTAAATAAAATCATAAATCCGTGAAGTAAGACCTTCGCAAATCTTAAATTAAAACAAGTCACACACACACACATATATATATATATATATATATATATATATATATATATATATATAGATATATGTATATTCCTGTAAATATTTCGCGATATTCGAAGAAATAATTTACCATGGATAATCGTAGGAAATGCTGATCGTTATAAACGAGAACTAACGGTCCCAGAGTTTGGAGGTTCCTCTTGGTAAAAGAAAGTCAGGGTGTCTCACGTTCGAAACGTGACCGAGCGTAATTTATCCCGCGAACGTACCGTTAGCAGTTCGAAAAAGAAAAGAGAAGTAAAGAAAAGAAAAGAAAAGAAAAGAGAAGATGAAAAAAAAAGGAAAGATCATCGTATATCCGTTTCCTTCGAATAGTGCGTATAAGCGAAATAAAGAAATCAAAAAAAAAAGAAGGAAAGAAACAAAAAAAAAAAGAGGGAGGAAAGAGAGAGGCAACGTATAAAAAAGAAAACAACGAGGAGAAGAAAGATGAAAGAAAGAAAGAAAGAAAGAAATGAAGATGGAGGAAGCGAGCGAGCGAGCGAGCGAGCGAATAAAAAAAAAAAAAAAAATAAAAAAGAAAGAAAGAAAAAAAACGCGAGCTTCCGTGGGTCTTTTTCCCTTCCATTTTTTTTCTTCCCCTCCCCTCTCTCTCCCTCTCTCTCTGTCTGTCTCTCTCTTTCTCTCTCTCTCTCTCTCTGTCTCTCTGTCTCTCTGTCTTCATTCGTCTTTTTTTTTCTCATATATATATATATATTTTTTTTTTCTCTACATCGGGTTTATGTAAGATGATGGTCGCCTTAGGGTGCGTATCAGAGAGGCTCGAAGGGGTGCGTATGCAGATCATCGTGGAAGTAGAGTACAAAGGGCCCATAGTCTCACGCTATTGTACCGCGGCAGGTAAGATAAAGGTACTTTTGCCCTCGAGAGACGTGGCCCTTCTTCCTCTTTCTCTAGCCCTACTTCGTAGTAGAATTTTAAAGAGAGAGAGAGAGAGAGAGAGAGAGAAAACCGTCGTGGCCCTCCGTGATGTCTCTTTAATTTTTATTAATGACATCGAATTTGAATTTCTGCATCGGTGATATGGGAACCGTTCGAAAAGAGAAGAGAGCCAATAGCAGTATACATACGTACGTGAGCTTGGTTTAAAAGTCCGTGCTTAAAAGTAGTACTCTATAAGCCAGTTTTATTATTTCTTTTTTTTTTTTTTTAAATATATGTGTATATATATGTGTGTGTGTGTGTGTGTGTGTTTGCGCGCGTATGTTTGCGTGCGTGTGTATGCGAGTCATCGATCATAATTATCCGACAGGTGAGCTGAAATCGATTTTCTTTTTTTTCGTTTTTCTTTCTTTTTTTTTCTATTTTTTTTTTTTTTTTCGTTTTCGTTTTCGTTGACAGGGATCGATACAGGCACTTAAGAGTGTAGTCGTGATCGAAATTTTCGAGATTTTCTAGACGTTTGAAATTTCGCTCTTAATTTTGTCATGAAAACATTCCTTTTCAAATGGCACAACCCAAAGCGTTGTGTATTTGGTTGTTTATTTATCGATCTTAATATTGTTTTTAACGTATCTTCGCGAGAATATATTTTATATATATATATATATTTTTTTTTTTCTGACATTTCACTGCAAACAATTATTTCGATAAATAATATTTATTGGATAATTAAAGAGACATGTATTTGACGTTGTCAAGTTAAACGAAATTTTAACATGTGTTCATGTCTTACGTTTTATTGTAAGAAAAGAAAAAAAAAAAAGAAGAAACAACAATTATTGGACAGTGAGACCTCGTATTTGATATGAAAGTTAAGACGATCTTAAAACATATTTACGTTCTTATAGATTCTTATAAACAATTTTATCAGAAGCAATTATTAAATAATGTGATTCGAATTTTAAACGACACGTGAGAAACAATTTTAATCGTTAATTAAACATTCGAATATATATTCGCAAATTTATTTTAAACGATTATTAAACAATGAGACTCGTATTCTATATACGTCAATTAAAACAATTTTAACGTGCAACATTTTAATACAATATATATATATATATATATATATATATATATATATATATACACAAATTTATAACAAACAATTATTAAATAATGAGACTCGTATTCTATATACGTTAATTGAAACAATTTTAACGTACAACATTCGAATACAATATATATATATACAAATTTGTAATAAACAATTATTAACAATGAGACTCCTATTCTATATACGTCAATTGAAACAATTTTAACGTGCAACATTCGAATACTATATATATATATATATATATATATATATATATATATATATATATATATAAATTTCTAATAAACAATTATTAAACAATGAGACTTGTATTTTATATACGTCAATTAAAACAATTTTAACGTGTAACATTCTAATACAATATACATATATACACAAATTTATAATAAACAATTATTAAACAATGAGACTCGTATTCTATATACGTCAATTGAAACAATTTTAACGTGCAACATTCGAATACTATATATATATAAATTTCTAATAAACAATTATTAAACAATGAGACTTGTATTTTATATACGTCAATTAAAACAATTTTAACGTGTAACATTCTAATACAATATTCAATACAAATTCAAATGACGTATATATTCTATATACGTCAATTGAAACAATTTTAACGTGCAACATTCGAATACTATATATATATATATATATATATATATAAATTTCTAATAAACAATTATTAAACAATGAGACTTGTATTTTATATACGTCAATTAAAACAATTTTAACGTGCAACATTCTAATACAATATACATATATACACAAATTTATAATAAACAATTATTAAACAATGAGACTCGTATTCTATATACGTCAATTGAAACAATTTTAACGTGCAACATTCTAATACAATATACATACATATATATATATATATATATATATATATATATATATGCAAATGTATAATAAACAATAATTCTACGTGTCACTTAATACGATCGATAGATATATCTACGTTCTAAATAAACATCTACACGAAACACGTAAATTAAATACCTAATACGGTGATCGCGAGGAAGAAGTCAAAGTAAAAGAAAAAGATGAAGAATAAGAAGAATAAAAATAAGAAAAAGAATAAGAATAAAAGAAAGAAGAAGAAAAAGAGTAAGAAGAAGAATAAGAAGAAGAGGAACCAGAAGAAGATAATTTTTTAATTAGCGGCCATTACGAGATCCGAAGGAGACGTCGTAAAGAACGGTCGCCCCTTTCGGAGAGGCGCAGGCGTCCACGGTTCAAAGGAACGAATTAGTTCTCCTCGGGTAGATGTTGTCGGCTC
>OU426851.1:4306314-4311314 GCA_911387685.1 Dolichovespula media | reverse complement strand
TTTCTTCTTCTTCTCATTCAAACGGGGAGAATCACGCGATCCGAAGAAAAAGTTTTCGCGTGGTTTTGGAAAAAAATTAGTTACGACGCGACTGATCGGACGTTTGCGATGTAGGGGTGGAACCCGGCGATAAAGTTCTTTTCTCTCTCTCTCTCTCTCTCTCTCTCTCTCTCTCTCTCCATGTCTCTATTCTTCTTCTTCTTCTTCTTCCTTTTTTTTCCCCCGTTCAACGTTCGTTCGTTCGCCCAATATATTTGTCAAAAGACGCAACTCGATGAAAAGTTTGAGCGCATCGTCGTGGACAACGACGAACGACGAGGACGAGGACGAGGACGAGGACGAGGACGAGGACGAAGGGAACGAAGAGAACGATGACGACGACGTTGAAAGGAAGTACTACCACGTCGGCCATAGACGATAATGAAGATCGATATAGGTAAAGGAAAGAGAGGCAAAGGGAAAAAAAGGGAACAGGAAAAGAAGAAGAAGAAGAAGAAGAAGAAGAAGAAGTAGAATAAAAAAAAAAAAAAACAAACAAAAAGAAAAAGAGAAGAGAGAGAACCAACCGAACGGTGGTGCGTGGTGGGACGGGGAGTGGGAGTGGGAGTGGGAGTGGGAGTGGGAGTGGGAGGGGGGGGGCTAAATGCACTTTCGAAAAGCTCGACGATCGAAATCCACGTCGCCTGTCCGTACGTGTTTCGCCGAGAGGAGAGAAAAAAAAAAAACTCGACGATTCTCTTTAATTATTTATCGATCCTAAATTCATCAAACAATGAATACGAAGGATAGGGAGGGAGGGAGGGAGGGAGGAAGGAGAGGGGTCGGGGGGGTGGGTGGTTGGGCAGATGGACGAGGAGAAAAAATAGATGAAATAAAAGGAAAGGAAAGGAAAAGAAACGGAACGAAACGAAACGAAACGAAACGAAACGAAACGAAATGAAATGAAATGAAATGAAATGAAATGAAAGGAATAGAGGCGGGGGTTGAGGGGTAAGGTGGGGCGGGTGGGGAGCGTGGACGGAGAGGGGGGGGTGGGAAGAAAAGAAAAAGAGAAAAAGAAAAGAAAGGGAAGGGAAAGAAAAGTAAAGTAAGGAAAAGTAAAGAAAAGTATATTGCTATGATGAAGGGATGATATGTACCTTAGTACTTACATACCAGTGTGTGAGAGAGAGAGAGAGAGAGAGAGAGAGAGAGAGAGAGAGAGAGAGAGAGAGAGAGAGAGCTAGAAAGCTTTTTCAAGAAAGAGAGTACTATATACGTATAGATATGTACATACGTACGTAAGTACGTACACACACACACACACACACACACACACACACACACACACACACACACACATACACACACAGATGAAGACACATACACATTAGGACAAACACATACGTACACATACGTAACGTACGTATATACTATTTCGTTCCTTACCGAAAATTTTCCGCGCCGTAATTTTTCGTTTCTCGCGGACGCCGAGAGAAGAATATTTATATAAACCGGACGGAGCGGGAAGAAGACGGCGAGGGAGGCAACGCGAAAGCGAATTACGTTCTTGTTCGTACTTGGATGAAAACAGAAAAAGGGAGAAAAGGGTGGAACTTGCGGAAGAAAAAAGGAAAATAGGCCAGGATCGATATTGAACCGAGAGAAAAAGGGAGGAGGGAGGGCGGAGGGAGAGGGAGGGAAAGAGAGTAAAAAAAGAGAGTGAGAGGGAGAGGGAGAGAGAGAAGGGAAAAAGAACAAAAAGATAAAAAGAGAAGGAAAGAGAGAGAGAGAGAGAGAGAGACAGAGAGAGCGAGACAGAGAGAGAGAGAGAGAGAACTGATGCAGGAGGAGTAGGAGTAGGAGTAGGAGGAGGAGGAGGAGGAGGAGGAGGAAGAAGAGAAGGAAGGGAGAAGGGAGAGGGTGGCCGGCTGGTAGGTGGAAGTGGGAGTGAACGGAGGAAGAGAAAGAGAGGGCCAGGGGGAGGAGGGGGTGGGAGGAGGGCGAGTAGAAAAGGTAGGAAAAGAGCGAGGGTGCAAAAAAGAAAGAAATCGAAAGAGAGAGAGAGAGAGAGAGAGAGAGAGAGAGAGAAGCGAGTCGAGCTTTGAAGATTGATACGGGCTAACGATGAAAAGAGATTTTCAATGTTCGATAGAAAAATATTCGCTAACACATAGCGACATTCCAATCACACATTTGAAACTCCGATTCTTTCGACTCTTGCGTCCCATCATTCTCGCGGCAAGTCCGAAGGATATTATTCTTTCATTTTTACGAGTCCTTTTGTTAAATCCCATATCTCTCTCTCTCTCTCTCTCTCTTTCTGTCTGTCTGTCTGTCTATCCCTCTCTGTCTCTCTACCCTCGTTTTCGTCTTGAAAGAATATCGAATCGATAAGAATAGAGATAGAGAGAAGGGGTAGAAGGGAGAAGTAAAGAGGGATGGTCTTGAGAGATAAGCGAACGCTTTTTCAATTTAATTATTTTACCGAGTTTCTCTCTCTCTCTCTCTCTCTCTCTCTCTCTCTCTCTCTATCTCTCTCGTTTTTAGTCCAGACGTCGTACTCGGCCGAAGGACCGATAATATTTTATCGCGCGATCGAAAAATATTGGCCGCTCTGTATAACCGCGAACGGGTTGGAAGTAGTAAAAGTAAAGGAAAGAGGATAGAGAGAAAGGAAATAAAGAAATAAAGATGGAAGGAAAGTAGGAAAGGAGGAAAGAAATAAAGGAATAAAGGAAGAGAGAAAGAAAGAAAGAAAGAAAGAGAGAAAGAAAGAAAGAAAGAAAGAAAGAAAGAAAGACGAACGCGAGGGGCTCTGGAAATGACGCCCGTTCGCAGGAAAAAAAAAAAAAGAAAAAAAGAAAAAGAAAGCAAGTAGAAATATCAGGATCGATATTCGACCCGGAAAAAGGAGCAGCGCTGCTGCGAAAAAAGGGAAAAAGAAATAAAGAAAAGAAAAAGAGATAGAGGAAAGAGGAAAAAGAGAGACAGAGAGAGAGAGAGAGAGAGAGAGAGAGAGAGAAAGAAAGAGAGAGAGAGAGAGAGAGGTGGAATAGATATCGAAGGAAAAGCATGAAAAAGCGCGAAGAAAAAGGAAACACTTTGAAGAAACGTACAATGCCGAATCGTTTTCTGCGTAATATTTACTATAGTAACGTAGGATGATGGATTCTCTCTGTTTCTCTCTGTTTCTTTCTCTTTCTCTCTCTCTCTCTCTCTCTCTCTCTTTCTCTTTCTCTCTCTCTCTCTCTTTCGTAAAAATGTCCGCTTCTAAGGATAATAAATAGAATGGATTCCTTAGCCCGTTATCGGGACCTCAAAGTCGACGACCTGATTTCTCAGGGCGTATTCGATTCGTTCTTTACGTATATATGTATGTATGTATGTATGTATGTATTTATGTATGTATTTATGTGTATGTACGAGAACGACATCGAATGTAATGTTTTAACAAGATAAAACGTTATGGTTTGATTTCATAGAAAATGATTTATTATATTCGATCGGTCAATTAAATTCATTTATTAATCATTTAATGTAATATAATTTAATTATTAATTTATAATATAACATATTATTTATTACTTATGATATATAAATATATATATATATATGTGTGTGTGTGTGTATGTATGTATGTATGTATATTTATATTTATATACATATATGTACGATGATAATAAGATAAATCGAAATAAAAAATTGAAGAGAGAGAGAGAGAGAGAGAGAGAGAGAGAGAGAGAGAGATGTAATTACGTCATTATACGTCACTATAGTCCCAATCCGTTACGAATGATTTGGGTCGACCAGGTATAAGGTTAACCGACTACCTGACTGACACGTAACTCTTCTCTATCGTCCCCAAACAATTTTTGGGCTTCTTAATGTCGATCCAATAACGATCGATAATCAGTCATATTTTCAACGAATCCCGTTGAATGAAAAACGATTTATAAAACTACGCGCGAAATCTATTTTACTCCATTTCCTTTTATATTTCGGATCGATCGAGATCGATGACAAGTGGTAACGTTTAGAGTGAGTATGTATCGTCGTAGGGTAAGACGATAAAAAGATAAAAGGATACGTTAAAGGATCGAGATAAATGTTTCTCTCTTTATTACGGATACAAATTCTATCGTAATAAAAATTCTATCGGTTCGTTCGAATTTGCAGGGACTAAATTGATTCGTTGATTCGAATTGGCGACCTGAAAAATTTCGAAAAGGCTTGAATATCTGCGAGTTTGTGGTGAGCAGGTGGCAACCTCCGGATGTTCTCTCTCTCTCTCTCTCCTTCTCTCTCTCTCTCTCTCTCTCTCTCTCTCTCTCTCTCTCGTCTATCGTACAATGGGCAGGTGCCCGCACCTGCTTACGGCCCTGACCAGTGGCTCGCGGTTTTTACGTTAAGAGTCCACCCAAAACCGAGTGCTTTTGATCTATACGATGCACCAACTATCGACGTCTCCTATCTTTTAATATCAGAGGCGTGAAATTATAGAAAATTTCACGAATTATAAAAGAACTCACTCATATATATGTACATATATAATTAATAAGGATTAAGGATTTATTATATCCCTTTCACCTTTCTCAGAAATAACACAACGATAAATAATTGAACGAAAGAATAGAAAAGAAAAGAAAGAACAAAAAAGAAAAGAACAAAAAAAAAAGAAAAAGAATAAAAAAAGGGAAAAAAAAAAAAAAACAAGAAATGAAACATTGCCTATACCCGAATTTTTCGTATTGAAACGAAACAGAGATTATATTATTTTCGAAATATTATCGTCGATACAAAATATCATCATCATCATCATCATCATCATCATCATCATCATCATCATCATCATCATCATCTATGAATTAATTAAAATACACTGTGGTGTAATGTGCGATTTGAAACGTCTATATTGGAAATAAATTTATTAACGTTACGAAACAATGTTAGAATGTTCTATGTGTACCGATAGATGGATAGATAGATAGATAGATAGATAGATAGATAGATAGATAGAT
>OU426851.1:4293814-4301314 GCA_911387685.1 Dolichovespula media | reverse complement strand
AGTAAAGACCCTTCAACCGGTTCTACCCTTTCGTCTACGTACAGCACCGCACCGTACCGCACCGCACCGTACCGCACCGCATCGCACCGCACAAGGACTTTTTCCTCGCACCGACGTATCCGGAAAAGCTTCCACTTTCCACTCGTCCTTGGAACTCGATGGCTCCGCGGTTAGTGTCGAAAAAAGAAAACTCCGAGAGGGTTCTTTCAAATAATTCTCTTCCAACGTACTTCTCCCCTCCCCCGCCCCTCCCCCGTCCCGCCCCACGTCTCGTACGGGCCCTTTCCACGTTTTTGCCAAACGAGTTTCTACTCTCCTTCTATCAGAAAATACCCTAAGCTTTATCGAACCTACGGGACTAAACTTTGTTCCTACTACGTCGGACTAATCGAAAACGTTGCCAACCTGTTCAAAAAAAAAAAAAAAAAAGAAAAAGAAAAAGAAAAAAGAGATCATTTTTCACGAATAAGAAATATATTACCCGTCGATCCATTGATCCTCCTTAACAATTTTTTTTTTATCTTCTTCTTCTTCTTACCCTACGAATTCAAAGTGTAGTCATTTGTGAAAAGACGAGAAGAAGGGTGGAGAAAATAAATGAAAGAGAAAAATTAACAAATTCTATAAGAACACTGGTAACCTTGGTCGGGTAAACGTTGATTCCCTAAGAATACAGGCCACCACGTGTTGACTCGGAAAATGGTTACTTTTAGAGACCCTAGTGACATTCTCTCTCTCTCTCTCTCTCTGTTTCTCCCTCCCTCTATCTCCTTCTTTATCTATTTATCTATCTATCTATTTGCTTCTATTTTTTTTTTTTTTTTTTATTGATAAGTTTAAGGAATTAGAAAAACCGTGTATATTTTCCTATTAGAATAAAAATTAAAAGCACGAATAATTACCTATCTCCCTCTCTCTCTCTCTCTCTCTCTCTCTCTCTCTCTCTCATTGATAAGGTTAAGGAAGTAAAAAAATTGCATATTTTTCAACTAGAATTAAACTCGGGACGAGTAATTCCCTCTCTCTCTCTCTCTCTCTCTCTCTCTCTCTCTCTCTCTCTCTCTCTCTCTCATTCTCTTTCTCTTTCTCTCTCTCTGTTTCTCGTGTTCTTGCCTCACTGTAGCAATGGCTAACCCGTGACCCGTGGATTACACTATGACCCGCTAGGGAAGTTTAAGTGACCCGTGAATTTTTAAAAAGTTTGACTAAGATTTACGAAATTATATTTAATAGAAAAAAAAAAAAAAGAAGGAATTTAATTCCTCAAATTTGTGAAACGCACGAAAAAAGAATCTTAAAACGATATACCAATAGATAATATAGATCAATGGAACATTGTTATTTATCTATTTATATTTCATTTCTAATAAAATCTCGATGCATTTGAGACACTCAATCGTCTACTTAAGCGACATTGTTCGAGAGAGTTCTGATATAAAAAAAAAAAATAAAAAAAAAATAAAAAAATGGAAAGAAAAAATTATTATCTCGAAAGCAGCGACATATTTTTCTTCACTTTTCTTTTCTTTTCTTTTCTCTTTTTTTCTTTTCTTTTGGTTACTGTAAATCGACCGAGAGGAAAAGCATTGAATATAGAATTTGTTTCTATTTTTTTTTTCTTTTTTTGAAATTACTCGACTCGAACATTCGTAAAGGCGACTGATAAATGGCGAACTTTTTTTTATTCGAGTCCGACGCCATCACCGTCCGTCATACAATGCGATAACTGAAAATATTATTAGTCTAATTTGAAATCAATTCTAAAAATTATATTGCAAAATTCTCGAAGTTGTCGTTAAATGTACGAAAAATTGTAGATCTTCTTCCTCCCCTCCCCCTCCCCTCCCCCTCCCCTCCCCTCCCCCCCTCCCCCACCCCGCCCGTTTTTTTTTTTTTCTTATTCTTTGTGTCTTATTTCTTTTTTTTCTCTCTTTTTGTTTTTTTTTCCCTCCCCCCGTCGATAGAGAAAAGAAAAAAAACTTACCTATTTCTTTTTAATCAATCGAAGATGTCGGGATACGTTTTATGGCGCCTTTGATTGCAAGGAAACGCGTTTTTGTCGAGTACAATTTTCAAAGTCTTTCCCCCCAGTGGATACCCTCAAGGGAGTTATATTTCGTTCAGATAATACGTGCCAGCTTCGACACCCGAGACTATCGGTTCACATAAATATCACGACCTTCTTAACTTTCCGCCCTCACGTGGTAGGTACCTACCCGTTAAAATTTAAAAGTCAAGATTCGATTTTTCTCAACCGGACGTAAATCCTTCGTCGACTTTGTCCGCTTATCGTATTCGAAGAAATTTTTAACCGCGAATGAGAGACCATGCGGCGTGAAGAAATCAAAGACGACCGACCATCCGTCCGTCCTACTCTTTTAAAAGCTTCAGCCTTTTCCTTTATCTCGATATTCAACAGGATAATGATTAGAGACCAATCGGAAGATCAATTGAATCCCTTTTTTTTTTTTTTTTTGTTATTAATTTTTCTTTTCTTTATCGTTTCTTCATTTATTTCTTTATTTATTTATTTATTTTACCTTTTTATTTATTTATTTCTTTTCTTTTTTTTTTCATCACTACTACGATTCGATTATCACCGATTTAAAATGGCACACTCTTTCAATTTATTTTCATATGTTATTATTAACGATAAAGTTATAAAACCATAAGCGTACCATCGATCGCTCGTTCGTAAACGTAAAACCATAAAGTAATAACTCTGACGATGTAAACACCGACGTGCCCTTATATATATATATATATATATATATATATATATATATATATATATATATATATAATAATATCATTATTAATGATAATTAACAAATGAAATGATAAGGACATCACGTAGATATCATTCATTCGTAAACGTATGACAGTAATATCGTAATCATAACATCCTATCGTGTTAACGATCCTATCGCGCAAATTTAACGATCACTATTTATCTTTCGAATTTTAAATCGTACATTACATTGAATTAAACGAATAAATGAAAACAAAACTTGTGAGACTTTTACCCCTCGATCGAACATTTTCTAAATATAGGAAAGAAAATGGCGAACACGAGATAGTAAGAAGGACACGCGATGGGGATTCAAGATTTCAGATTCGAACTATAGACTGCAGACGTATGAGTTTTATGGTTTTTCCGTGACCAGGTCGCGGCTATTCTTCGAGTCTGGCATCATTTCTCTCTCTCTCTCTCTCTCTCTCTCTCTCTCTCTCTCTCTCATACTCATCGTCCAGCCCAGTCTCGAAGGAGACCGCGACCGCTCTAAAGTTTCTTCACGAGACGCATAAACTCCGTAGAATTTTATTTGCGATTTAAGAAAGAATTTCTAGAGTAAGATATTTGCAATCGAAAAACGAATAAAACTCCCACCGATTCTGTTCTTTTCATTCCGTGCCTTCCATTCCTATTGTAAATCGAAAATCTATCTACCATAAGTATTATCTCTATCACTCACTCACTCTCTCTCTCTCTCTCTCTCTCTCTCTCTCTCTCTCTCTCTATCCCCCTCCCGCCCCCCCCTCTCTCTCTCTTAATTTTTGTAAAAAAAAAAATGTTGTAATAAGAATTCGCCTCGTTCGAGTTAACATACTTTTTAAATTGACAACGAAGAGGAAATCAAAAAAAAAAGAAAAAGAAAATGGAAAAGAAAAGAGAAGATAAAAGAAAAAAAAAAAAAGGAAAAATCATTTACAAACGCGTATCGGTATATGGTCGTAACAAAATAAAAGAACCAATGATATTTATTGCCAAAAATAAATTTATAACGAGCAATCGAACGTAAACTACGAGATAGGAATAAAGTAAGCTCCCACCTTTCCACCCACCCACCCACCCACCCACCACACGGGAAAAAACATGCATCCTTTCGGCACGTTACGACAAAAAAAAAAAAAAAACGGAATAGTTTGAGATAAGGGTCAAGAAAGGAAGAATAGTGAGGAAAATAGAAAAGGAAGGAAGGAAACGGAAAAGAAACTAACTAACTAACTAACTAAATAAATAAATAAATAGATAGATAGATAAATAGTTAGATAGATAGATAGATAAAATAAACGGACGTATAAAGAGATAGAAGGATATAAGAAGCGTACGAAACGCGAAAAGGATGATACGATAGAACGGAAGAAGAAGAAGAAGAAGAAGAAGAAGAAGAAGAAGAAGAAGAAGATGGAAAAAGAAAAACAAAAACAGTATGAACGAACATATTTTACTTTATAATATATATTAAAAATTACGATTGAAGAAGGTGGATGTACCAAGTATCCAAAAAACCAAAAAAAAAGAAAGAAAAGAAGGAAAAAAAGAAGAAATGATGCGGAAGAAACGAGAGTAAGAGAGAAAAATTAGAGGGAGAGAGAGAGAGAGAGAGAGAGAGAGAGAGAGAGAGAAAATAAAAAGAGAAGAAGACGTAAAAAAGAAAAACGCCCCGATCTATACCGAAAGAAAACAAGGCCGCGATATAAGGCCAATGCAAAAATCAGTCGAAAGAGAGAGAGAGAGAGAGAGAGAGAGAGAGAAAAGGAGAGTAGTATTTCTCGTTTCTCCGCGTAAAACTATAACGAGATACTCGAAGGTGAACCAGAGATAAATATAATATGAAAAATGGTAAAAAGGTCGAATAAAGTAGAGATGGCGAAATGCGTCTGGAGAGAATGAAGAGAAGGATGGGGGGGGGTGTATGGGGGGGGAAGGAGGAGGAGGAGGAGGAGGAGGAGATGAAGAAGAAGAAGAAGAAGAAGAAGAAAAAGGAGGAGGAGGAGGAGGAGAGGGAGATTGGAGATCGTAGGTAGACTGGCAGAACGTATAGGTTTATGTGTTTCCGCGAACAGGCCGCGGCCATTCCGCTCGTCTGAAGCTCGACGCTTTTCTCCTCCACTCCCTCCTCCCATGCGTCACCCTCCTCTTACTCCTCCTCCTCCTCCTCTTCTTTCTCCTCCTCGTAGCACACCGCTCCTCCGTTCGTCGTCTAGCTCGCCGCTGTCGCGGACGATACGGGCCAGGGGGTTGGGAGGGGCCGGCTGTAAAAATTTTACTGCGAATTGTCTGCAGAACCCCGTGCGCGCACACACACACACACACACACATATATATATATATATATATATATATATATATATATATATATATATACCTTATACTAGGACGTTACGAGCGAGAAAAATAGGAAACCCCCGGGAAACCGTCGGAAAAACTCGTCTGGGTCAGATCTCTTGCTACCCCCGTTGCCGCGCACGGTCTCGTTGGCAACCCTTAAACTCGTCGCGGCCACGTCTACCTTTCTCTTCGGTTTTAGGTCAACGATCATATCGTTGAGCGCGAGCGTCACTTAAGAGAAATAAAGAGAGAGAGAGAGGGAGAGAGAGAGAGAGAGAGAGAGAGAGAGAGAGAGAGAGAGAGAGATAAAGAAAGAAAAAGAACGAAGGAAAGATTTTTATTCTTGGTCTTCTTTTGGTATTTATTCTTAAGTCTTAGCAATTGTCGACACTTTACGTACTAATCTTTCGTATTAATGATCGACGTCTTTCTATTCTTTTTTTTTTTTTCTTCAAGTTTGTATTAATAACGTACAAGGTGTGTGCGTGAAATGTATAAGAAGTACGTAAAAGGGAATATATATGAGGATAGATGAATCGAGGATATCTTAAAAAAAAAAAAAAAAAGGAAAAAGGAAAAATATATGTGTGTATAAGTAAATCCTTTTCTATTGCATACTTCCAACCAATTCGTTCAATTCTTCTTGAAATTCCTATAATCCGATTGTTGGAGAAAAAAATTGTCTTGTGTAATTTATTATTATACATTCGCTAAATAATAAAATTAATCGCAATAGAATTACGTTAGTATAATACAATATAAATATATTCTTCTACGCGTTGAGTCATATTTTCGATATTTATTTACGACAGAATAATAATAATAATAATAATAAAAATAATAATATTTCCATCGTACAATGGAATAATTCTTAAATTAATTAATAAATATCATTATACCGCACAACTATTCATATAATCATTTTTGATTGTCGAATATTGACGGAGAGGTTTATAAAATATTAACGTATGAATTTGCACTCGCGAATGACGATTTTAGAATTGTGAATTATTGAGCCGAATAGTATTTTGAAATAGCTCGACGTTCCGTTAACGTTTTTGAAGGATTTTGGACAATCGGTAATTTGAAATAGTTCATTGGCAGGGCCACAGGCCAAACGTTGGCACGTAAATCCCGATCAGCTATCAAGCCACCGCATTCAAGTTTTCCGAGAGCGTGAACAGAGTGAGAGAGAGAGAGAGAGAGAGAGAGAGAGAGAAGCTCCCGTTCGAAGCCAACTGTTGAATTTTATCACTCTCTATTCCCCCTTTTCTCTCTCGCTCCTTCTCTCTTCCTCCCGGCCCCTCCCCCCGCCCCTCTCCTCACCAATCTTCTCTTCTCTTCTCTGCTCTTCTCTTCTTTTCTCTTCTCTTCTCGTCTGTCTCCGGGTAGATAGATAGATAGATAGATATACGGAGAGAGAGAGAGAGAGAGAGAGAGAGAGAGAGAGAACGAACGTGACACAGACCACATGTGCGTCATTGGCCACCCTTCGAGTCTCGTCGTTTAGGCGTTTCTAAATTCAAAAAAAAAAAAAATAAAAAAAAAGAAAGAGAGAGAGAGAGAGAGAAGTTACGAAAGCGATACCCAAGTCCTCGACACCCTGTGGGAACACATGTGCGTTCCATGTATATTCTTCAATGGATAGGAAAAGGATGGTTGGAATTTCTCTCGTGTAAAGTTAATCTTACTTTGAACGCGTCTTTTAAACTGATAAAGCTTAAGAGCAATCTAAATGTTTCGACGTCGTTGGGCTTACCGAGTTAAACGTAAGGGACCGAAGATAATATTAATTTGAGATAATACCAAGGGATAGGAACAATCCCATTTTTTCCCGTCTTCGGTTGGTCGAATGTTGCAAGAGAAGGGGGAACGGGGTTGTGTTGGACAAATTTATTGATTTTTCTCGAACGTTCCTTTTATCTTTCCACCTTAAAACTTCTTATTTTTAGGAATTGTCCTCTCGACTCGGCGTTACCACCATTTCACGTATCATATCTCTCGGAGGTCCTCTCCCTCTCTCTCCCCCTCTCCCCCACCTCTCTCTCTCTCTCTCTCTCTCTCTCTCTCTCTCTCTCCTTTTTTATACCCTTCTCCCCCTTCCCACGGTTCGATTGATATCTATTTATCGTAATATTCCAATTCGATCTTCGTTACGACGATATGACGTAAAGCGATCGAAGATAGATCGCGTAGAGAGTCCTTTGCAAACAAAGAAATATCATCGGTCGTTCGATCGAGAGAGAGAGAGAGAGAGAGAGAGAGAGAGAGAGAGAGAGAGAGAGAGAGAGAGAGAATGAAGAAAAGATAGAAACGAAGAGAAATGCAAAAGAAATGAAAGGCATTCGTCGGATATCGAACGTCGTAAAATGAAACAACGAAGT
>OU426851.1:4288814-4291314 GCA_911387685.1 Dolichovespula media | reverse complement strand
ATCTTTTTCTGTGGATCCGCCTATATCCTTTCGGGCAGAGCGTCGTAAGGTCGTCGCGACGCCGGTCGCGTCGGTGGTCGAGAGTTGTTGGTAAGGGGAGAGAAGGGGATTGGATGGGGAGAACGGGGATGAGAGAAACAGAGAGAAAGAGAGGTGAGCGAGAGAGATAGAGATAGAGAGAGATATGGAGAAAGAGAGAAAGAGAGAGAAAGAGAGAAGCATAAGAAACAAGAGAGAGAGAGAGAGAGAGGAGAGTGACGTCACGCTGGGCGTCCGTTGGGCTAGGTCGTGGCGCCCCCAGGAGGCAGCCTCGCGAGAGAGCACCCTTCGTCTCCGCCCGTCTTTTTCTCGAAGCTCGAGGCTCGCAGTGCAAGCCGTTCGTTGCCGCCGACGCCGCCGACGCCGCCGACGCCGCCGCCGCCGCCGCCGCCGCCGCCGCCGTGCCGAAAAAAGCAAGGCTCGCAGAAAGGACGCCCGGCGTCGTGGCGCTCTTTGGCTGATCAATACACGCCGCCTCGTACGCGGACGGACGGTCACGCATGTGCACGATGTACCCTCTTATCCCCCACCTTCTCTTTCCCTTTACTCTCCTCCTCCTCCTCCTCCTCCTCCTCCTCCTCCTCCTCCACCTCCTCCACCTCCTCGTCCACCTCCTCTTTCTCCTCCTCCTTCCACATCTACCCTCTTTTCTCTCTCTCTCTCTCTCTCTCTCTCTCTCTCTCTCTTCCACTCTCTCGCTATCTATCTTTTTCTCTTTCTTTTTGTTTTTCTCTTTTTCCTTCTTTCTCTCGCCCACGCTATTTATACGTACGTCTACCGTCCTGCTCCCGTGACCACTCTCTCTCTCTCTCTCTCTCCCCCTCTCTCTCTCTCTCTCTCTCTCTCTCTCTCTCTCTCTCTCGCTCTTCTCTCGGAGAAGAGACTGGCCGATTTTTTCCTCCCGTTTTCTCGGCTCCCGCATTTTTTTTAACCTCTTTCGGTACTCCTCCACCGGGCCGGCGAACGTTGCTTCCCTACCCCCGCCCTCCCATTCCCTCCTCCTTCCATCATTCTCCATCTCTTCCCACCTACCCCCTCCCCCGCCCACCCGCCCGCCCACCCGCTTTACCCCTCTCCGTCCCACCTCCATCCCTCTTTCTCTTTCTCTTTCTCTCTCTCTCTCTCTCTCTCCCTCATCCTACCACAGCTCCTTTCTTTTTCCTATCCTTCCCTCCCCACCCCTCCCCTCTCCCAGCACTTTCCACCCTCCCTGTTCTTTCTATCTTTTTGATTCTCTCTCTTTCCTCTTTTTTCTGCTTCGGCCATCCTACCTACCTACCTACCTACCTACCTACCTACCTACCTACCTACCCACCCACCCACCCACCCACCCACCGACGCCGGGCGTCGGCGTCCTTTTGCTATCGGGACGCTCTCTCGACTATCGGGTCCGACCACCTACGCTTGCCGAGGAAAAAGGAAGGAGATGAAGAGAGGATAAGGCAGAAAGAGAAAGAGAGAGAGAGAGAGAGAGAGAGAGAGAGAGAGAAAGAGAGACAAAGAGAAAAAGAGAAGTATACGAAAGAGTAAGAGAGAAAGAAAGAGGGATGGAGGAGCGCCGTTGCGGTGCCTGGATGCGAGCTAAAATGTATTTTTTTCCTTCCTTTATCTTCCCTTCGAGCTGCTCGCGGTAGGTTGGATTACCAATCCGAGTGTTCTTTCTCTCTCTCTCTCTCTCTCTCTCTCTCTCTCTCTCTCTCTCTCTCTCTCTCTCTTACACACACTCTCTTTTCCCGTTTCTCCCTTCTCTCTCTCTCTCTCTCTCTCTCACACACACACACACACACACACACTCTATCTATCTCTCTCTCTATCTCTACCTCTATCTGTTCTTTCCACATTTTTCCCTTTTTTCTTCCCTTTATTTTTCTACTCCCTCACACTCCTCCCCCTTTTCCACCCTTTTTCTCTCCTCGTTCTCCTTCCTTCTTTTCTTTTCTTTTCTTTTTTAACCCCAGAGAGAAAGAGAGAGAGAGAGAGATGCTTTGCTCGCAGTGGATGCGCCTAAGGGCTGTTGCCGTAGTCGTTACCGCCAGCGAGGCTCCTGCCTCGATACTGTTAGAACGACGGAAAGTACTTTAAAGCGGATATCGTTGTGCGTTGATGCCGAGATGAAAATTATTGGGTCGATTTTTTGAGAAAGATCTCGAACCAATAAACGAATTTCATGTTCGTTTAATATTATAAATTACCTATCCAATCAATAAGAACATTGGCATCGTTTTATTTCTATTTACGTAATATCGTCTACGGTCGCTTCAACGTCACTCAATTTTCTCGAAACCCTCAAATCTAATCGTCCTATCATTTTTCTTTTTTTCTTTTACGGTAAATCGAAAAATCATCCCACACGAATTTTTCTCTTATTATTTGTGCGTATTATATATATATATATATATATATATATATATATATATATATATATATTTTTATATTTATATGTATATATAGATATACCTAT
>OU426851.1:4278814-4283814 GCA_911387685.1 Dolichovespula media | reverse complement strand
AGTAGAATAGCTCGAATATATGCGGGCCTCGTGCTAATTCTACTTGGTGAAGCGCAGCACTTTTTGTTACAGGCGAAAATGAACGCGGATCATGGTCAATTGCAGAAAGGTGAGTGAAATTAATTTTCTCATCTATTTCCCTTTTTTTCTTCTCTTATTTTTCTTATCCTCTCTCTCTCTCTCTCTCTCTCCCTCCCTCCCTCCCTCCCTCGTTTTCTCTCCTTCTTCTTTCCTTCTTACTTCTCCGTTTCTTTCACATCAATCCTTTCATCGTCCATTAACCCGCTTACGACCCCGCCCCTCCCCCCTCCTCCCTCACTCCACTCCACTCCACCACACTACACTCCATCCCGATCTCCAATAGGTATTCAAAATCTTTTTTTTTTTTTTTTTTTTTTTTTTTTTTTTTCGAAAGTCGACGATCGTACCTTTGAACTATTCGAGATCTTGTATACACGTTTATATAGTAATGTAAACACTCGATCGAACTCCCAATACGATGGCTCTCCCATTCGAGTCGAGTCCCATCTCCGAAACCGGTCGTGACTTTGCATCAATGACGTAAGAAGAACGTCGATTAGAGGATAGAGAGAAAGAGATAGAGAGAGAATTCAAAGCCGTAGCCAAAAATACGTGCGAACGTGATTTTATCGTTTTAAGATAAAAAGATGTCTTAATACAAACACACACACACAAACGCACACTCGAACAAACCACGCATATACTCCTTTCCTATATTCGACTTGATCATTTAGAGTTTAGGCTATCGGGGAGGAGTAGCAATCTAAAACACATCTAAACCTTCCTTTTATCGTCTACTTTCGAGTTTTATACTTGTAACCTGTTGCCGTTACGTTCTTCTTTCGTTTCCTTTCGTTTCCATTCGTCTTTCGTTTCCTTTCCCAAAGTCTATCTTTCCTTTTCCCTTTGTCCCTTTACTCTCGTCGCGTATTGTTTTCCTTCTTTATTTTTCTTCTTCTCCTACCACCTCGCCCCTCTCCCCCTACTCCTCGCCCCTCCCCCCCTCCCTCCCGCCGCCAACCCACTTCACATCTCAAAGGAAGCACTCATCCTCTCGTTAATTAATATCTCCTACTGGAGTCTTTTGATTTAACTATTTATATAAGAGATTATCTAAAGAACTTTTTAAGATTCTACCTTTCTTGACATTTACGTATATATATATATATATATATATACACACATATATATATACATACATACACATATATATATATATATATGTATGTATATACATATGCACACACACACACACACACACACACACACACACACACATATATATATATACTTTCTTGTAAGAGTAGTCCGACGTAAAAAAAAGAAAGAAAGAAATAATATGATGTAATTTTAATGTGCCTTTTGTATATATGAAGTTATGAAAGGCATTGAATTAATTTATCCGTTTATGCAAATCCTATATTATAACTTTTCATGCGACACACATACACTTGTATATCCATCTTAATTCATTATTTCGTCAGAAAATTAATTGTTAGTTCTTAAACCAAGATTAACGTTCCCGTAGTATTTCACTATTCATTAAGTAAATGCCGTTATAAATAAGATATTTAGTAAAACTAAATGGCTTTATTCCATTGATATGAATCAATCGTATATAACATATGTTGCGTTTTTTTATTCTTTTTTTTTTTTTTTGTTTAAATTAGTAAATATTACTTCAGTTATGGTGGTATCGTCGTCCTCTTTCTTCTTTTCTTTTTATTTTTTTTACTTTTTTCTATTTTTATTTTTCCTATAAAAAATGTTTCCTCACGTGAAACTTCGGGTGAGTTTTAATATAGTTATAATAATACGATTATAGTATGCTAATACGCATTATATAGAATGCATATACAAATATATATATATATATATATGTATATATATATATATATATATATCTATATATATGTATATATGTATATATACACGTATACGTATATTACTATAATATACATTTATAGATATAAATATAATACTTATAAATACCGTATTAAAATTTGAATACAATAAAACTACTTATGCATAACTATAATTATTGTAATTATATCGACAAAAATAATGATTACATTAAACAAATTGTCACAGTATAATTGATAAATAATGTACTCGAAGTTTCATACATATTATACAAGTTCACGTTCTATACGCGAGAGAACGAAACAAGAAAAGAAAAAAGAATAAAAAAAGAAGAAGAAGAAGAAGAAATTAGAGAGGAAAGAAGCGAGATTAACTAAATTAAAAAAAAAAAAAAAAGAAAAAAATGAAAACACAGATAATAATAATAACGAGATTGTTAATATTACAAAAAAAAAAAAAAAAGAAAAAGAAATAGAAAAGAAAAGAAAAGAAACGGATCTAAAGTACGTATAAGAAAATGTTTCGATCTATATCAGATTTAATTCGAGTTGATCTTGAAAATATTGTGCCTTCTCTATAACGCAAAAAGTAACAGGCAATGACCTAGGTCTTAGGCCATCGCCGTTCTCGATTATTTGATCGTTCTTCTTTTTCCTTCATCGTTCGTCCTCGCTCTTCGAAGGGATTGAGTAATCGATGTCTTTGCTCGTAAAAGGTGAAGGCACGTTACCATAAACGTTTTTCACTGCCAATGGCACGCGCTCCCTCTACTCGCATAAGTCTGGCTCGTTTACGGCAGCGGCGCGCTCGATAAAGAAAAGAAAAGAAAAGAAAAGAAAAGAAAAGAAAAGAAAAGAAAAAAGGAAACGAAAAAAAGAAAAGGACAAAAAGAGGAAGATTAAAAAAATAAAAAGAATGAAACATCCAGAAGGAGGAGGAGGAGGAGGAGGAGGAAGAGGAGGAGGAGGAGGAGGAGGAGGAGGAGGAGGAGGAGGAGGAGGAGACCGAGAACCGAACAAATATTTGCATACGCATTATCGCGACGATCCCAACGAGCTGGACCTTCCTACGTCCTCCTTCTCCTCCTCCTTCTTCTCCTCCTCCTCCTCCTCCTTCTCCTTCTCCTTCTCGTCCTCCTTTTTCTTCTCCTCTTTTTTTACTTCCTTCTTTTTTCTCCTGTTTATTTTTTTGTTTCTTATTTAGTTATTTATTTATTTATTTTTTTTTTTTCTTTCTTTTTGATTGGACCTTAATGCGCGAATACTCATCGTCTATATATAAGGTGAGAGTTGCCAAGTTTATCTCATCAATATTTTTATTATTACAAATGGCATCTGTATAATAGTGAATGTATATAACTTATTTCATTCGTGTTGGAAAGAATTTTTTGTCTTTTTTTTTTTTTCTTAAATCAAATACGACATATATATATATATATATATATATATATATATATATATATATATATATTATATTTTTTGATTGGCTTATGATATCGATTGATATTTGATTATATACCTTTGTTTTATATATATTTATTTATTTATTTGAAATTGATAAATATTGCACATTGGTATGATCTTTGTGAAAAAGAAAGGAATAATAATTCTGTTATTAGTAAAATAATAATTATATATATATCGTGTAATAATTACCATGATAAATAATAATTATTATTCGATAAAGCGTATGTTAGTTAATATGTTATAGATTATTTCTATCGACGGAAGTATCACTTCAAAAAAAAAAAAAAAAAAAATAAAATAAAATGAAAAAAACAAAAACGAAGAAGAAGAAAAGAAAAAAAAAATTCTGATTAGAAAACTGACAGTCGAATTTGTCAACGTCATTATGACTTGGAAGATATATAAATTCGTCCTTGGAAAATAATATTGAACCAGCGAAATTGCACGTGCATTTAAGAACCGATCCACCAACTTGCAATAAATATTTCAAACTAAATAGAAAATGTAAAGACGCGAAACGCTTTAAGTAATACGATACGAAGTGAGTAATTTTTCCCTTATTTTGAAAGGTAGGGTCGCGAACGATCATTATAGCATCGCGTGCTCAATTTCTCTTTTACCGACGCGCCTACGTTTCGCACTTTGGGCCTGCCAAGGCCCCTCACAGTCGCGTCGATGAGATCCCCAAAGAATAACCCTCCGGCGTGTTCACCGACACGTAGAAATTGCGCAACGCACTCTCATCAAGCTCTTGGCGGACTATTCGTTAATGTACGGATCGCATGACTCCAAAATTTTTGGCCAAAGAGTGAGATGATCCAACGTTTCCACTGAGAAGGCCCCGAAGGCCTACCTTGGGTCTTTGTACCATTATCGTATTCGCTCGTTAAATTAATGCTCTTGATATGTTGTCTTTTTTTCTTTTCTTTTCTTTTCTTTTTATGTATTTATTTATTTATTTATTTATTTCTCATTCCTCCGTATTTTGGTATTTCTTTTTATTTTTATTCTTTTCTTTTTCTTTCTTTCTTCCTTTTTTTGTATTTTTAGTTGGAGATTTTCTCGGTTATCCAACGCATATTCACTTTAAGGTCGATACCAATCGCATGGAATTTTTATTTGCTAACTATCTCTTCGTATTTGATAACGGGATAAAGAGAGACAGAAAGAGAGAGAGAGAGAGAGAGAGAGAGAGAGACAAATATAATTTATTTACATGAATTTCAACAGGTAAAAAAAAATTAAATATACTCATAATAAGGATAGGATATGGCATAAATATCCGCATGTATACTCAGACACTTGACTCAAGATCAAAGTCGTATGATCATTAAAGCTTTATAAGATGGAAGGAGAAAGATAAGGTTAGAGAGTGAGAGAGAGAGAGAGAGAGAGGGAACAATATATTTCGATGAATTTTAAAAAGGTAGAAAAAAAAAAGGAAACCGGAAGATATAGATAAAAAGGATATATTGAAATATTATTAATAACGGATAGTAAAATTAAATGATAATAATGATGGGAATATACATGAACGGCATAAATAGACTTGTGTACGTACGTACGTGTTTATGTATGTATGTGCGTATTGTAAATGTAGATAATTTACCCAAGATTGAAGTCGCCTGATCATTATGTGTATATAAGATG
>OU426851.1:4268814-4273814 GCA_911387685.1 Dolichovespula media | reverse complement strand
TCCCTATGTTTACTTCTCAAGAGCAGCGTATTCGTAACCGCAACTTCACGTTTATTTTCCATTCATCCGGTGCTCCACTTTATATCGGCATTACACTTCTTATATCCACGCCCAAGATCGGTCCTCTTCTTCTTACTCCTTCCATATCCTTGTCTCTCTCTCTCTCTCTCTCTCTCTCTCTCTCTCTTTCATTCTCTACGCTTTTCTCCGTCTCGAGCATTCGAGCGGAATCGTTGCGAGTCCGATGGATCGATCGTTGTCCGCAGCCACTGACATTTCCAGCGAGTTATTTGCATAATTTACTATGAACGTTGCTACGAGAGTCTAACGTGTCTACTACACTGAATATATCTTTGGATTTGTAATCCTACTACTGTATTCTTAGTTACTAGTTATAAATGACTATGTATGTATGTATGTATGTATCTATGTATGTATGTATGTATGTATGTATGTATGTATGTAATGTTCGCACGGTGAATAACTACATTATTATCCCGTAACGAGGAGGTATACTCGAATTTCTCGAAAACATTGATATGACCTCGGTATTAAAAATATCTCGGATAGGTCGTGGTTTCTCGAAAAAAAGAAAAAAAGGAAAAAAAAAAAAAAAGACAGAGAGAGAGAGAGAGAGAAAGAAAAAGAGAAAAAGAAGGGAAAAAAAAATAAGAAGAAATTTCAGAAAGGATGGAATAAAAGATATGCACGTAAGAGGGAAAGAGAGATGTGACGAAATAGAGAGAGAGAGAGAGAGAGAGAGAGAGAGAGAGAGAGAGAAAAGAGAGATAAAGACAGACGGAGAGACGTATGGCAAACGTTGCGGAGCGCGAACGTGACAGAAACGTATGAGAATGAAAGAAAGAGATAGATAGTGTAGAAAGAAAAGGACGGAGCAGGAAGGAGAGGGCCGAGAATCCTTGATCCTACCGACTCTAGTCCGCGGTTCGCAGAGATTACGTCAGGATCGATTCGCGTCGAGATCGATCGAATATTCATGAGTTGAAGACAAGTGCAGGCCACACGTTGCCTGCACGTTTCTTCTCGTCGCTACTTACGTGGTCGTATAGTCTTGCATAGTCCTGTATAGTCCTCTATGTTTTCATAATCGTGATCATAGTCGTTCGTAGTCATCAGAGGCTTTTGCGTAGCAACGACCCTACTGACACCTGCTAAGATTTTTCCGTAATCCCTTCTGTCGTTGGACCATCCCAAACTAATAACTAACTAATTAACTTAATGATTGCGCGTTCGCGTATCTCTCTCTCTCTCTCTCTCTCTCTCTCTCTCTCTCTCTCTCTCTCTCTCTCTCTCTCTCTGTGTGTGCGTGTGCGTGCGTGTGTTTGCTGCCCCGTGTTCGTGCTCGGTCTTGATTTCTTGGAAATAGAGATGATATTGAGAACGGTGATCTGCAGATTTGAATTTAATTGCTCATTTATCAGTCGCTATACCTTCAAGATTGCAGTCTACATCGTTGCTTCTTACATAAATAAATATTACATCCTATCTTTTAATTCTACGTATGTATGTGTGTATGTATGCATGCATGCATATATGCATATATGCATGCATGCATGTATGTATGTATATATGTATGTACATACATATGTATGTATATATGTATGTACGTATGTATGTGGATGCGTTAGATTTTTCTTTTTTTCTGTTCTTTTGTTTTTTTTTATTTATTTATTTATTTTTTTCTTTAATTTATTTTTCTCTCCCTCTTCCTTCCTTTCTCTTATATATATCCTTTCTTTTCTAATACATATTTGAGAAGTTTCGTCCGTTTTATTTTCTTCTTCATGTTTTTTTTTTTTTCCTTTTTTCCTTTCATTTCCAATCGGACATTTTTATTTGATAATGATCTTGAAAGGAGAGTAACATTTCGTTTACGCGAAAACAAATTTCTCTTTCATTGTTTCTTCTCTTTTTGTTATATTTGAAAATAATTAAAAAGAAGAAAAGTAAATAAACATATAAATAAATAAATAAATAAATATAGTACGTGTACATAAATTATAACTTCTTTCGTCGTATCCTATTCGTTATATTGAAAATTAATTTTAATAAGATATGAAGTAGATATATTTTTAATTACACGAAGATGTTTTTTTCATTTTTCTCGTTTATTTTGTCTCTAAAATATATTTATGTTGTCTTTAAAATATATCTGATATATTATATATTATCCTTTAAAATATATAATAAAATAATGTTGTAATTTTTAATTTGTCCTCTTTCTCTCTCTCTCGAAAATTGACGTGCTCGTAATCGATTATTAAAATTTGGAAGAGAATTTGCAACGATGACCACCGTGCAAGAATTTTCTCGATTCGTTGCGACAACGAAAATGTACGCATTGCGACGCATTGTCGCACACATGATTCCTAAAGAATGATATATACACACACACACACACACACACACACACACACAGAGAGAGACGCATATATATGTATATGCGTTACAATGGAAACAATTGTTACGCTCCCACGATTATTAGCCGCGTTTCCCATGGACCAAGCATAGAAAGAGGACCAAGCGCGATTTTGACGTATTCTATCTCGTCGATGCGTTCGCATCTATCACGATTTTATTCATTTTTACAATCGATCTTTTTTGTCTTCTGCCACTGTAAAAAAGATAAAAATTATTTTCCAGCAAAACTTTTATCACTTCGCTGATTATAGTTTAAAGGGATGGTGTTGGTGGGGGGGGGGGGGGTAAGAAAAAAAAAAAAGAGGAAATATAAACGACAAATATTTCTTCCATAGAATTGACGAACGTTTATCCATCGAGATTTGATTTATTTTTACGATCCATTTACGTCGTTATGATGAAATTAAAAAAAAAATTTACCATTGACGAAGTTTTTATTTTTTCCTCATTAATTTTGAGTAAAAATAAAATAAAAAGATAAAAGATCAATGTTTCTCAAGTACACGTGCTATCATCGGATAGCGTCGACAAAAGTGTTCGTCACGATTTTATTTACTTTCATTCATTTACCTTTTTATCCTTTAATTAGAATAAAAATATTTTCGAACATTTTGGATAAATGTTACGAATTGCCGTTGACGACAATTCTATTTCTTACTCGCTAATTTTAGATAGGGGGAAAAAAAAAAAGGAAAAAAAATAAAGTAAAGAAACGAATGCTTTTTACATGCACTATTACGTACATCGCGCGCGCGCGCGCGCGCGCGTGTGTGTGTGCGTGTGTGTGTGTGCGCGTGCGCGTCACATCTTTCTTTGATTTCTTACGAACAATTAATTTTTTCCAATGTCTATGCTCGAGCCAATGCTCGTATTTCCGAATCATTTACTTGAATATCTCTCTTCCGGTGTTTCATATATATATATGTGTGTGTATATATATACACTTTGATACGACACAATTATTTCGTATACACATGTAAGACTTTCGAAAATTTTAATTCTCTCACGGTATATTAAAACGAAACGACCTCGAACATTTCTTTTAATTTTTTAATTTAATTTATTTTCATTCCTTTTTTTTTCTTATCTTTTAGTTCATAAAAATCGTGATTATTTGTATAACAAAGAAGATTAATGATGCAATGAAAAAATGTATTTTACGACCAATAATAATAATAATAATAATAATAATAATAATAATTATTATTATTATTATTATTATTATTATTATAGTGAGAGAGAGAGAGAGAGAGTCTCGTCGAATAATATCGTGAAAGTTAATCGAGAAACGTTGTTACGTTAAAAATATTAATATATAAATAAATTTTTTTCCTACAAATTCCAATACTCGATTCGTCCATTCTTTTTATCTCGAGGAACGGGAGGAAAAGATATAAAGGGACAAAATAAAAATGAAAAAGAAAATAAAAGGGCAGGAAAGAAACGGTCGAAGTAACGAATACGTTTTAAAGCGTCGCGAGATCATACATCGTGACGTCATAGGTCATTAATGATTCTTACCGTCACACGGCTTCGCGTGACGTACAATAGGTGCGAAATACAGACGGAGAGAGAGAGAGAGAGAGAGAGAGAGAGAGAGAGATCGACGTATGAGAGCTCTCTCGTTGGATCGTGAATTTCGAGAGCGTTGAAGTGCCAGCGTGAAAAGTACAAGTATATACATATGTAGGTAGAAGTACTCGGTGAAAATTACTCGTGCAACGGCGAGTTATGAAACGTTGTCCTTCGGTGTAATCGATATTAAAAAAAGAAAAAGAAAAAAAAAGGAAAAAAAAAAAAAGAAAAAAAAAAAGAAAACACGTTCCGTCATTTGGATTTAACCATCGTGATCGTAACATTTTCTTTTTCTTTATTTTTTTTTTTTTTTCATTTTACTTTTTCTTCTCTCAACTTTGTTTGACGCGCGAAGGCTCGATTCCATGTTAATAATATCATTAGATATTTTCAATAAAAGTTTGAAATGAGAAAGAGACGTTGACTTTGTTAACGATGATTTCGTTTTAGTGTCGAATAACCAAAGAAGGAAGGAAAATCTTGCGTTCAAATCTTACGAAATAATAATCAAAATTAATGGAATTAATGAAATTTTTCTAATAACTTTTAGGGATAATAGTGAATAGTTTCTATTTACACGCACCATCATATATATATATATATATATATATATATATATATATACTATAATTTATTTATTAGTTATTTATTAATTATACATTATAAAATAACTGTGTATTAAATATTATATAAATTTTTATTATATTATATATATATATATATATATATATATATATATATATATGTGCGCGTGTGTGTACGTAGGTAGATATGTTATTTTTTATCTACGTTATATTCATTGAATATGAAATCTACTTTCTCGTAAAATGTTAAAAATAAACGTAATTGAAAATTTCTCTAATATTCTGAATGAGAGATTCTTGAAGTGTCGGTCGCGTTAAATATTAAAATATGACAGTAGTTTACGCGTTTATTAAAAGTATTCATTAGAAATCTTACGCGAAAAAAATTATCTTTTACGA
>OU426851.1:4251314-4258814 GCA_911387685.1 Dolichovespula media | reverse complement strand
TCAATCTTTAGCTCATTATATATGAATAACCGTGCATATACGCGTACGTAAAGACGTAAGAAGAAAATTTGCGTTCTCCCTATCCTTATTTATTTGTTCCTTTTCTTTTTTTCTCTCTCCCGATCGACCATTTTCTCTTACCATTCCGATTTAAGTAGACATTATATATATATATATATATATATACAAAAATGATATGACGATTTCGAGTGTAAAAAAGATTTCATTTTACACTCCTGGTATCATTCTTCGGCTCATTTTATTGCGAATACAATCTTACGTAGAGAAACGTAAAGAAGTATAAATAAACGTGTAACGTTCTCGATAATTTCTTTTTTTCTTCGTTACTTCGTCCTAACCGGTAGGATTGAAATATTATAAATAAATAAGATAAGAAATATAATCCCGAAGTATAAATATATATATCCTGTTTGGGAATCACCCCTTTAAAAAATTTTTATTCGTACGTATATAAATGTGTATATATATATATATATATATATATATATATATATATATATATATATATATATATGTATATATATATATATATATATGTATATATATATATATATATATATATATGTATGTATGTATGTATACGTATATTTATAAATGTATAAAAACGTAAGAAGAAAATTTGCGTTGAGTTCCCGGTAGAACGGAAGCACGCTGACATAGCACGATCGGTGAAACGAATGGGAGTCGGCCTTCGCAAACGAAGAATAACTCGTCCTTGATAGAACGTTCGATGGAAAGCGTAGGTTCGTGGTTGTCTCGAAATCGTTCGAAAACGAAAGGGAAAACAAAAAAGTCCTTACGTTTCTCCTTATCTCCTTTCTTCTTCGCTTTTTTCTTTTCTTTTCTATTTTTACTTTTTTTTTTTTTTTTTTTTCCTATTCATACTTGTAATAGTCCTTCTACCTTAGCCATTAAGAAACTCCTTTTTGATTAATCGCGAGGGAAGATTGATATTCGTACTCCTACGGGTCCTTCCGCGAGTGGTTTGAATTATTAAATTCGACGTGTAAGGACGTTCGACCTCTTCTCTAACTAACCGTTCACATAATTACTTTCAATCCGCGTAATAAAGGCAGCTCGAACTGAAAGAGATAGAGAGAAAGAGAGAGAGAGAGAGAGAGAGAGAGAGAGAGAGTCAAACGGACCGACGATATATAAGCGTCGAAATTTCCTCGCCTCCGCCTTTTAATAAAATTCTCGTAGCGGCCACGCCTTCCGTCCTACCTTATTTCGTAAAGGGAAGAGCACGGCCAGAAATTACACTTAATTTCGTGCAACGGTACCGGCGAGACTCGTTTCGCTAATCTCTTTGACGATTAATCGGTTTCGTTGTCATTTTGCAATCGTTCTCTCTCACTCTCTCTCTTTCTCTCTCTCTCTCTCTCTCTCTCTCTCTCGGTCTCTCTCTCTCTCTCTGTCTCTCTGTCTCTGTCTCTGTCTTTCCTTCTTACCCGCTAACTTCTCGTGTCAATGAATATATCCTGTTCAAAGTCAAAAGATAATTCTTTTTTTGTTCTTTTTGTTTTGTTTTTCTTCTTTTTTTTTTTTTTTTTTTTTTATCTTTCTTCGAACAAAGACGTTACAAAGAAAATTTCCACCTTCTCGATTACTTTGATCTCGCATCGACGTTGCCTCATCATTCGTTCTTTTTCATTTCTTTTCTTTTTTGCTTTTTCTTTTTTTTTTGTTCTATTACTTTATATATATATATATATATATATATATATATATATATATATCTTCTTATATATATATATATATTTTTTTTTTATTTTTCTTTTCTTCCCCGTTCGATAATATATCCTAATCGATTTTAATCGAAACGTTAGAAATTGTGTCAAACGCCTTTCGAGCCCGTTAAAAGAAAAAGGTGTGGGGCGAGGGGCGAGGGGGGAGGGGGACGCTTTAAACGTTCGTAGAAAAAAGGTTGATCGACGAGGCGCACCACCGTCGTATCTACTTACGCGAACGTGAAAGCAGGGCAAAGGATTTCGAGCGTGATAGAACGTAATTAGACGTTATTTCTGAAATAAAATCGTGGACCATCGTTAAAAGTAAAAAGGAGAAGGAAGAGAAAAAAAAAAAAATAAATAAATAAATAAATAAATAAATAATAGAAATGAGGAATGGAAATAAGAGAGATAGGGAGATAGAGAGAAAAGGAGGGACACAGAGAGAGAGAGAGAGAGAGAGAGAGAGAGAACATAAGAAAAAAGAAGCGGAGGAAGAAAAGGAAACCAAAGAAGAAGAAAAAAAAATAAGAAAACAAAAAAAGAAAAGAAAGAAGAAGAGGAAACCGTACGTATCGAAGCGAGTTTAATGGGGAAACAGTTAATAAGCTACGTTTCAATGGATATTTTCACTTTCTCCTCCAGGAAATCAACGATAAATGAGATTGCTTCCTTAGTCCCCGTTCATTCTCTTCCTTCCCGGATTCTATTTCTTCGAGTTGAAAGAAGGATAGAAAAAAAGGCTACAGAGGGACGGACAGACAAACCTGAAAGACAGACAGAAAGACAGAACGAGAGAATGAGAGAGAGAAAGTGAGAGAGAGAGAGAGAGAGAGAGAGAGAGAGAGAGAGAGACAAAATTATCTATCAGCGGTGATGAAGCAGTTATCGCAAAAAAAAAAATAAATAAATAAAACCCGCCCCACCCATTCCAAAAAAAAAAAAAAAAAAAAAAAGAAAAGGAAAAAACAAAAAAAGAATCGAACATCGACAAGGCAACCTCGTACATCAACAAATTCGACCAAGGAAGAAACTCGTGAGTAAAATTAGACGGACAAGCAAATTAAATGGATCCGATCGATCGATCGATCGATCGATCGATCGATCCATTTCGAGATACTATTTATCGAATATCGGATTAATCGTTTCCATTTGATAATTCTCTTGGAGAAAGAAAGAGAAGAAAAATTGTCAGAGAAGAAATATGATAAAGAAAATCTTATCGACGTATCTTCCCTCCCGCCCCCCCCCCCCCTCTCTCTCTCTCTCTCTCTCTCTCTCTCTCTCTCTCTCTCTCTCTGCAACGACGACGGAATATCGATGACTAAGAGAACGAAGAGGAAGAAGAGGATACAACGCTTTTCTCGCGGTTCGATGCAATATAGAATAAAAGTGGAAGAAGTAAGTGGAAAGAACATCGCTAAGATAGAGAGAGAGAGAGAGAGAGAGAGAGAGAGAGAGAGAGGGGAGTAAGTAAGGAGGTTTGAAAGAAAAAGAAAAAAGAGGACGGGGAGAGTAAAAAAGTAAACCCGAGGAAAGAAGGGAAATAAAACGGAGCAAAACGACCACGAAATAAGAAAATGAAAAACAAAAAGAGGGGGGTGGGGGGTGGAGGGTTGGGGGAAAGGAAGGAAGGAAGGAAGGAAAGAGGAAAAACAGAAATAGGAGGGAGAAGTGAGAAAAAAGAAGGAAGAGATAAAAAGTACGAAGTAAAACGTAAAATAAGAGGAAGAGGAAGAAGTAGAAGAAGTAGAAGAAGAAGTAGAAGAAGAAGTAGAAGGAAAAAATAAAATAAAGGAAGAAGAGGAAGAAGAGGAAGAAGAGGAGGAGGAGGAAGAAAAAGGAAAGAAGAAAGAAAAGTAAAAAAAAAAAAGAAAAAAGAAAAAAGAAAAAAAGCTGCCTCTCCTGAATGAAGCTATGCACCTCCGTGGCCGGAGGGTCCGGGATTCGAGTCCGGAGGCTAGTGTACCGTGACGGCGCAGCATCCTGCCTCGTCTCCCTCCCCCAACGCTCCACCCTACCCCTCTACCCTCCATTCCACCACCTCACTCCATTCCCAAGCCACTCTGATTCCTCGCCTCGTATCCTTCTTCTTCGTATCTTGCTTCGACCATTCACTGAATTCTCTCTCTATCTCTCTCTCTATCTCTCATTCTCTCTAACTCCTTCTCTCTCTCTCTCTCTCTCTCTCTCTCTCTCTCTCTCTATCTCTCTCTATCCCCCCCTTTCATCTTTTTCTCTGAAATACATTTCACTCGCTCTCTCTCTCTCTCTCTCTCTCTCTCTCTCTCTCTCTCTCGCTCGCTCGCTCTGCATTACTCTACTCTACTTACTCATCTCTCTTTCTTATGAGCAACTACTCGGACGATAAGTACAACGTTCACATCCACCGTTCCAATCGATACCCAAAGCTCGATATCATCCTCCTTTGGTTTAAAATGTGAGCGGGCAGACCGCAACGCGTATCTAGTTAACCGCGTCGCGGAAATCATTCGAAGGAGTAATTGCTCGAAAAGAGGGGTGACGGGGAGGGGGGATAGGGAGAGAGAGACAGAGAGACAGAGAGAGAGAGAGAGAGAGAGAGAGAGATGGAAGATAAAAAAGGAAGAAGACGAAAGGAATGAAACGAAGTATAGATACTTGAAAAATATCATATCTCGATCCTTTCGATCGATCTATCCTAATGTATGTCGCGTATACGCTTACACGCGGTGACGTCATAATAATCCATTTAATCATCGTTTAAAACGGTCAAATCAATTTCGATATGCTCATTACGTACGTACGTACGTACGTACGTACGTACGTGTGTGTGTGTGTGTGTGTGTGTGTGTGTGTGTGTGTGTGTGTGTGTGTGTACGTTCCACGTTTATCCCGCGCGATTATAATATCTTCTTATATCGATTCGTTTGCCCTTATCGTTAAAATCATATGTTGGTACGTCGGAATAATACGTGTATGCGCATGCGTAAATCAAAAATGAATCGTTATACGCTAACGATTCTTAAAGAAAAATACATTTGTACGGATCGAACTTAACGAGTCATATTGATGTATAACATTAGAAACCGTTAGAAAGAGAAAACCAACGATCGGTGTTAATGTTTGATCTATTACGTATTTATTCACATACCTATCATCCGACTAACTAACTACTTCTAACTTAAGTATTCACCTAATTACCCACCTATCTTACTATCTAAAATTCCAACGAATCAACTTAACGATTGTTCCGTTAAATTGATGTTACGTAGAATCGCTCCTAACATCCTTCGACGTGAATCTCAACGTGAAGCGAAACCAAAACAAAAAATAAAATAAAATAAAATAAAATGAAATAAAATGAAATAAAATGAAACAAAATAAAATAAGATGAAATAAGATAAGATAAAGTAAAATAAAGAATAAAAATAAGTCAATCCGGACCGTTTCTTTCCAAGTGTATCATGACTTTTTTTGTTGTTTTTTCTTTTTACTTATTTTTTTTTTTTTTATTTTTTGTTTTTTCGTAATACTAATCGAAAAGAGGAACCGCGAAGGCAAAGTGATTTCGCAAGGCCCATTCTTCATTCTCGCGGTGACCACGAAAGGTTTACGGAGCATACATATATATACGTATTTACACACACACACACACACACACACACACACATACATAGAAAAAGAGAGAGAGAGAGAGAGAGAGATAAAAGATATACTCATCCAGCAGAGCATCATTACGAGAGAACGTCGTTGGTCGTGAACGCGCGAGCGCGTGTGCTAGTCTTGGTAAAAGGGCCTCACCTGATCACGCACTACGGTAGCGAGAGGCCCGTCATTTTTTCCACTCGATTTTTTATCCCTCTCCCCGGATCCCCCTCCTCCTCCTCCTCCTCCTCCTCTCTTCTCCTCCTTCTTCTTCTTCTCCTACAGCATCGGCGTTTTGTAGACAGCAGACAGCAACGGCAGCAACGGTTACAACAGCATCAGCAAAAGCAGCAGCTACTCCGCGGAAGAGAAGTTGGAGTGTAACGAAGGGCCCTTTCTCTTCTTCATCATCTTTTGCTTCTCCTTCTTTTTCAACGATGAACCGTCGACCGTCCCAAAAACATCGGCTTAGATCTAATTTTAATCGAACCCATCTCTCACGGAAGACGATCGGGAACTCCATAGGGGCCGTCTCTTTCTTCTTTTTTGTTTTTTTCTCTGCTTCTTTCTTTCTTTTTTTTTCCCTTTTTTTCTTTTTTTTTTTTTTTTTTTATTTATTTGTTTACATTAATTACCCGAATACGTGCGTAATTCTTAATCGATCCTTATGTCGATCCTCGAAAAAATATTCTACAGCGTTTCAATTTAACCTGTCAAATCTCGAAAGAAATCTTACATCGAACGTTCAACGCGTTACGGTTTTATTTTTTAACAAAGAAAAATTTTTCTCCGAGATCAACAACGTTATCGTAATTATTTGCGTTCGAAATACGAATCTCTATCGAGAATCAATCCCTTTAAAAAAAATAAATAAATAAATAAAAAGAAAGAACAAATCTAACTAACAATATTATTACGTACAGCCGGTCAAACAGATGATATTTAATTTTACCTTCGTTTAAGGTATTCCCTATAATTGGAATGAAATAGAATGAAAATTTGAAATTTAACGGGAGATAATTATTACCAGTCAAAACATCGACGAACCATTAACAATCCTTTTCGTAAAATGTCAATTTATCTACAGTGGGGAGATGTCCAATCGGATAAGGGAAGTTCCTTGAAACGGCAACAACGGAGAGAATGATTTTATCGTTTTTTTTCTTCTTCCTCTTCTTCTTCTTCTTCTTCTTCTTTCTTTCTTCGATCTTCGCGACTATTCCACGCGCGACGCGATACGTAAGAAATCGAATGAAAACGAAAACTTTTGCCGGTGAATGGGTCTGGTTGGGTCCGTCGTCGTCTTTCTCTCTCCCTCTCCCTCTCTCTTTCACTGTTTCTCTCTCTCTCTCTCTCTCTCTCTCTCTCTCTTTTCGTCGGATCAGGTGGGACCGAGCGGCCAGTGCAGCAGCCAGCAGCCTCCCACGCCAAACAAAAGTCCTTAAGCCTTAGACTGAACATGATACCCCATTTACTGTCTATGTACTAAATTTCTAAATCTACCCCCAACCCCCCCCCACCTCCCCACCCCCGCCTCCTCTCTACCTTTTCGCTTTCTCATGTACAACGAATAGCACAATGCTTCTCCCTCTTTCTATCTATCTATCTTTCTCTCTCTCTCTCTCTCTCTCTCTCTCTCTCTCTCTCTCTTTTCTCCTATAAGCATCCCGTGTAGTTATGTAACCGTCCGTCCGTTCGTCCGTCGGTCCGTCGGTCCGACGATCCGTCCGTTCGTCTTGACAGGAAAGCTCTTTCTTCTTTGAATGGTCCAGGATGGTGGAGTACGATAGCTTTCTTGATTCGGTGTGAACGCACTCTCGCATAACACGTGAGGAGGGAGAGAGAGAGAGAGAGAGAGAAAAAGAGAAAGAGAGAGAGAGAGAGAGTGAGAGAGAGAGAGAGACGATATCGAGTAAAAGGGACGATCTCTTACGAAGATTATCGACTATGTATAACATCGAATAAAATGTGTATTACCGTATATGTCTGTAAGAGAGATAAAGAGAGAGAGAGAGAGAGAGAGAGAGAGAGAGAGAGAGAGAGAAGGAGAGAATGCTTTTCTGGAGCGAAAGGCGAGAAATTAAAGTTCTATCGTGTCGATGCGTCGCGCGATAACGCGTTC
>OU426851.1:4228814-4246314 GCA_911387685.1 Dolichovespula media | reverse complement strand
TGATATATATATATATATATATATATATATATATATATAAAGTGTGAGTGAGAGTGAGTGAGAGAGAAAAAAGAGGAAGCCTAACTCGGCTTCTCATTCGAGGTATTTTTTACCTGGATCGCGCCGACGAGAATAAGGGCCCACCGACATCTGGCCAGATTTTGTTTCACAAAAAAATCAAGCACAAGATGTCTTATCAAATATGGACCTTCTTTATGGACCCACCTACACTGTGGGAAACCATTAATGACGATACGCGACTTCTTTCTTCCCCCCCCCCCTCCTCCTCCTCCCCACTTCTTTCCATTTTCTTTTCCCCTCTTTTTCCCTCTCGGTCTTCCGTAAAGAATAGAAAAAGGAAAAAGAAGATAAGAAAAAAATTAACTTCGTAAACCGATTAACGAGCATCGTTTAATCGAATTTTCATTTTTTCTTCTCTCTCTCTCTCTCTCTCTCTCTCTCTCTCAGCACGCTTATAATTTTTTACGTTACGCACGCGCCTCCTTCCTTATTCGTTGACAACGAAATCTTATTCTCATTGGAGGATGAGAATGATAATGTTATTAACAATAATAATAATAATAACAATAATAATAATAATAATAATAATAATAATAATAATAATAATAATAATAAAAGAGATAGAGAGAGAGAAATAGAACGAACGCGAATACATGAGTTTCAGATCCGGAAGCATGCGATCGAAATTCCGTTGGACGGGCGAAAATCGGAAGGCACGTGCTCTCTTCATTTCCCCCCCCCCTTTTCTTTTTTGCCTTCCTTTCTCGAATAGAAAAAAAAAACGAAGAAGAAGAAGAAGAAGAAGAAGAAGAAGAAACGATCAAACCGGCATCGAATCTCTTCCGAAAAGTAGGAAAATTCGGAGAGCTGTTACCCTCTCTCTCACACACACACACACACAAACTCTCTCCCTCCCTCTCTCTCCCTCCCTCTCTCTCTCTCTCTCTCTCTCTCTCTCTCTCCCTTCCGTGACGTTCCCCTCTTCTCTGAATTTTTTTCCTCTCCTTTTTTTTCTTCTCCTCTCCATTTCCTTTTTTTCACCTTCCATCGCGCGTTTCGTGAGGGCCCCCGGCCGTGGGCATAAAAAAGTGCACATGCAGCTTCCTTCCACGCGCCACATGGTTCCTTGTTTCATTTTTTCTTTTTTTTTCTTCTTCCTCTTTTTCGTTGTTGTCGCTCCCCTTCCTTCGTATTCGTTCCTTCATATTCTCCCTCTCCCCCCCTCCCCTCCCCCCTAAACACACGCCGCGCCACTCCACACTACCATCACCATCGCCATCATATTCCTTATCCCCCTCAGCTTCGATCTTCGATTCGGACCCCCTTTGTTCGTACGTACCCTGCCCAACGTCCAGTTCCGATCGCTCGGCCCAAAGATTATATACACGTTTTGACGCGCGCGCGCGCGTGTGTGTGTAAGCGTGCGCGTGCGTGTGTGTTTTTTCTCTATTCTTTTTTTTCTCCTCATTCCTTTCTTCCTTTTTTTTTTCCTTCCTCTTTTCCTTCACTTTATTCGGACGCTCTCCGTTTTATTTCCCCATACGTTCTCGCGATCGCGAAGAGAGAGAGAGAGAGAGAGAGAGAGAGAGAGAGAGAGAGAGAGAGAGAGAGACAGAGCGAGAGAGTGAGAGAATGAGAAGAAAAAAAAAAAAGGTTTCATTGAAAATTTGCCTAACCGTACGAGGCCCGGTGCTTCGTACAATGGGGCCTCCGACACTCCCTGGGTCCAGGAAAAAGTTCACAAAAAATGATGGAGAAAAAAAAAAAGAGAAAGGAAAAAAAAAAAGGAGTGGTCACTAACGTTTCCCAACGTACGTTTTACTAACGTACAGATACGCGTATATACGTTCGCATACGCGTATATGTAACATGTATTATATAATATGATATATGTATATATATATATATATATATACACCATATATATACATATACATATATAGTGAGAACATAAGGATGGATATACGTGTATATTTGAACTAATTCGATCTCGGCTTAGTTAGTCGATTTAATTGTTCGTTAGAATGTATCGAGGAAATCGATATGTATCCACTCGCAACATCTCGTTTCGATATTGCTTGTTTCTCTGAGGGGGAGGGGAGGGGTGTGCGTTTTTTCTTCCTCCCACCACCCCACCCCACCCTTTTTTCCTTTTCCCTCCATACGTCTTTCTTGTACTTCTTCTGATTTTTTTTTGTTTTTTTTTTTGTTTTTTTTTTTTAATGTTATTTCTGTTTTTCTTTCCTTTCCTTTTCTTTTCTTTTGTTTCTTATTTTTTTATTTTTTTTTCCTTTTCTCTTTCTCTTTCATTTCACTTAGCTTGAGTAATCGAGCTCTCCTTACGACGAGGTACTAAGGAGGTAACGCGCTCTGTCCCGGAAATATATCTCAAGATTATTATCTAACATCTGTCGTGACCCTTTTTAATAAAAGTCTCTTGAAGAATAATCGACGATTTAATGGCTCGTAATATAATAATTAAGGTAACGAGCGCGCGTTGACGCCGGTCGTGAAAGAAGAGGAAAAAGAGAACTCTACGAGAAAAAGTAAAAGGAGTTTGGAGTGGCAAAGGAGAGAGCGTAGAGAAGAGGGATGGAGAGTTACACGGAGAAAGGGAGAGAGAGAGAGAGAGAGAGAGAGAGAGAAATAAAGAAAGAAATCGAAAGAAATAGAAAGGTAGGGAAAAACACGAGAGAGAATCGTCGCGAATCCGATCGAACGTAGAAAAACTCGTTCTTTGAAACTCGTCAACTATCGAGACATTCGTCGTAATACATACACATTGAAAACATTATGTTCCATTCGGTGGCACGCTTTTCGCGCGCGATTTTCAAGGGAAAAATCCATTTTTTTTCTCCTTCTTCTTCTTCTTCTTCTTCTTCTTCTTCTTCTTCATCTCCTCTTCTTTTTTTGACAGCGAGCGGATTTTAAAGAGATCAATAGGAAATTTGCACGGCTAAACGGATTACAGATGTTTTTCACAGGCCGAGGGACGTACAATGGATGTCTCAAAGTCGTCATAGTCGATTCTTTAGGAATCGTAAGGATGAGAAGGGTGAGATAGGAGGGTGGGAAGGAGGGTTACTATAGGAAAGAGAAAGATTCTTTCTCTCTCTCTCTCTCTCTCTCTCTCTCTCTCTCTAAAATGTACTCTTCCTCTTCCTTCCGCCTCCACTTTTGCATTTTACCCCACCTAACCCGCCCACCCCTCCTTTTTATTTCTTTCCATCCCTTTCAACGCAACGACGACCCTTAAGAATATTTCTCTCAAAAGGTATGAATAATCCCTAAGAGCTAATGCCGCGTAAACGTCCAATGCTCTCTTTCTCTCTCTCTTTCTCTCTCTCTCTCTCTCTATCTATCTATCTATCTATCTCTATCTATCTTGCAGCTTACCTCGCGAACGTTCGATCGGCTCACGATCGCCTTACCTATACCAGCATTTATAAAGAAACTTTTGTATATTTTGATCGTGGATCCGACATCCGACTTTCTTACCTTGAAATATAAATTTCACGGATTTGAACGTAAACCGTTTCTCCCGTGATTTATCGTATTAATATTTAAAATATCGTGACGATAACTTTTCACCTTATTCCAACATTTTCATTCGTTATTACACATGCATTATTTTTTCCAATATGAATTCATGCAAGTAGCTAATTTGTTGAGGATTTATTCTCTGTAATACTCGTATTATTCTTCGTTCTTTATGTTATATATACATATATATATATATACATACGTACATGCATACATACATATATACATACATACATACATATATATATATATGTATGTAAGTATGTATATAAACGTATAAGTTGTAACTTGTACCTATTACTCGTACGTAAGAGTTTACTCGCTAACGTAAATACGTCGCTAATGAGTATTAATCAACGACAGAAATTATTCCTAATGAAGCTCTCTCTTACGAAACATAAATGTTAGTATGTAATGGTGTTAAATATACGTACGTAGAGTCAATGGCGGCTGTACGACCTATAGCGATGATCGATGACCGTATTCAAATCGATAATAAGATCGTATTAATTATCGACGATTACCATTGCAAGTACAAACAAATAATCTCGTGATTGTATTTAAATTTATGTATATGGAACGTAGATTATTATTTTCACTTTCGTAACGGACTGATGCCATTTCGAAAGGCACCTCGCGCGCTCTAGAGAGGGTTGAACGTTCGTTTTTTTTTTTTTTTTTTTTTTTTTTTTTCCCCACCCCACCCGATTTATAATAACCGACTAAACTCGAGAAAGAAGAAACCAATTTTGGAACGACGTCGCTCACTGTGATCGAACTTCTTTCTATCCCTTTTTTTCTCTTATCTTTTGATCCATTTAAAAACTTCCACGTAACTTTGCCAGACGACGAGAATTCGTGAGAAAAGTTATGAATAATAATCGAACGTTATTTTAAATTAGAGATACAGGAAACGTAATCGAACATTATTTTTATCGAATATATTCGCTTGCTTAAATGAACGCGTGTATTCGTTACAGATAAGTACGTTAACTCGTTACAGGTAAAAAATAAATGGGAAATGATGTTAATTATTGGAATGCAGTATTAACGAATCTTTTTTACGATCTACTAGTTACGCTTCTAACGAGGAATAAAAATATTGCATACACATATAAAAACATCAACGTAGGATATACGTAAAATCCTCTTATTACATAACGTTATAGTTGGTATCCAGGGTGATCGATAAGTCGCTTCCCGCTTGTTTACTCGACACACCTCGATAACTTTTAAAACCCAAACAACCTTTTTAACTTGTTCCTTTTTTGATTCCGTCGGACTTGTTTCACTATAAAGAAGAAGGGAAAATACGCCGAACACAAATACTAACCACCTGACGTATTCTCTCGCAAAAACTCACTGCGAATGGGATAATCGAGAAGAGAAGGGTGGAATGGGGTGGGGAGGGGGAGGGAAGGGAGGATAGAAAAATGGAAGAGGAAAAAGAAAGAGATAGAAAGAGAGAAAGATAGACGCCCTATAGTAAACCTAACGAGAACCAGCGAGTCTCTAAGGTACTTTTTTAGCTACTTGCCTATCCAAGAGGGTTCAACTTTTTTCTCTATATATATATATATATATATATATATATTTTTTTTTTTTATTTTTCCCTCATCTTTTTCCTCCTTCTTTTTTCTTTCCTTTTTTTTTCTTTTTTAACCTACAAGCCAACAAAAAGAGCAGAATAAGTGTGAGGATCGAACGTGATATCGGGAAACGTGCCGACACGAAACTAGTTTGCGCTCGCGCCCCCCTTCGACAATCCAGAGAGAGAGAGAGAGATAGAGAGAGAGAGAGAGAGAGAGAAAGGGTCCTTTTGATATTTCCCGAACTGTAACACCTTCCGCGTTCCTCTTATTTTTTTTTTGTTTTGTTCTTTTTTTATTTTCTTCTTTCACGTTCGGCGTGTGCCCCATCCATCGATAGAAAGGGAGGGAGGTGGCCGGGGCATGGTGAGAGGAGGGCTGGGGGGCGGGGGACGGGGGGCGAGCGAGGCACACGAGAGAGAAAAAAAAAGAGAAAGGAAATAAAAAAGAAAGAGAAAAGGGTTCCGTTCGCGGTTAAGCGAGGCCCAATTTTGCGGAGGGGCCTTGTGCATTGTCGCCCGAACCAATTTGGGTATTGAACTACGATCGACAAAAAGGGGTTCGACCGCCATATTGTATATATACATATGTATACACACGTGCGCGTATATATATATATATATATGTATGTATGTGTGTGTGTGTGTGTGTGCGTGTGTGTGTATGCATGTATAAAGATCTAACTTCGATAACATTGTCGGGTTGGTATTGAGCCATCAAAATATTAAGGGTGGGCACACGCTTACAGGTGCAACGATCTCTTTTTCTTCGACTTTTTTCTTTTCGACTATGGCTGACTCGCTCGCTCATGCCTCTTTAGGGAAGTAAAAAGAGACGTAGACGAAGATAGAAAGAGAAAAAAGAGAGAGAGAGAGAGAGAGAGAGAGAGAGAGAGAAGGTGCCATTGTCAAAGCCGTGTTTCTCCACGCTAGCAGCTAAAGGGTTCGGACCGTTATAGGTCTCATTCATTCTGCCTTGTTATTTTTCTGATCGATTTGCGAACCCTCTTTTTTTTTTTTTCTTTCCAATACTTACGCTTTACTATAAGAGAAAGAGAGAGAGAGAGAGGGTAGGGGTGAGGAAGAAAGAGATTTTCTTCTATTCCGACTTGACTTTCGTTCAGTTTTTCTATTGGTACTGAACGTTAATATTCTATTTATCATCTTTATATCTCCTCCCTCTTCGCGATTATATAAGCTAATATTTTCTTTGGAATTAGTGAGATTGCGTTCGTAAATTGATATAAGTATTTCGAATGAAATTAATTGATTCAAGCGATGTATCGAAGAATAATTGAGATTAATTTTAGGAAGTGTTTTAATATTGAACTTGTCCGATTTAATCTAAGTTATAATATTTATTTCATATTAATTGATAAATTTATTATTGTTATTAACATCGCGATCTTTACAAATAATTAATTAATCAAAATGATTAATATTGGATGGAGTTTAATGTTTAAACCAAAATTGTATTATCATTTTGATAGAAATTTATCGATATGATATAAATCAAGTGTAATGATTTAATCACTTGTAATAAAACGTTAAAAAAAAAAAATATATATATATATATATATATATACAGTATATCGGATTTAATTGTATACAAGCAATAATTTCCTTAAATTTAAAAAATGCAACAAAAAATGCAACAAAAAATGATTCAAACGAATGTCATATAACGTCAAAGGGATGTGGGGACGGGGAGGACGGAGACATCGTAGCGACAATTAATTGATTTTGTCACGTTAGATATTTTGAAATGGAACTATTATATTCTTTATCACATATTATCGTAGCTGACATCAAACTATCATCAAAACACTATTAGCTTGGATATATTTTGCATCGGTTGTTGTCCAGTTTCAAATTCGGCTTATCATCGACATTAACGTAACCCAATATTACTCCGCGGTTAGAAACTTCAATCGGATGTTTTATGCTTATAAACGAAATACAATCGAATCGTATCACACCGATCTAAAATATATAAATGTATTGTTAATAATGGAGGGACACGTAGAAGTACAGTAATGTACGCGGCATACGAATATCAAAGACTGGACAGAAAAAGAAATACCGAACGAAACAGGAAAGTAATTATTAATCTCGGCTCTAATTTACGTTTAATATTTTGAGTCAAGTTTTAGGAATGGATCTTTCTTGGATTTTATCTATGTTTTTATATAGGGTCTTTCGCTTGATATTTAGTACGACATTTTTTTAATCCGAAAATATATCTGCAATTTTTTATTTGAAATCTTTGACGATCTCCGGATATCTTCGGGTATCTTCGGTAATCTTCGAAACATAACCTCAGACAAAACACTGGAAGAACTACAGGGCAAAACCTTGAAAGCCCGAACATAACCTCAAACTGTAAACCTCTGAGTAAACCTCGGACAAAACCTTAAACAAATCCCCAAGACTCAATCCAGGGTCAAACCGAGCAGACACGAACAGAACCGACCAATCCCTTCTCTGTTTTATTCTGTTCTGTTCTGTCTTGTCCTGTTCTGTTATATCATTTTCCTTTCCTGTCTTTGAAATTCAGATGCTGCTGACATTTTAGCATGCTTTTACATGTTCTTCGTTAAGAAAAATACATCTATTAAAAAGAAATTTATAAGTTTTGCATTGATGTGAGTTATTTCGATTTGTTCTTTATTTCGAAGCGAACAAAATCTTACAGAATTATCTTTTGGATGAATACGACGATGTTGAAACTCAACAGCTCAACAACAAAGCCCATGCAAAGTAAACGTGCAATTAATATTTTGAAGTTGATTTGATATTTGCTACAATAATATTTGATAAAAAATACAGAGTTCAATTCTATCTCTAAAGTGTTCAATCGTGACTCTCCTAGGCTTCTCAAACTGCATCGTGGAACAACTATCATTTGCATTTTTAATATTTTAGTAAATTGTATTGCTTGTATTATACAATTAAACAGTACATACTGTACGTTCTGTACGATAAAATAAAAGTTAAAAAATTATTACTTACATTCGCGACTATTTCGTTTTAATTCGTCAACGTTAGATCATTAAACAATATAAATATTTTTTTAATTTCAAATATCCATAAAACTAAATTCGATTCGTAGTAATTTAATATCCATTACGTAATACTTCTGCAACAATCTTTTAGTTTACGATGCTGTAACGCTTTTTAAAGCGTATATACCCGACAGGTGTGCAAATTCGTAAGGTTCCTTTTACCTCGTATGCTACCATCCTTTTCAAAGTCGAAAGAAAGGGTTTCTAATGTATCGGGTTGGCTATCGATTTTATCCCATAGTCTATGTATTTATATAACGATTTGCACGTACCTTAATGTTAACAAGATTTTAATAAGGCTTACAAGCTTTACTTTATTCAACAATGATACGATGAGAAAAATACTATGAAATATGAACTTTTGTCATTATCATTATTATTTAATAGTGTCTTCTCCTTAATTCTGTTTGTAATAATTATTGTTTTTTATAATATTTTTTATTTTTAATTATAATAATTATATAATAATATATACATACATTATACATATATATATATATATATGTTTATAATAATTATTATTTTTTATAATATTTTTTATTTTTAATTATAATAAATATATAATAATATATACGTACATTATACATATATATATATATATGTTTGTAATAATTATTATTTTTTATTATAATTTTTGTATTTTTAATTATAATAATTATATAATAATATATATATACATTATACATATATATATATGTGTGTTTGTAATAATTATTATTTTTAATTGATAATATTTATTATCTGACAGATAATTAAAAAAGCGATCTATTAAATTGAAAAGAAAACAAATATATATATATATATACAAATATATATATATATATATATATATATATATATATATATATATATACCATTAAGCGCTTTATATAATTTTGCACGATATAATTTTAAAGAGGAAGAAAAAATAAAAATAAAAAGATTAGATTAGATTTGTATGATATGGGTCTTTGTATTTTTATATAATCGTACGGATAAAATTCGAAAGATCTCTTGGTCAGCCGGCCATCAATGACGTCACACGGAAAACATACCGTCATGGTAAAGGTGATGTCGACGGAAAAGCCGAAAGTATCTTTAGATGGACCCCCATGGGTTCCCATGACCTCAACTGACCTCGTTCGTTTAAGGTGCGTCGAACCTGAAGGGGAGTTAAGATTCGAGACGATTGACCTTGGTCAGAGGTCACGCATATGTTCTCTATAGTTCTTGCGACTTCCTGCGCGGAAGAAGAAATTTTCCCAAAAATTCCACTACCGCCCCTCCTACCTCCTCTTTTTCGGTCTTTATGAATTCTGAGATAATACGGTGAATTTAGCCCCTCTAGTACTAAAATTCTCTCTCTCTCTCTCTCTCTCTATCTATCTATCTATCTATCTCTCTCTCTCTCTCTCTCTCTCTCTCTCTCTCTATCTCACTACCTTCTCCTTGAAACGAACAAGCGAGGGTTGCCTCTTGCATATTTTTCTCTCACGAACGTTCTCATTGACTCTCGAACGTCCATCGTGATTGAGCATTTTCGAGCTAAGAGGGGGAGAGAAAAAAAAAAAATCTATGACCGTTGGTGACATCACTTTTTGACCCTTGATCAGAATTTTTCGAAATCGAAAATTCGAAAGTACTTCGCAAATTTTTCTCTAAAATAAGGTATAATTTATTTTACATTAAATCACGCGAGAATTAATAATACAAATTATATACACACAAATTATGCACACACACACACACACATATATATATATATATATTATATAACTATGTATAGATAAGATTTGAAAGTAAACGACAGATAATACTTAAAAATAATCTCACAATTTGTAGGATTTACATAATGGATACCTCTTTTCGTTCGTAAACTTTGGCCCGCATAAAATTTCATTTAAATCGTATACAGAATTTAAAAATAAAATAGAAAGAAAGATATTTGTAGAGAAAGAGAAAGAGAGAGAGAGAGAGAGATTTTACTCGTAAAGGTTCTCTTTTTTCCTATTAGAGAAAGCACGCGTCCGAAGAATAGTCATTTCTATAAAGACCCTCGACAAGGTACCCTTTTTTTCTTTTTTTTTTTTCTCTCCCCCAAATAATCTTGTGAATGATGCAATAACCAAGGTAGTCCTTACGAAGATTGCTAGTTCGTGAAGGAGTGACCAATAAAAATCTACCATCTTTTCGAAAGGTTTTTACGACGAGTGGGAAAGGGGTGAAAAGAAGGGAAAATAGGTATGTATCAAGAAAGTACAAGTTATATAAGTTGGTTGACGAAACGTTGGCTTACCGAAAGGGGGTGAAATGGGGAGGAGGTACTTATCCCCGTAGACTCGTGTCGGTAAAAAAAAGAAAAAAAGAAAAAAAAAGAAAAAAGAAGAAAAGGAAAAAAAAAAGAAACAAAAATAAAGAAGAAGAAAGAGAAGAGTACGAGAGATGAAAGAAAAGAAATAAAAGAAAAAGATGGAAAGAAACAATAAAAGAGAGAGAGAGAGAGAGAGAGAGAGAGAGAGAGAGAGGGAAAGAAAGTAAGAAAAAAATTCGCGCGTTACTTCGACTGACGTGGAAGGAAAGGATTAGAAAGAGGATGGGGAAAAGTTTAAGGATGGTGCACCTAAGATGTGCAACGTCATTTCTCGCGCAAAACCCTTTAAACGTTTAGAAACGATGAGGAAAATCGTAAAGTGAAATTCCCCTCGTAAAAAAGGAAAGGAAAAAAAAAAGGGAGAGGGAGAGAGAGAGAGAGAGAGAGAGAGAGGGAGAATAGAAGGGAAGAAGTAGAAGACGCCAACCCTTTCCCTGTGTCCCTTTTTTTTTTCCCTCCAACCCTTTCTTCCTATCCTCACTGTTTCTCCCTTTTAAATTTTTTGCTCGAGTTTTTCTGCATGTTTTTCGAACGTGCCGAATCCGACAAAGTCGAATTGCCTTGCTCGCTTGTCTCGAGGGCCTTATAACTCAGTCTCACTCGTTTACGTTCGATACTACCACTCTCCGCTCATCCTTTTTCCACCCCATCTCTTTATCTCTCTCTCTCTCTCTCTCTCTCTCTCTCTCTCTTTCTATCTATCTATCTATCTATCTGTCTGTCTGTCTCTTTCTCTCTCTCTCTCTCTCTCTCTCTCTCTCTTGTTTTTTTCTTTCTTTTTTTTTTATTTTTTTTTTTTTTTAAGCGAACGCAAACCGATCACCCACCAAGGGAAACACGGATACGCTTGATCTTTCTAAATCCTCGAGTATTTGCTAGATACTGTTAGAACTTTGACTGTTATTGCAATTGTAAAGAGAACGAGGAGAGATAGATAGATAGATAGATAGAGAGAGAGAGAGAGAGAGAGAGAGAGAGAGAGAGAGAGAGAGAAGGAAAGAAGAGGGGAGGAAAAAGAAAAAGGGAAAAGGGTTGACTTGTTAAAAGGAAAGTATCGAAAGTATGTTTCTTGTTTATTTTTTTGTTTGTTTTTTTTTTTCTTTTTTTTTTCTTTTTTTTTTTCTGTCGTACGGTTTTCCTTCTTTTTTTTCCGTCCGTGTTTTCTTGTCTCCCCGTAAACATAATATCATATTTTATATTTGCGCAAATCGATGGTGGTGCACGGATAGATGTAAGAGAGAGAGAGAGAGAGAGAGAGAGAGAGAGAGAGAGGGAGGAGGAGGAGGAGGAGGAGGAGGAGGAGGAGGAGGAGGAGTAGGAGGAGGAGGAGGAGGAATGGCGGGAGGGGTAAGAAAATAGAAAGGAGAAAAGAGAAAAAGGATATTTCTTCGACGATTATGCTCGTTCCTTTAAGCGATAAATCGATAGATCGGCTCAAACTCGATCGCGAGCAACGAAGCATAACTTTCGGCTTTAGACACTCGTCTTTCCGTGGCAAAGCACTACCGGGTGTCACGAATACGAAAGGCCCCAGCACGCTTTGACGCGCGTCCCTAATTCGTCCGGGCGGTGGAATAAAAAAAAAAGAGAAAAAAAAAGAGAGAGAGAGAGAGAGGGAGAGGCACGAGGTTGAAACCCACCGTAGGCCCCCATGTTCTTACGCTGTTATGGGGGTGTCGAACTGTAACCGTGTCTCATGTGCCAAACGAAAACTCTCCCATTTTTCGACGGATAAAGAACGGAAAGAGGGTGGCTCACTTTATTCTTCCTTTTTTCTGTTTCTTTTTCTTTTCACGGAAGACTAAACCAATCTTCTTCTTATTCTTCTTCTTATTCTTATTCTTCCACGGCTTCGTGATCTCAAAATCGTCCGTTCACTTTAGTCGTTCTTCTTATCTATTTTTTTTCAACTTACTTTTTCTCTTTTTTTTTTTTTTTATCATTATTATTACTTCGTTTTCCTCCCTTCTTTTTTCTTTTCGATAAAACATCCAATTAGTTCACGTTCGCTCACTCAACGTCAGTATTCTTCAACGATCAATTGTCTAATATTAATTTGACATTAAATAACGTCGAGCTAATCCGTGCGATCAAAATTTCGCTTGATATACTCTTACGAGAGTAATATAGCGTTTTAAAAGTAATATCGTTTATTAAAGGTAATGAATATTTTCTTTTTTTTTTTTTTTTTTTTTTTTTTTTTTTTTTTTTTTTGTAATCTGTCATATATAATTATTAACGTGTATGATATGATATATTTAAATCGTGGATCGTTTAGTGCAGTTCTACGAAAAAAAAAAAAAAAAAAGAAGAAGAAGAAAAGAAAAGAAAAGAAAAGACGTGTTCGACAGAAATACGACGGTTTTTACAACGAGATTTCATTGAAAAGTTTTTACGTGGTACCGTAAGTGATTTCGTAAATTTGTCCATTACGTTTTAAACGTTCGAAGATAATCTTTAAACGCTGTTACAAGACGTTCCAAGTTTAAATCATAGATCGTTCAGTAAACGACATTCCACACTAAGATGATATTTGACAAAATATAATTGATCGAAATGTCACGAACGATCATTAGTTTTCTAAAACGTTCCATTTCGTTTCTCTTTATATAAACGTACATCGAATACACAAAACATCATAAATCGTGAATCGTTGGATGGATCGTTCAACGATCGACGCGTTTAAACGAATGATTTTAAAGGAGAACCAATATATTGACGCATCTACAACGATTAGATCGCAATTCGAGTGTAGACTTTTACAAGCCGATTAAATATTGAAATGATTACAAGCACATTGACAATGGTCATCGAATGCGCGTCGAATATAATAGTAAAGAAAAAATAAAATAAAATAAAATAAAATAAAATAAAATAAGAAAAAATAAAATAAAATAAAATAAAGTAAAATAAAATAAGAAAAAATAAAATAAAATAAAATAAAGTAAAATAAAATAAGAAAAAATAAAATAAAATAAAATAAAGTAAAATAAAATAAAATAAGATAAAATAAAATAAAATAAAATAAATAAAAAGAAGAAGGAAATAAAGACCCCAGCCACTTTCCCCCTCCACCCATCGCTACCACCCAAGAAAATGAGATCTAACAGTTTGAAAAGATCTGCTCTCACGGGAAGCAAAGCGTCGGGTAGTAAGAAAAATCGTGCATTAAGTCGGCTGACGGGCCGTGACGAAATCAGGACGGATCGCGGATTAAAAATTCACCTCTTTTCCGAGATCATTAATCTCTGTAGTTAAGTGGAAGTCGTCGGAAAAAATATTTGCATATCGGGTTACAGGCACGATCATTGCGAGTGCGTTTGATCGATCGCCCTCGCGTTACATACATACATGCATACATACATACATACAGAGAGAGAAAGAGAGAGAGAGAGAGAGAGAGAGAGAAAAAGAGAGAGATGAACGATAAAGAGAAGGAACCTTCTCGATGTACAAACGAAAAGAGAGAAAGAGAGAGAGAGAGAGAGAGAGAGATGGATAGATAGAAAGAAGGAGAAAGAGGGAGAGAGTGAGAGAGAGAGAGAGAGAGAGAGAGAGATATGTAAAATCTTACGTCTTATGTGCCATCGCGAAAGGAACGGCTCGGAACGGTCATTGTCATTCAAACAAGTTCGAACAGATAGAGAGAGAGATATATATATATATATATATATAAAGAGGGAGATAGATAGATAGATAGATAGATAGATAGATAGATAGATAAATAGATAGAGGGAGAGAGAGAGAGAGAGAGAGAGAGAGAGAGATCAGACGGTTGAAATTAGGGCGGCTTTATCCCTTCATTCTTCCCCTCGAATCGTCCTCGGTTTGCTCCTTGGTCGAAATACGGGACCGGTCGCGGGGTCCACGAGGAGTTAAACGAGGCGGGGAGACCGTCGGGGAGATGACGAAGAAAAAAAAAAAAGAAAAAAAAAAAGAGAGAGGAAAAACTCTCGAAAGGGGATGTGCTCGATTTATACTAACGTGGACCATATGCAGATCAGGATACAGATGCCCTATATATATATATATATAAGTGTAGTGTCGGTAGGGCGATGAGCCTACCAAAAATCCGGTTTTTTTTCTCTCTCTGTTCTTTTCTCTCTCTCTCTCTCTCTCCTTTTCTTTCACCGTCTCTTTCTCTCTTTCTCTTTCATTCTTTCGTTCGTAGGATCATTCACTCGCCGTCGTTGACCCTCTTTTAACGCAAGAGAGAAAGTGCACGAAATAGAAAGGAAGAAAAAATAGAAGTATATATATATATATATATATATATATATATATATATATATATATAAAAGAAAGAAAAAAAATTGGAAAAAAGATGAAGAAAAAATGAGGAGAACGTTTTTTTATTTTTTTATTTTTTTATTTTTTTTTTTTTTTTTAGTTATAAGAAGGGGGGAAAAAAGGACCGATCTACTCTCGACATTGAGCTAATTTTCGAATGGCTCGAAACGAAAGCGTGCATATTTCTTTTATTTCTCTCTATCAATCTCTCTCTCTCTCTCTCTCTCTCTCTCTCTCTCTCTCTCTTTATTTTTCTCTTTCTTCTTCTTTCTTACTTCCCTTTTTTTTTATTTTACTTTACTTTATCTCTCTCTCTCTCTCTCTCTCTCTCTCTCCTTTTTTTTCTCCTTTTTCCTCCTCGAATGAGAATCGAGTATTCGCGATTTCTCACGCACGAACGACGTGATAGTTGTTGATAAAAAGTAAACCGTCCGAAGGCACCGATTTCACCGATCGTTTGTAGTCGAGCACGTAGAGAGAAAGATAGACGGAGATAGAGATAGATTGAGATAGAGCGAGTGAGAGAGATAGAGATATAGATAGGGATAGGAGTAAGAGAGAGAGAGAGAGAGAGAGAGAGAGAGAGAGAGAGAGAGAGAGAGAGAGATAGAGAAGACTGGAGAGGGGGTGGGGGTGGATGGAGGGGAGGGGTAGGGGGAGACAGTAAGAGACATTATACGTTCGCGAACGGAGTATCGCGAGATGATCGGAGAAACCAATCAAGTGGGCCTAGCCGCTATTCGTAGTTTTCCTCGAAACGGCCGCGAAATCCACGCTCGACTGATCCTCGCTATTTTGAGGCGAGGTTAGACCGTATAAAAGGTAATGGCCGATCGTCTATCACGCTCGATCGCACCTAATCGTAATAAAACGTGCCAAGGTGTCGTCGTGCTCGGACGAATATCATCAAAACGATTTCTATCTATCGCTCATAGTTACTACTAACGGGTATCTCTCTCTCTCTCTCACACTCTCTCTCTCTCTCTCTCTCTCTCTCTCTCTCTCTTATAGATAATGCTTCGCTCAGAGTACCCCTCACTATAGATATTACGCGACGATACTTCCGTACAAATGGACGAACCAAGGTGAGACCAAAGAGAGAGTGAGAGAGAGAGTGAGAGAGAGAGAGAGAGAGAGGGAGAGAGAGGGAGAGAGAGAGAGAGAGAGAGAGAGAGAGAAGGAGGACCTGACGCGAAAATGGACTACCAAAAACGTGGACATATGGCGACCGTGAGCGTCATTCTTCTTGTGATTCCTTTTCTCGCAAGATCACCGGCATCTCCTTTGGTTAAAAATCGTTCTCACCTACCTATCCCCTCCCCTCCCCTCCTCACCCCACCCCACCCCACCCCACCCCTCTCCGACCCATTACCTGTTCCATCACCTCTCGCACGTATTTTAGTTCTTCCTCTTCCTTCTCTCTTTCTTCATCTTCCTTCGTCCTCGTCCTCGTCTTAGTCTTCGTCCTCGTCCTCGTCCTCGTCCTCGTCTTCGGCTTCGGCTTCGTCTTCGTCTTTCTTCGCCTCCTTCGAACCGCACGATTCGCGCGAACGAACAGATAATTATCATCGCGATGGATCAGAAAATGTTCTCTCTTCTTTGGTCCGTTGGAATACCGGGAAAAGTTGGAAAAACGTTTTGAATCCCGGATCCTTCAGAAACGTAGCTGCACGTTTCGATTGTTTTTCATTTTTCTTTCTTTTTCTTTCTTCCTTTACTTCTTTCTATTTTCTTTTTGTCGTCGTCATAGTCGTCGTAGTCGTCGTAGTCGTTGTAGTCGTCGTCGTCATCGTCGTCGTCGTCGTTGTTGTTGTCGTCGTCGTCGTCGTCGTTGTTGTTTCGTTTGTGTGTGTGTGTGTGTGTGTGTGTGTGTGGTTTTTTCCACTTCTTGTTTTTTTTTTTTTTTTTTTTTTTTTTTTAGACGAGTATGCAAGTGTAATATCGTAGCGACCGTAGCGTGTTCAGGGAGCCGTAATATCGTCGTAGCTTTGAAATGAAGAAGGAAAGGGGAAAGACAAAAGGAAGGGGGAAAAAAAAGAAACAGAAAAAAGAGAGAGAGAGAGAGAGAAAGAAAGAGAAAGAGAAGAAAAGAACGAAGAAAACGGAATGAAGAAAGATAGAGAGAAAGAAAAGAGGGGGATAGAGAAATGAAAGGAAAATGGATAAAAAGAGAGAAACGAAAGAAAGGAAAGAGGAAAGAGAGAGAGAGAGAGAGAGAGAGAGAGAGAAAGGGAAAAGCTAATACGAATGAATGTCTAACGGGAGAACAAGGGCGAAAGAATCTCGAGATTTTTAAATTCCCGTTTTGCCAGCATCGAACGATCTTTCCCTGTATCTTTCTAGTCCCGACGTTGGTGATCCCGCTCGTTTGTAAATGCAAACACGAAAGATAGATAGAGAGAAAGAGAAAGAGAGAAAGAGAAAGAGAGAGAGAGAGAGAGAGAGAGAGAGTCGAGCAAGGGTGGAGATAAAAAACGAGAGAAAAGCAAGACGCAACAACGGGGCGGCACAAGATTGCAAAAAAGGAAAGTCGGTCAACCGCAGAGATAGGACGTTAGGTGGAAGCTTACGGAAGGAGGAACCAGGAGAAAAAAAGAAAAGAGAATGGATGATGAATTGAGTCATCGTAATTCGTTAGGGGGG
>OU426851.1:4203814-4223814 GCA_911387685.1 Dolichovespula media | reverse complement strand
AAACATTCAGTCGGCAAAAAGTAGCCAAGGGGTGAGCATCACCCTGAGGTACGTACGGAAACCTAACGTGGATCCAAGCCAGCGACACGAGCCGCATTAGATAGAAAACGAAAAAGGAAAATATAAAGGAGGAGCGGAAAAAGGGGGGAAAAAATAGATATACGCATCGATACGCGAGATTGAAGGAAAGAAAAAGAGTCCTCCGAGAGAAGAAAAAAAAAAGGAAGAGAGATAAAAAAAAAAAACAAGGAGAAGAAACGAAGAAGGAAGCCAAATAGAGAAAGAGAGAGTGAGTGAGAGAGAGAGAGAAAGAGAGAGAGAGAGAGAGAAAGAGGAGAAAAAAAGGGAACACGAAAAAAGGACACAGTGTATATTTCGTCTTCGTCGTTGTCGTCGTCCGTTTATCATCGAAACATTGAAATAATAAATGTGAGTGTCGCGAATATAGATCATCGTTAATATTAAATATTTGATATCGTTTTAATTATTATTATTATTATTATTACTATTATAATTATTGCTATTATTGCTATTATTATTATCATTCTTCTTCTTCTTCTTCTTCTTCTTCTTCTTCTTCTTATTATTATTATTATTATTATTATTATTATTATTATTATTATTATTATTATTATTATTATAAGCGTCCCAATTTCATCGTTATTGGAAAAAAGGGGGAAGAATAAATATTGAAGGAAGTGTGGCGGGAGTCACGTAAACACAGTGCCGCGATATAGTTGAACGCGCGCGCCCGGTTTGATCTGCGATTCGCCACACTCCAAAAGGATTCGCTCGAATCGACTAAGAGAAACCGATGTATCGTGTTTAGTAAGATACTTTAAAAGAATCGAGAAAACGTGTCTATGATTGATCTTCGACCGCGAGTTTTACGAGGAGGAGGAGGAGGAGAAGGAGAAGGAGGAGAAGGAGGCGAAGGAGGAGGAGGAGGAGGAGGAGGAGGAGGAGGAGGTGGCGAAGGAGGCGAAGGAGGCGGAGGTGGCGGAGGTGGCGAAGGGTTAGGAAAGGTAGTGTCGTTGGTGGTAGTGAAGGAGGAGGAAGAGGTGGAGGTTAAAAAGATAGAAGAGGAGGAGGTGAAGGAGGTGGAAGTCGTGGAGGAGAAGGAGGATCAACAAGGTTGTAGAAAAAGAGAAAGAAGAATCGTTTCCCCTTGATCTCTCTCCCTCGTCGTCCCGTTCACAGAACAACGCTTTGCCTTACTACTTACGCGATCGTGTTATGAGATTGTCAATCGCGCCGTGAGACGAGGCGTTCGGCAAGGTCGTGGCTAAGAACTTTCGAGAGGAGTAGACGCGAGTTTCAAGGTCACGTCGCGCGAGAGAACGCGATTATTATCCCGTGCAAGGTTCTCTCATATTATAACGAGTGGTAGGGAAAGTGTTAGCGACGGTGAAGACGTCGACGTTGACGTCGTCGAAGAGACGAAGACGAGGACGGCAACGATCGGTACGACAACGACTATTACGACGAAGACGACAGAGACGTTTAAAACGGCGACAAGGGAGAAAACTTGGAGAACTAAGAGAACGAGAACGAGAACGAGAACGAGAACTGGGTGGAGGTGGAACAAAAGAAAGTTCGTACGAAAATTTCTATCTAATAAATCGTAACGACAAACATATATATATATATATATATACATATATATATATATATATATATATATATATATGCATAGTGTGCGATAGAGAATAGCAAAAGCGGGTAAAGGAAGAAAGTAACGGAAAGCAGAACGAACAGAAATAATAATAAAATTATAATAATAATAATAATAATAATAATAATAAGAACAACAACAACAACAACAACAACAACAACGACGACGATAGAAGGAATTAAACAAATATAGTGAGAGAAAGAAATAAAAGGGGAAATAGAGGGTGGGAGGGCGGGAGGGAGAAGTGTCCCGACTTAGGGAGTTATGGAGGTACGAGCCGAGTATCGTCCCGTGGTACCCACGGGGGTGATACCGACCGGCCTCCAAGATTATCACGCGGCCATCCCCGATCTCAGTCCACCAAGGAGCCAAGGATCCTCGACAGGTGGGGCATCCTCGATCGGCGACTTCGCGCCTCGCATGTACACACCGCCCACGCCACCCACGCCGCACGACGACGACAAGGTAAAGGCCGAGTTTACGTATTTCGAGCTTGACCTACCCCGAAAGATTCAATCGAAATTATCATATTACGATTCCTATTTCTGCTTTTATTTCTCTTTTTTTGTTTTTATTTTCTTTATTTCGTTTTGTTTTTGTCTCTCTCTCTCTCCTTCTCTCCTTCTCTCTCTCTCTCTCTCTCTCTCTCTCTCTCTCTCTCTCTCTCTCTCTCTCTCTCTCTCTCATTCATTCTCTCACCATTTAAGAAATTTCAAGGATCGTAAATGTTTAAAATTATACTCGGAGGAGATCGAAAGTTATTGCTCGCGTGCCAAGTTTATTTGTCGTCTGAATTTTGTATATTATCGTTCTCTCTATCACTCTCTCTATCACTCTCTCTATCACTCTCTCTCTCTCTCTCTCTCTCTCTCTCTCTCTCTCCTTCTCTCTTTCTCGTTCTCTCTCGTTCTCTCTCAATAGGTAGGTACCCACCACTCGACGAATCCGAAAACTATGTCGTTCCTTAGCCTCTATAAATCACCAGTTTAATAGGTATAACGTTCTACTTCGCTACCATTGTTGCGTACCTTACTTAATTGTTATTCGTCCTCCAAATGAAGTTGTTCTTTTCGACAGATAAAATTCTTCGCCGACTAACGAATCTATTGGTAAATGAAAAAAAAAAAATAAAATAAAATGAAAGAAAAAATGAATGAAATATGATGTATATGCACCTTCGGCATACGAAATAGGTTTTTTATATATATATATATATATATATATATATATATATATATCCGTTCGTTGCTTCGTCTAATTGAATTTTTCGAAGAATTTAAAAGAAGAAGAAGAAGAAAAAAAAAAAAAGGAAAAAAAGATTTACCATATCCGTATGGATCTGCGTATATTCTAAATATCAAGAAGGATAGATAAATCTATTGATCGATCGATCGTTCGTTCGTTCGTTCGTTCGTTCGTTCGTTCGTTCGTTTCACGGTCTCGTGTGACGTCTCGTTTTCGGCGAATATTATCAATATGTAATAGTTGAAACTATTGCGCGTCGTTGCGTGGCAAAGTCCATAAAAAAAAATAGTAAACATCCTTGAATATCGAACTGGCCCCTTCCACAGGCAAGGGAAACATATATATATATATATATATATATATATACGGATCGTTAGAGAATGATTTAGATTGTATGTCCACAGTTCTCTTTCTCTAATAATTTCATTCTCATCAACTGTACGTATTTTGATTCGAAAATCAATTTAATTCTGTGTTCTCTCTCTCTCTCTCTCTCTCTCTCTCTCTCTCTCTCTCTCTCTCTCTCTCTCTCTCTCTCCCTCCGAGAACATTGGGCAGAATGAAATTAAAGAAAAGAAACGAAAAAAAAAAAAACAAAAAAAGAATGACATACTCCGTAAACTTCGAGTAACATCGTTATTTTCGTACGATTCTTGTAATTTCGTTTTGTTTCTTTTTTTTCTTTTTTCTTTTTTCTTGTTTTCTTTTTTCCTTTCCAAACGCAAATTAATTCGACGCACTCGAGTTCCTTTTTTTCTTTTTCTTTTTTTTTCTTTTTTTTTTTTTTTTTTAACAAAACTGTAGTAATTTGCTAAAGTCGAAAGTTCGAAAGTAGGGAATAAATCGAAAGTAAGAAAAAAATAAAAAGAGAATGAAGGGGGAGGGGAGGGGAGGGGAGAGGGAGAAGAACAGAAAGAAAAAGGATCTAACCCTCTTAACGACGAAGAGATTCGAGCAGGGAAAGTCTAGATTGATTTAGATTGTTTCTCTTCCAATTTTCTCTCTCTCTCTCTCTCTCTCTCTCTCTCTCTCTCTCTCTCTCTCTCTCTAGAATAGTCCTATTTTTATCGGATATATACATATATTAATTCGACAATGAATATAATCGTACGTTCTGTCCAACAATATTGAAGAGAATGAAATTCAGAACAAAAAAAAACAAAAAAAAAGAAACGAAAAATGATTTACATCGCCAACTTCAAACAACTTCATAATTTTTGAATAATTCTTCGCGTTATTTTCTCTTCCCCAAACGCGAATCAATCCGACTCAAATCCGTAATCGAGTTTCTTTAACAAAACTGTGTAGTAATCGCTAAGGTCGGATGTTCGGAACATAAGGAAAATAAATCGAAAGTAAAGGAAAATGGATGGAAAGAAAAAAAAAAAAAAAAAGGAGAAACGAGACGAAACGAAACGAAACGAAAAAAAAAAAAAAGAAAGAAAAGAACTTAATATCCTCTCAACGACGAAGCGAACTCGAGAAAGGGAATACTACCCTCCTATAGATATTAATTTGCGTACTTATCGGCTGGCACGATTTCGCGAACGTTATAAAGAATTTTCTTAGGATAATAATTCGTACTTTTATTGGAATGGCTTGGCTCTCCTCGTGCCACAAACTTCGTTCTGAAATCAAATTCGAATTTGAATTCTGTTCGCATGCGAGACGGTACTTATGAATCGGTTGAGAGACCCGAAGAAACGGGATTTTTATTCTGACTGCACAAACGATCTCGCTCGACATCATTTCCTCCGGCAGGCTTGACGAAGTAGGTAGCTAAGCAAAACTAAGCAAGCTAAATAAGCTCTAGCTGCTTGCCTGCCTCGCTGACTGGGTTGGTTGGTTGGTTGGTTGGCACGGTAGTAATACGTAGTTTTCAAACTCGAATCAATCGATCCCGAGCGAGCAATGTTCCCTCTCTTAAAATCTTCTCAGCATTTCTTAAGATTAATTCTGATCGAATAGGGGATCTTTCCTTTCCTTTTCTTTTTTTTTTCTTTTTTCTTTTTTTTTTCTTTTTTTTTTTTTTCTTCTTTTTTTCCTTCCTTTCGTATATTTATTACGCGTGCGCAGAAAATAGAAAGAGAGAGAGAGAGAGGAGAGGGATTCGTTGAAAAGGCGCGAGCTCGACGATTTCGCATGACGGCGTTTTGAACTTATCCCTGCTCGAACGAGTAGTAGTTGCATAACGAGTAATAATAATTATGTTTATGTTCAATAAATGAACAATCGTCACGAGAGCAAGGATTTTACCTTGAGCGATGCGATACTTATGTCAGGTTAATACGTGTCTCACCCGGTTCGTCTTTATGAAAAAGGGACGAGACGGCCGTGCGTGTACGTAAATCCATACGTATAATTCATAGCTCCATTTTGTGTTCTTTTTTCTTTTTTTTTTTTTTTTCTTTTTTCGTTATCGTTCAGAATAAACTTTAACTATAGTTTCACGTAACGGATAACAAACGAACGGAGAGAAAGTCATCGGAGAGGAGTTTTACGCCTATCTACGTCTAATTTTTCCATTTTTCTTTTCTTTGTCGTCGTCGTCGTCGTCGTCGTTGTTGTTGTTGTTGTTGTTGTTGTTGTTGTTGTTGTTGTTGTTGTTGTTGTTGTTGTTGTTGTTCCTTCTTCCTTTTGTTTCTTTTTCTTTTTTCGTTATTAACTTATTTTTTTTTTTTTTTTTTTCATTAACAACAAAGAGACCTTCGCGTTACTCAAACTTTTTCTATCTTCCGGGTTTTTCTTTTTTTTTCCTTCTTCTTCTTCTTTTTCTTCTTCTTCTTCTCCTCCTTTTAGTTACCTTTACACGACGGAATCACCTCGAGCCGTCGAAAGTTCTCATATTATTTTAAATGATATTCTTTTCGTGGTGCCCGGCGGAGGGGTGGGTAGGGGAGGAGTGTGTGTGTGTGGGGGGGGAGGGGTTGTGTGAAGGACAGAGAGGGATTGGAGACGATCGTATTTTTTTCGATCGCATTGCCATTGCAACAAAGATTAAAGACGTTTTTGTATATGTCGAGAGAACGTAAATTCGTAAGAAGAAAAGAGAACGGAGGCGAAGTATAAGAAGGAGAGGAAGGTATATCGACTGACCCTCGGCTCTTTAAGGGCGCATTCATCGTGCGCAATTTTGCTGAAACGCAGGACAATGACGTGCTGTCACAATAAGCTTCTCTCTCTCTCTCTCTCTCTCTCTCTCTCTCTCTCTCTCTCTCTCTCTCTCTCTCTCTCTCGCTCGCTCTGTCTGGTTGGTCGGTAAGGATAAAAAAAGAAATACATAATCCGTCGACGCTGCCGCGTGTATCAAATAAGGATAGAAAGAAATGAACGATACGATCGACTCTTGTACCTCGACATATCTTTTTTCTATTCGTTTTCTCGTTCTTTCCTTCCGTTTCACCTTCTTCTCCACCTCCACCCCCACCTCCACCTCCACCTCCACCACCACCTCTACCTCCACCTTTATCTCCCTTTTTCTTTCATTCTTTTTATCTTCGTAGCGAGGGGTTGAAACGTTAGCGAGGCTTTGCTAGCGAGATGAGGGAGAATGAGTGAGAAAGAGAGAGAGAGAGAGAGAGAGAGAGAGAAAACGAATGGAAAGAGGAAAAGAGATAGGGAAAAGCGAGAAAAAGTAGTAGGACACTCGCGTGTACGATCGACGAAAAGAAAAAGGAGATCTATGTAGTTCTCGTCGTCATGTAATTCTCTTCGTCGGGGTAAATTCCATTTGTGCGTCGGCGGCGAGATTCGGAAACTCGACCCGTTAAAAAAGTCCTTTGCTGAATTTCTGCTAGTTCTCTCTTTTCTTTTCTCTATCTCCCTCTCTCTCTCTCTCTCCCTCTCTCTATTCCTCTCTCATTCGAAAGGTACTATCACCCTCTTCACAAATCGCTTTGAATGATCTTCTAGAATATACATGGGTACATATATAGGACTAGATAGATGGTTTGATAGATAGATAGATAGATAGATAGATAGATAGATAGATAGATAGATAGATAAATCCCATTTTCGTCGATTCGATATCTATCTACATCTTTTTATGCTATTATTTCTCCTCTCTCTCTCTCTCTCTCTCTCTCACACACACACACACACACACTCATCATATTTCATTCTTTCTCCTTTTTCTTCTCATCCTTTATTTCGTTCTTTTTGTTTTTTTTTTTTTATTTTTTTTATTTTTTATTTTCTTTCCTTTTTTCCCCTTCCTCTTACATATTATTTCTATTTACCCTATCAATATCCCTGTGCTTCTTTCCGAAAGAAATGTTACGTGCTATTTTGAAAGCGATTCGTGAGAAAAAAAAAAAAAAAAAAAAACAAAGAAGAAGAAAAAAAGAAAAAAAAAAGAGGAAAAAGAAAGGCCGAACATTATTTATTTATTTTCGAAAATTACTCATCCCTATCAAAAGCGAAAAAGGAATAAGGAGAGGAAGAAAGAGAAATAGTAGTAGTGCGCGTAGGTCGTACGATTTACATTACATCGTTAATCCTCGCCTACGGATCGTTTTAATAACTCTTTGACGTTAGTTGGCTTCGTTTCGTTTGTATGACGTCGAGATCGTGTAACTCGATGCGTTGAAAAAAAGTCCTTTTGTCCTGCGAATATCGTGCTCGCGCTTTAGTGAGGAAAAACGCGGAGAAAAACTTGGTTCTAACAGGGGATGTTTGCGACTTTATACTGTTATGGCGAATGACGCGAAGGGATGAAAAAAATGACGATAGAGACATAAATTAAATCGGATGTTAGAATCGAGAGGGTCTTGCTTGTTTTTCTTTTTTCTTTTATCATTATTATCATTATTATTATTATTATTATTATTATTATTATTATTATTATTATTATTATTATTATTATTATTATTATTATTACTACCGTAGAAGAAAGAATAAAAATTTATCCATATTTGTTTATAACTTTATAACGCCATTTAAATTCAAAAGTCACGCAATCATAAATGTACATACATATTGGTAGATTTTTTTTTTTTTTTTCATTTTTAAATTCTATTTCACATCTTTGAATGATAGAATTAATCGTTATTATACATATCCGAGGGATTAATATTTGCTAATTATAAAATTTTACCTTTCGTTTATCTTTCTATTTATATTTTCTTTTCTTCTTTTATGATGTTAACTTATATTATCAGTTCCATAGTGTTATGTCATAACTTTTTGTTAAACGCGAAAAGAAATTGGATTATAAGGGAGTTATACAGGTGATATACGGTACTAGCAACTAGCAAGTAGTTACATTCCTATAAATACGTCTTATTCTGCTTGAAAAAAAAAGAAAAGAAAAAGAAAAGGAAAAAATCAATTCGACGGCGCCATCAATGTTTTCTCGCGAAAGAAATTGAGAGTGTATCCTTCCGACGGAACGTAAAGTACACGAATATTCTCGGCTACTATCATCCCTCGATAAGTTAATATTATCAGAACGCAAGATTTTATAATACCTTTGTATACTTTAGTTTAGCTGAGAAATCCGACGTTAAGTTTTTCGTTTTTCATTTCGTATAAATTTAATCTCACAAATTTTTCGTTACTTTTAATTGCGGATTTAATCTCTGTTAGAGGCCCCGAGGCATTAAACGTTTTTTGGGTCTCATTAAAATAAATCAATTATTCACAATATACATACATATATATATATATATATATATATATATATATATATATATATATATATATATTTTTTTTTTCTCGCCTCAACTATTCATGCAAATGATCAAAAGTGAGAAATACACTGTCCGAAATACGATTATTATTGCCGGAAATATGAAATAGAAATAAAAATTCTATACCGTTTATGGGATATTAAATAATATTTATTATACGATATAATATAATTTTTTATATCATCGCGCGGATAGTGTCTCTGGGTTTTTACGTGGCCCGAAGCGACCCGATCATCCTACTCTATCTTTTCTAAATCAATCCGTCGTTCATTGTTCTCTATTTTACCCAATTAACGTCAAAGCATACTCATTGAAAAATATCAACGTATACATTATACACTTATTTAACGTTCCAAGTATATACACATGTAACGAAGCTTTTATTTACGTTTGACTGTTATATTCGTTTCATATTCGAATTTATTTCAATTAGATCGATCTCCTTAAAACACTCTCCGTGCACTCCGTCGGTTAATTTTGAGACAGGACTAATCTAGAACCTTCTCTCTCTCTCTCTCTCTCTCTCTCTCTCTCTCTCTCTCTCTCTCTCTCTCTCTCTCTCTCTCTCTCTCACTGCTAACTTAAAATAAGAATCGGTGGTGTGTATCTAACCGACTCCCTTTACTCAACCTTTTTCTTCTTCCTGATGACACAGGATACCATATTTCTTCGATGGCTGTAAAAAAGCTTCTCGTCTATGAGGAGGAAAAAAGAATGGAAAAAAGAGAGTTTAAAAGAAAGAAAGAGAGAGAGATAGAGAAGAAAAGTAAAAGAAAAAACGTGGTGCTCTATCGCAGTACGTTTCTATTTTCGACGAATAGTTAGGAAGGAAGGTAGGATTGAAGGAAGGAAGGAAGGAAGGAAGGAAGGAAGGAAGGAAGGAAGGACGGGAAAATGGTAGAAGGTAGAAGAAAAAGCTTTCCTCGTACTTACTTTCTCGTACCGTATGAGTTTTCTCTGTTAGAGGAAGAAGATGCTTCCTTAAAATCGAATCAACCTAAAACGTTCTAAAAAAGCGTCCTACCCTTTTTCCCCCTTTTGTTTCTTCTCTTTTCTTTTTTTCTCTTCTTCTCTTCTATTCCTTTCTTCTTCTTTTTTCTTTTTTCTTTCTTTTTTTTTCCCTTTCTTTCGCTATCTTTTATATACTTGTATACGTACGAGCTTTGCTTTTCCCCGACATCCAATCGATTCAAATTGAGATAGCGAAGTAGTAAGACTCGCGGAAGGAGAAAAAGGAAAGAAAAGAAAAATAGAAGGAAAGAAGAAAACAAAAAAGAAAAAAGAACGAGAGAAGAAAAAAGGAATTCGAGAAACGAACGTACGAAGTGATCATTAAGTCATCGCCATTTTCGATTAATTTCCCTTGGATTTACATGTATTTCTCTTCCGCCATTTCTCTCTTTCTCTCTCTCTCTCTCTCTCTCTCTCTCTCTCTCTCTCTCTCTCTCTCTCTCTCTCTCCCTTATCATTTCACCTTCTTGTTCCCTCCTATTCCATCTCTCTCCCACTGTCACGAATTTTCCAATGTTTTTGCTCGCTTTTGCCCAACGAGTACCTCACGCTCTCCTTTCACCAATGAGTTTCGCAGATACGCGTGTGCCATTCACCTGCCGCGTGGCGCTCACCGTCGGATCAGATCGGATCGGATCGGTTCGGTTCGGTTCGGTTCGGTTCGATTTCTTCGATTCGATTCTACCGATATTCCTATCTATCTATCTCTCTCTTTCTCTCTCTTTCTCTGTCTCTCTCTCTCTCTCTCTCTCTCTCTCTATTTTTCTCATAAACCAATTCGAAAAAGATCAAAAGAGATATATAAGTGCATTGAATTTTCAAGTTCGCGAATGTTTCAATTGAAAATACATTTTCTCGATAGGCGTCAAATATTATTATAACCTCAACAATGATGATAACTATTGCTAAAATGTATCCGATCACGAAATCCGTTATGTGTGTATCCTTTCGAACGAGCAGATGGCCATCTCTCTCTCTCTCTCTCTCTCTCTCTCTCTCTCTCTCTCTCTCTCTCTACCCCTCTCTATCTCTCTCCTTATTTCTCCCTCTTTTATCGGACCGAGCATGCACACGCTGCTTCTATTGAGAAAGAAAAGATAGGGGATAGAGAAAGGGAAAGAGAAAGATGGAGAGAGAGAGAGAGCGTGCGAGATAGATATAGATACGGAGAGAGAGAGAGAGAGAGAGAGAGAGAGAGAGAAGGAGGAAGGAGGGGGAATGGATAGGATAAAAAAATGGAAAAAAATCCTCCCCTAGGAATAGTCGTTTCCGGTACGGCTAGCTTAGCCAAGGGATAGTACGGCCTTTGGATCGGTAAAAAAAGGGCCGATCTTACGCTGGTTCAACTCGCGGACTCGATGTACGCACGCGAACCAGAGGACCGATGGGAAAAGTAGGGTGGAGGCGGGGGGGCGGAGGGGACAATCGTTACACCCCCTCCCGTATCTCCATCGGCCCTACGACGAATCTAAACACGAGGGTTCCGACGTTCCGCGTACCTTTCCTCCCCACTTAATTCCCCCCCTCTTTTTGCACCCTTATTTATGTTCCTCGTCGAATAACATTCGAAAGATGACGGCGGCGTCGAATTGTGAAAAGGGATGGTCAAGCAAAGTAGAGGGAGGGTAGGATCCGGTGGTAGGGGTAAAAGAAGAAGGGGAAGTGATGGGAGCGAGGGGTGGCAGGCGGGCAGAGGAGGGATGGCAGACTGCGAATGCAGATTTAATTTTGGTACGATGAATCTGAATAATCAGAATTTTAGATCGATCGTTGAAGAGGAGGAGGAGGTGGAGGAGGAGAAGGAAGAAGAAGAAGAAAAAAATAAAGAAAAGAAAATAGATCGATTTGATTGATAGGAGGCATAAAGGATTATTATGGATTGGTTACGACGAAATCAATCTCTTCATCGGAGAAAAGCCATACTCGATAATGATCGCGAGATATATACAGTCAGTTAATCATAATACTACAATGTTCCTTTCGAAATCGGACAAAGAGTCGGTGAATATTCGTCGTGGTTGTGTGATTTCCTCTTTATATATATATATATATATTTATTATATATATAATATTATTATTATATAAATAATTATATTTATATATATATATATATGTATGTATGTATTATATATATATATATATATATATATATATATATATATATTAGATTGGGGAAAAAGAAATCCATTACTTTTACGTGAACGTGAACGAAAAAATAATGGATTTCTTTTTCCCCAACCTAATATATATTATATATAGCTCTTTATATATTAACACACATATATATATATATCGCGCTTGTGTGTATAGGTATCTCCAATCGGCGGGCCAAAAAAAGTATAAATCAAAATTATTTTTTAGGAAGCGAAACACTTATAGTATTTAGAGTGCGATGTAAGATCATAAGATCGATGTTAGATTATAGACGTTTAGGTTCCCCGTCCAGCTCACACCGCCCCCCCCCCCAAAAAAAAAAAAAAGAAACGAATGAAAAAGGAAGAAGTGAAATTGACTTTGCGTCATCAAAAAAAAAAAAAAAAAAAAAAACATTAGCAAACGACGGTAATGTATCTATTTTGACAAAAAATAATTTGACTTAAATACTCTTTTATCCGCCCCATTAGATATATCTGTATGCATATCGCACATACAATTGTATACATAGCTATGTATGTGTGTGTATCTCTCTCTCTCTCTCTCTCTCTCTCTCTCTCTCTCTCTCTCTCTCTCTCTTTCTCTTTGCTTTGCATCGAAGATTTTTGCCCTGATTTATGTAATAGCGCTCGAATTACCGTCGTAAATTCCCTTAATGAGATCGTTAAAGCTCTCGCTCGCTCGCAAGTGAGTCCACTTGAAAGTTTCCCCTTTGTTGAGGGCACCGTATCGAAATTTATGTAGACGTTTTACCGATGGATGTTTGCCGCTTTTTACAATCATCTCTCGGCATATACCCGTGCGCATCACCGTGCTCGATATCAATTTTACGAACGTCTCTTATGGGGGTTTACGAGTATCGCTTATTAACTCGTATTCGTCGGGCGACGATGAAGAAAAAGAGAAATCGAGCGCTCGTTTCCGATATCGAAAACAATTCGGAATGATAAGGAACGAAAATTGAGGGGTTTCGATGATGGACGAAGATGGGGGTTAGAATTGTAGGCAGGAATTGAGAAAATAAATAATAAACGAGTAATAATTTTGATTTGTAAGAAGGAAGAGAGAGAAAAGAGAGAGAGAGAGAGAGAGAGAGAGATATTCACTTCTTGAAAATACCTAATGTCAATATTATCTTTAACCATAAAAGAGTTAGGATACTAACGATAAGATTAGAAATTAGGCTTCTTATTCCTTCGATAAGCGGTCACGAAAAATGAGTAAAAAAGAAAAAAGGAAAAAGAAAAAACGAAACAGGAAAGGAAAGAGAAGAGAAAATGTCACCGTCGATTTATTACGAGAACGATTAATATTATTCTCGAGGATAATTTTAATGTAAAATTCATGTCCCCAAAGAGATATGCATTCCGATCGTCTTCGTGATCAACGAAATAAAACGAATCTTGGGAGAATTTAAATTCAATGTCCATACTTTAAATCTTAATCTTTATCACGAATGAATCATCTCATTCTAAGTAATACAAATATAATAATAATAATAATAATAATAATAATAATAATAATAATTATAATGAAGAAAAAAAAATTCATTTTCTATAATGGATATATCCATATTATGACACATGAAGTAATAATAATAAAAATCGTTCATTTTGTTTTTGTCAGTCTTGATGATTTTTTAGAATTAAAAAAAAAAAAAAAATAATAAAAGAAAAGTAATACGTCGAAACGAGACGTCGTTCGTAAAGGATACAGTATTTCTTTTTTTTTTTTTTTTTTTTTTTTTTAAATAGATGGATCAAAAGTACCTAGGCGATATTAACGATAGATTAAGCCGTTTATTGTTCGGGGAGACTTTTCGGGGTAATTTTTTTTTTTCTTCTTTTTTTTTAATCCTTCTCTTCGGCCTGTAAAACTACAAAGCCCGAACGCTAATTCTATAATGTCTCGATGTATAGTGATCGATTATGTCAATTTACTCAATAACTCTTACGTCGCAATTTTCGTAAGAACTTGAATTTATTCTTACGATAACTCTCGCGGAGTTTTGTCACGCGGAAAAAAAAAAAAAAAAAGAAAAAAAGAAAAAAAATAAAAAAGGAAAGAAAGAAAGTAAAGAAAAGGATCTTTCTATCAGCCGAATCAAAATGCGCTTGAAGAGGTTAGACCCGGTGTGTTCCGATGGGTGTCGCGTTTCCAATAGAAAGGAACGAGTTCGTTAGAATAAATTCACTTCGGTGGGGGTCCCCCGTCATCTAAAAAAAAAAATTTCGTTTTGTTTTGACTCTCCCTTGGCCTTTCTAACGAAGACGAGGAAAAAAGGGGGAGGACCGGGGCGGAGGGAGGGGAGAGAGAAATACGAAACGCTTTGTCAACTTGGAAGAAGAGGGACAAAGAAGGAGTGAGAAAGAGTGAGACGCGAAAAATGTTGCTTTATATTTCAATCTCGAACGTGAAAGAGAGAGAGAGAGAGAGAGAGGAAAAAAAAAGAAAAAGAGAGAGAGAGAGAGAGAGAGAGAGAGGGAAAGAGATTGCGTTTACGATGGATAATTGTTGCTGTCGAAGACATTCCTGTTCCAGAGTCTGTATCCATTCTGTGGAAAAGCATAAGAAAAATGTCCGCAGTCCACGTTTTCCTTTTCTTTTTTCTTCTTTCCTTTCCCTTCTTTCCTTCGTTTTTTTCTTCTTCTTCTTCTTCTTCTTATCCTCTTCTCTTTCTCCCTATCCATCTCGTTCGTTCGAAATGTCTTTAACTTCTCTCCCTCCCTCCCTTTCTCTCTCTCTCTCTCTCTCTCTCTCTCTCTCTCTCTCTCTCTCTCTCCCTCTCTCTCGATATTAACGAAACAAATGTTTGGAAGAAGAATTATTTTTTATGTAACTCGTGACTCGATATGCATATTTAAGAGCGAGCGAGCGAGAGAGAGAGAGAGAGAGAGAGAGAGAGAGAGAGAGAGAGAGAGAGAGGCCAAAGTAGCTTCCTATAATCTTTTCGACTCCGACGTCTCGTCTTCAACGTACGATGGAGCCATGTAGATCGATTAAAAAGTCGTAATCTTGTGGGACTTGTTTGTGTAGATTGTGTGTATGTGTGTGTGTGTGTGTGTGTTGTATGTGTTAGAGAAAGAGAAAGAGAAAGAAAGAAAGAAAGAAAGATAAAGATAAAGAGAGAAAGATAAAGAAAGAGAGAGAGAGACAAATAAAAATGAAAAGAAAAAAAAGTAGGTGGTGGTGGTGGTGGTTGGGGGGGAGAGAGGTAAAAAGATGCGTACGACGTCTCGGACGTTGATCTTTCTCCTACCTGAGATGAGGACTGACTATTCGTCCCTCCTTTTTCTTCTTTCTCTCCCTCTCTCTCTCTCTCTCTCTCTCTCTCTCTCCCTTTCAGTATATTTGTATCTGTCCGTTTCTCCTCGCTCTCGTAATTCCGAAGCACCGTTCCTAGGAAGGCGCGCGGCTGCGATAATGAATGGCGAGAATGGCCTGTCGGGCCGCTTAAGCTCGATCCACAGGTGCAAATGCAACTCTGCTCCCGTTTCGAGGCTCCTTTCCTCCAGTCGATTTCATTGCCCCGCCATTTCGTCTATCCGATGATATTATTCCTGCCAATGTCGATTTTACATGTATTCTCTCTCTCTCTCTCTCTCTCTCTCTCTCTCTCGCCCTCTATCTATCTATCTATCCATCGCTCTCTATCTCTATCTCTATCTATCTATCTCTCTCTCTCTCTCTCTCTCTCTCTCTCTCTCTCTCTCTCTCTCTCTCTCTCTCTCTCTCTCTCTCTCTCTCTCTATTTAGAGTAAACTTTCCTTTTTTTTTTCTTTTTTTCGTAGCCCGACGATCATCCCGACCTTTCTTAATATTTCGAATTCGTTAGCTTTTCTTTCCATTTTCCCCTCATGTTTTCTTCCTCTTTTAATTTTTCTTCGTTAACATTCCCGTTGGTGTATTTTTAAATAAATTATCCGTCTTCTATAGTCAAATATTAATAGCCGGTGTGTGTGTGTTTGTTTGTTTGTGTGTGTTTGTGTGTTTGTGTATGTGTGACGCAATCGCTGACCCAAGGGCGGCCCGTAAATACTTAACTTTTTTATACTGTTATTCAACACACACACACACACATACCAATCGTTCGTTCTACAAAATGCTTACGTACGTTGTCGATTAATATAATCGTTAGGATTTAAATAAATATCCTTTCGACATTCTTTCGTTATACATTCTTTGAAATAATTTTCATTCGGTATCGTAATCCGTGACCTTTAGGATATTCGAACGGCATTGATTAATGTAAAGGGGTTACGAATAATGGGGGATTAATGGGACAATAATCGCGAGAATTTCGTTTAGCATAATATTTAGGACGATAAGAGTATATGTCAACGTTCAAATGTTATCGATCGCATTCGAATCACGAAGTTTATATATTTCGTATAATAAATGAGAGTGGTTTAGAACGAGACTAGATTGGCCGGTGTTCTAAACGAGAACAGCTATGGGGTTAATGAATGGCGGTTTTGCGGCCGTCGCCTTTAATCGTCGATGACTCTTAGGCTTATAAGAAGAGGCCGCTTTTTATTTTTTTTCTTTTCTTCCCTTTTCATTTCTTTTCTTTTCTTTTCTTTTCTTCTTTTATGTTTTCTTTTTTTTTTTTTTTTTTACTTATTTATTTCTTAAAATGAAAAGGAAAAAGAAATGAGAGAACGATCGAAAGATCGAAAGATCATTTAAGAGATGATGTTTTTCTTTTCTTTGTCAATGTTCTTTTTTTTTTTTTTTTGGTTTATGTTGACCTCGAGTATATCAAAAATCAAATAAATAACCGTAATTTAGTTGAAAAAAAAAACCAGAGCCTTATCTGCATATCGTTAAAGCAGCATTACAATTTTTATAGATATATTACCATTTTTTTTTTTTCTTTTTTTTTACCAATTAAACGAAATTGGAAAATAAGGAATGTATATATATATATATATATATATATTATATGTAAATAATTTTCGAGATGATTCCATTAATTTAATCTACACCTGAGTATTCGAGTATATAGAAAATCGAAAGGGATAAACGCATATAAAATCATGTTTGGAAAAAGAAAAAAAAAAAAAAAAAGTAAAAGGGAAAAGAAACGAAATAAAAAGTGAAAGAATCATTTTTGTCCCTTTTTCTTTTCTCTCATTATAAAGTCCGAACACGAGGAAATACTGGACTTACAGGAACGATAAGCTGACAATGATGACAACTGAAAATAGACGTAGGGAGCGCGTCTTTTCCCAATTACGGGTTACGTCGAAGAAGAAAAGGAAGTCAGACATGTTGGTAGAGAAGGTGGTTGTCGCGGATAATACCGAAGGAGAAAGAATATGTGCGAACTCGAAAGGGCCGCGTTAACTTGTTCCTCGTACTTGGAGTGGCCCGTCAGGTCGAGCAATTAGAAAAGGGAATCGCGTAATCGGTGAAATAAAGATTATCTGGACGAGCAAGGCTACCAGTTGCCGTAGATGTAAACCGACGAAGACGAGCCGAATTGCTGACGGCGATGGACGAACAAGAAAGTGCCCGAGAACAGGTAGAGAATCCCGTCTCTCTTCTCTATTCCTTATCGACAATAAGAGAAACGTATTTGACGTGGTTGTTTTTTCTTTTCTTTTTATATTTTCTTTTTTTTTTTTTTTTTTTTTTTTTTACTTTTGTTTCTCTTCTTTTTTTCGTTTACCCTCCAAGTACGCCAATCAAACGAAGAGTTTATTCATCTTGAGGATTCTTTACGGTTCTTTTTGTTCTTTTTTTTTTTTTTGTTCAACCAGAAGAACCGTATTAAAATTTCATTGTCGCTTATCCACACGGGCCACTTTTATATAATATATACGTATAATATATTATGGGGTATACATTATTGTGCGGTATATATTATTATATGTTATAATATAATATATATATATATATTATTATATATTATTATATGTTATAATATATTATAATATAGTTGGTATAACTAACTAAGCCCTTATAAAGTGTATATGTACTATTGTACAATATATAATTAGAATATATATATATATATATATATATATATATATATATATATATATATTAATTATATTATAACGATGTATAGCTATCTGTATACTATATGATTACATTACAGTTGGATATAGTTATAATATATCAAAGATAGTAAATATATCGTTTCACATAACACATTTATTTGACCACAAAAGGGCCTTTGCATCCAATAGATTCTTATCTTACTTTCAAGACTATAAAAGTATCTCTTCGGTAATCGCTACGATCGTCTCGACTTTCCTGCTATTCCTTCTTCTACATGTATCTTTATCTTTGTCAAGATCGTCCGCGAATTTATCGTAATTCCGATCTCCCATACATCTTTATTTTCGTCGATCGAAACTCGTGAAACTCGCGTATAAAGCATTAAATCCTCTTTGTTTCCCGTGGTCTCCCGCCCCCTCCCTCCTCCCCATAGTAAATAACTATAATATTATTATCGCAAACGAGCACAATGGAAAGGCAGCTAGATTAACGCGAAACTGGAACAAAACAATAATTCAGAGTGCGAAGAGACTATCATCTCGGTGTCGTCGTCATTGGCCATTTTCTTCGTTGCCCCGTTCGCACAAATTCTAATTATTTACATTTTTCTGATATAATCTATCTCTGGGGAGGGATGGGTAAAAAGAAAAAAAAGGAATTGAATTTTTCATATAACCCAAACTAAACTTTATATAAACAGACATATATCTACGTACATTTATGTATATATAATATTACATATACATTATTTATTTCTAAAGTGTATATATATATATATATATTACATATACATGTGTATATATATATATATATTATATTATACTTAATTAAATATATTTAATATATTTATATTTATATATATTTAAATATATTTAAATATATTTAAAAAAACTTGTTTACGATTTAAAAAAAAAAAAAAAAAAGAAGGTATAGACAAAACTCTAAAAAGTCTCGAAGAAGTGTAACAGATTTTAAAAATCACTAAGAAACATTAACGACCAATCTATTGATCTTACTTTTGACCCTACCTGTATATGAATAAGAACGCAGGCAGCCTGTGTTATACCATTGATTTTTGTCTTACGCAATTGGAAATATTACGTTTAATGCAAGCAACTTCCGTTAGCTCGACTTTTTCAGATATTAACCGAAGGAATTCTGAACGGCGTAAAGTGAAAAAAAGAATAGAAAAAATAAAAAGGAGAAGGAGAAGGAGAAGAAGAAGAAGAAGAAGAAGAAGAAGAAAAAGAACTGATATTATTTTTACGAATTTAATGCCCCCGAGAGAGAGAGAGAGAGAGAGAGAGTATGGAATAATACCGCAGAGGAAAATAGGTGCCATTTGGCGGTACGATAATAACGAACACGAAACATCTGTTATTCTCATTATTCTTGCTCCTGTTTGAACCATTAAATTCGTCGAAGAGGCAGAAAGCCTAGGCTATATTTATTAATTGCTCGAAAAGAAGTTGGACATTCCAACGATAAGATTCTTCTTCTCTTCGTTCGAACATTTTATGATCTCTCTCTCTCTCTCTCTCTCTCTCTTTCTCTACACACATAATATACACAAACACATATTTCTATCTCTTATATTCTCTTTCGTATCATCGCGATGGCCTCCGTACGTTCGGAATATAGAAAAAGATAGGCGGAAAGAAGAAATACGAGATCGACGGCCTTCTTATGGTGAAATGTTTCTCCGATCTTGTTTCGATTTTCTTATATACAATTACACATTATTGCATATTTACTTCCATTAACGTTATTATCATCGAATAGATTTCGTACGTTCGACGTTACACGCATCATCGTTGGGGAATAATTACGAAGGAAATTTATTTCTCCATCGTCCGCGACGTTTAAATTTTTCCTCGTGAAACGAAATGAAAAAGAAAAAAAAAAGTAGATAGAGAGAGAGAGAGAGAGAGAGAGAGAGAGAGAGAGAGAGAGGGAAGATAAAATGAAAGGGGGGAAAAAAAGAAAAAAAAAGAGAAGGAATCGTACACGTGTATGTACGTAGGATATACGCGTACGTTGTACCACGCGCAATATCATATATTATACTTATCCTATCCTCGTGGATTTTTCCTTTTCTTTTTTTTTTTTTTCGTTTGTTTCGTTTCGTTTCGTTTCGTTTCGTTTCGTTGCGTTTCGTTTTGTTTTTTATTACCGTAAAATTTCCTTCGTTTCTTTCATTTCCGAAATAGCTTTCT
>OU426851.1:4151314-4188814 GCA_911387685.1 Dolichovespula media | reverse complement strand
TGTCCATTATATCGAAGTATCGACGTTAATAGGGAATACTCGGTTTCTTTCGAGCCAATCGCAGCGTCCCGGTGTCTAATCGTTTTTCCTGTTTATGAAGTATACATATATATATATATATATATATATATATATATATATATATATATATATATATAAATAATATAATATATATATATATATATATATACATATATATAAATATACTAAATGTTTCGTAACAGTAATATATGTATATCTATATGTATATACACACACACACACACACACACACACATATATATATACAAATATATATAAATATATATATATATATATGCACGAAAGAAAAGAGAAGAAAAGAGAGAGAGAGAGAGAGAGAGAGATAAACAAAGATGAGAGATTTCTTTGCAAAAAATATTGAACGATTTTAAAAACGACAAGTAACTACTTAGAATAAGTATACTAATTATGTCTGTAAACTCTCTTTGAAAAGAATAACATTTTTCGCGCCGTCGACCGATCTCCTACCACCCTCTCCCCCTCGCCGCCCCAACACCCCGCACCACCACCTCGCGCTAGCACCGCCCCCGCCCTCCTCCATATCTCTACTAAGTTCTAAGCTCAAACAGTCACGTGACCAGACGCATGCCATTTTCGCCGAAGAAAAAAAATAAGAATTTGTATTCGCGAAATTAATGTTATCGCGACTAATTTTCTCTGACGCGACATTGGCAAGCCATGAAATCCGTCGATCGAGCACATATTAAATATAACAGGAATGTATGAGAACGAATGAACGAACGAGTGAGAGAGAGAGAGAAAGAGAGAGAGAGAGAGAGAGAGAGAGAGAGAGAGGAACGAGTAGTAAACGAATGAACGAAAGAATGAAAGAGAAATGGAATGAGAGGGAGAGAGAGAGAGAGATAAAAGCACGCAAGTATTGAACAATTATACATTATTTATATATAATATAAAAGACGGAAAGAGAGAGAGAGAGAGAGAGATGAAAAACAAACGAACAAAAGAAGCACCATCGATTTTTCGACGATTTCGTTGAAGAAAAGAAAGGAAAAGAAATTTCTTGAAAAGAAATCTTTTCCGAGTGGATTGTCGATAATGAAAAACAAAAAGTTAAAAATAATAAAAAAGAAAGGAAAAACTTCGAAGATCTTCGAAAGATCGGTGTTAGTCAAAGTCGAAACGATCTATTCCGCACGCATACACACAACACACAACACACACACACACACACACACACACACACACACACACATACACACACGTATTATCCTATTCGTATGACGCGAACTCGTCTTTGAATGTCGTCTTTGATAGTAATTATGCGCTAATTTTGAGATCAATAATTTTCGAATCCCTTTCGAAATATAGTAACGATGTTGGGAATGTATGGAAAGAGGAGAGAAAATGAACGATAGAAGAAGAGTAAGGAAAACGAAAAAGAAAAAAAGAAAAAACGAAAAACACAAAAAAAAGAAAAAGGAAAGAAATTTTAACGAAAGATCAGCGAACCTTCCTATATACGACATAATAATATTATGTATGTTAAACGATATACAACGAAGCGACGATCCCATCGTTCGATGTTTTAAGAGCGGAGCGTCGTGTTCATCGCTTAAACTTTAAAGAAAAAAAACAAAAAAACAAAAAAAAACAAAAAAAGAAAAGAAAAAAAAAACCCATCCTGCGGCTCCGAGAATATAAGAAATATACCTTTTTAAAAAAAAAAATAAAATAAAAGAGAGAACAAACGAAAAAAAAAACGAAAAGAGAGAAAAAGGACAAAACAAAAAAGAACACATAAAGAATAAAAAGAGACGAAGCGAGGACGACACAACGTACAAATAGCGGCGAGAAAGAGAGCGTAACCCGGCACACTAGAAGAAATTCGTATGCGCGCGAAAAAATCGACGAATAGTAATTTGAAAAATAATATAAATGATATATATAGCGCGTAGAATATCATCATCGTCTATGAAAATGTGTCTGTCTGTCTGTCTGTCTCTCTACTTTCCTTTCTTTCATTCTTTCTCTTTCTTTCTTTCATTCTCAAGTCATCCATTTCTCCTCCTAACGAATAAACGAATAAAAAAGAGATATGGAAAAAGAGAAAAACCTTTAATATCGCGCGTTTGCGAATTTCATCATAGTTCCGTCGAACTTTTGTAACCTCTTGCGAACTCTGCGACGCCGAAAGAGAGAGAAAAAAAAGAAAAGGAAAAAGGAGAATGTTCTGTCTGTCTGTCTGTCTGTCTCTCTCTCATTCTCTCTCTCTCTCTCTCTCCCCACTCTCTTCTCTTTTCTTCTCTTCTCTTCTCTTTCTCTCTTTCCTCCATCTCTCTCTCACTCTCTCTCTCTCTCTCTATCTATATATGTATATATATATATATATATATATATATATACATATGTATATCTTTTTCCAAAATTTATTAACGTTAGAAAATAATGAAGATCGTTTGGTCGTTAACGATACTTCGAGTTCGATATTCGAAGTATCGTAAAGCAGCAATAAATGATGGCCGATGAAAAAAAAAAAAATACACATAGTATATATGTATATCGAGGCGACTATTATACCTTTTTTTTAAGGTTAAAATGTCACATTGTAGGCGGACCAGGATAGACGTATTATCGAGTTACGCGTCGCAGAGTTTGCCGATCCATAAATATCGATCCATTGTATTTATAAAACGATTTTCAAAGTTTTTTGTGACTATCTCAAATTCTCTACGACCCCTATCATCATATACCTGCGACCTTGTAAGAAGATAAGCCCCCCCCCCGTCGTTATGGCGCGCACATACAGAGAGACACACGCACCCACCCTCGACCTCCACGAGCCCTTTCCCCCAGCCCCCCCATTCAATCCCAACCCCTCCATACCTCTTGTCGCCCCGACATCGACATTAACTGTTTGTCCTTTTTAACAAATATAACAAAACTTACATCTTACTAACACGTGTGCGCATCGATTCGAGAAGTCAACGCAAAATGTGCAATTACGTATAATAAATCAAATTTATCGTAAATATTTATCCTGTTGCAAAAAGTTGCTAACAGTTGCGTTGGCATCTTGTTTTTGGCGCGATTCTTATTTTCATAACCTTCCGAGTCTTTAGAAATAGCGCGATCCGAGAAAATAATTGAAGTAAATTTTTCTTCCACGTGAAGGGATAGAGATTCCAAATAATGGAAATTATATTTTACAAGCGGTTGTTCGATCACGTTTGAGTAATTACGCATTGGAGATAGAAAAATTCTTCGTGTTTACTCGTTAAAAGAGTACAATTAATTTCGTTCATAAACTCGTTTTTCTCCCGTCAGATGGCTGCATTTGCTACAACGTTACAGTAACGCTATCTATCGTTAAAATATACAACCTCAAAATCCGAACGATACGAATCTCTGTGATCGACGCATTCCGAGGACGACGTTTTTTAACGGGAAATACTTTGTATATATGTACAAGTTTAATAAGTTATTTACTTACACTTTGCCCGATCCTATTTGTTCATATTTCTTATGCATCGATCTATCTTAAAATGAATTATAATAGTTAATGTTAATAAAAATGAATCGTAGGTTTGTTTGCTGCTGCGCATGCTTTTTACTTAAAAGATATGTCACAATCAGCTGATTAGATTAAAACGAAACTGTGGCAGGCATGTTAACAATCGATTTTGTTGTCAGATAGCTGTCAATCATAGAATCAAATATCTGTGTCAAACTATGGATTAAATTCTGTTATATGTGAGGATTTAAATAGTGGACGTTCGTAATGGCATTTTTCGAGGTTAGTTTATATATTTCAAGGGTAAATTCTATCTGTTTAATTTGTCGATAACCTCACTTTCACGTAAGATACTTTATATAAAATAATATATTCGTCTTTTAGTGGCGCCGATTTAATTTCTTTGACCTTAAGAAGGAAGTAGATTCTGGAAAAATAGCTAAAGCACTTGGGGTATGTTTAACTTTATTGATTCACAAATTTATCATAATAAAAATATGTAAAGTCATAGACACAAAATTCCAATATATCTCGAGTTGACATTTCCAAGGTTTGATAACTTGTTACATACTATAGGATGCACGAGTTACAGCAGCTACCAGTGGCAATGGTCACTTGGTATTTGGAGATAATACCGGTAGTGTACACTTAGTTAATAGGACTTATGATGTTAATACTTTTCGAGCGTATGAAATCATGTTAACCTTAGCGCAACAAGTGCAGCATTCCACCTTCCTCTTCACTATTGGGGTTAGTAATGTTATTATTATTAAAAACATTAGCGAATTCTATGTAATTTATATTGATAATTTGCTTTGATAGGAGGATGAACCTGGCTGTAATCCTACCATAAAGGTCTGGAATTTGGCTAAGCCAGATAAACAAGGAAATCCAACCTGTGTTAGGATTACTAGAGCTATTCCTAGTTACAAAGCTTTCCCGGCGACCGCTTTATGTGTACATACTAGTCTTTCTTTAATGGCAGTTGGTTTTGGAGATGGTTCTATAATGTTATATAGGTAATAAAAAATCATTTATTATGCATATTATTAAAAATATTATTTTCTTTTGTAATAAATAAATATTAAAAATTTTCATCTCTAGAGGTAATCTGACGAGAGAAAGAAAGAATAAGATAAAAGTTTTAAAGGATACCAACATTTCCATAACCGGTTTGGCCATAAGATCTATAGGCAAGCAATATCATTTATTCGTTGCTACAAATAACAGTGTATTTTTGTATAATATAACTTTAAAAGATAAGGAATATAAATCTACTTTGGACAACATGGGTTGTGCAAAGAAATGCAGCGTTCTAGCTGAATCTATGCAAGATAGTCATTTCATGATTGGGCGTAACGATGTATGTTTTGCTATGTTTTTATCATTCCTTCTGTATTAAGAAAATAAATATAATTTTTATTATATTTAGGCAATATACTGCTATACAACAGATGGCAGAGGGCCGTGTTATGCAGTACAAGGTCAAAAAATAATGTTGGAATGGTTTAGAAGTTACCTAGTGATAGTCGCAAAAGAAGCAGCAAATCTTCCAAGAACAACAACGACCATATCAGCGAAACCAAAGTATTCATTGTTTCTATACATAAATGTTTATATAATTATAGAAATATAATAATTTAATACTATTGTATTTATATTGCAGTACCATCGAACCAATACCTCCTGGTGTGGATAAACACATGATCACCGTTCTTGATATTCAAAATAAATTTATCGTCTTTTCTGCACCCATGTTATCAGTACAAGCTGTTCTATCAGAATGGGGTGGATTCTTTATCCTTAGCGGGGATAATAAACTTTATCATCTGGATGAAAAAGATCTGCAATCAAAATTGGCTTTACTTTTCAAGAAGAATTTATATGATGTTTCTATAAGGTTATATATTATTTATTATTATTTTTCAAATTTACGAAAATCCTTTTAAATTGATCAGCAATGTTATACTTTTTTTATAGAATAGCAAAAAGTCAACAGTATGATACAGAAGGTCTCGTAGACATATTTCGACAGTATGGAGATCATTTGTATTCAAAGAGTGATCATAATGGTGCTATAGAACAATATATTAAAACTATCGGAAAACTTGAACCATCTTATGTAATACGGAAATTCTTAGATTCTCAACATATAGATAACTTAAAAACGTATTTACAAGCATTACATAAAAATGGTCAAGCAACAGAGGATCATACTACATTGTTATTGAATTGCTATACAAAACTAAATCACACGGATAAATTGAAAGAGTTCATTATGGTAAAGTATATAATCTAAAAATGTGAAATTACGTATTTATTACATATAATATTACTATTTTAGACAAAAGATCGTGGGGTTGATTTTGATGTTGAAATTGCAATCAAAGTTTGTCGCCAAGCATCGCCTGAAGACGCTTTATTGCTCGCACAAAAGCATAATAAACATGAATGGTATTTACGAATTCAGATAGAAGACAAACGTGAATATAAAAAGGCATTAGAATATATGGAAACGTTAGAGTTTGAAGAGGTATAAGTTCTTTTACATAAATATATATATATATATATATATATATATATATATATATATATATAATTATATAAGCTTATTATAAGTTTATTATTATGCAATGTATTTAATTGTTACAGGCAGAATCAAATATGAAAAAATATGGAAATATTCTTATAGAAAATGTGCCAAATGAATCTACACAATTTTTAAAAGCTTTATGCACTGACTATAGACCTTCCAATAAGCCACTTGTAGATCAGGTATATCATATATCAAATGACTTTTCATCAATAGAAAATCATTATGTAATATTATATCTTTCTTTTTTTAGAGTACATTAGATGGAAATACGGACCACCATATCGACAAAGCAAATCCAGAAGATTTCATATATTTATTCTTAAATAATTCTGCCTGTTTAGTTGAATTCTTAGAACATTTGATCAAATTTGAAAGCAAGTGGAGTGCACTTGTGTATAATACTTTAATAGAACATTATTTACATCTTTGGTCAGCCCAGGACAATTATGTAACAAAAGTGCAATATGAACAAAAAATTCTGCGACTGTTACAAAGTTCCGAAGTGTGTTATGACAAAGATCAAATTTTGATTTTGTGCCATCAACATAATTTCCGTCGTGGATTACTATTTCTTTATGAGGAAAATAAGTTATATCAAGAAATATTAAGATTCCATTTACAAGAAGGTGATAGCGAACAAGTATTGGCTACATGCAAAAGATTTGGCCATCAAGATCCAAACTTATGGATTCAAGCATTATGGAGCGTGGCTAAGAACAAGAATGTATCGGCTAAACTTTTGGCAGATATTTTATCATATATAGGTAAGATTAAACTCGACTAAAGATATATAATATAACAAAAATAATTCCTCATCGAGCTTATCAATCTTTTAGCACAAGAAAAGCTTTTATCACCCTTAATGGTAATCGATGCAATATCTACGTCTCTATCTTGCACGCTTGGCGATGTAAGAAATTATTTAAATAGTGTTTTACGAACAGAAAATGAACAAGCGCAAGCTGATGCTGACTTAGCTGAAAAATATCGTGTAGATACTTCAAAGTTACGAGAACAAATAGAAATGATCAAAAGTAATACTATAATTTTCCAAGGAGCACGCTGTAGTGTTTGTCATCATCAATTAGAATTACCGTCTGTACACTTCATGTGTCAGCATTCATACCATCAACAGTGAGTAAATATTATTACGAACATCTTTTTTTCAACAGTTCGACGGTCTTTTCAATGATTAAATTTTTTATTTCCTTTCTACATTAACAGTTGCTTTCAAAGTTTTTCTGAAAATGAAAATGAGTGTCCAGCTTGTCTACCAAATAATAAAAAATTATTGGATATTATAAGAGCACAGGAACAATCAAGAGATCTCCACGAAACATTTCACAGTTTGTTAGATCGTGCGGAAGATCCATTTTCTTTGGTAGCTGACTACTTTGGTAGAGGTGTTTTTAAAAAATTAATGGTGATCACCGATGCAGATAGATCATTGTCCACTACACCGGTCAGGGCTGAAGAGCCAAAGTTTATGTATGGACATAATATTGAAACAAAGACTAAAATAACAGAAAAGAAAAACGCCACTACATCGGGTATTTATTGATATTGTGTAACGCAATCATTTTTGCGAATATTTTATTTATTTCTTATATTTCTATGGTTTTAGTAAAACCAGAATCTCGTTACTCGGGTCAAGACGGTTACTCCAATATTTCTAATCTGATTGGAGATGAACGCATACGTTCATTTACAAAACCGGATGTCTATTCTTCTTCATTGGAGGTAAATATATCAGGTACAGGAAGTGGTATATCAACTCCACGGGGGAATTCCAGGAAAGCTTCGCCCGTACCCATAAGAGAAGCACGTATATTGAATAATACGACACCAAAGTCATCCCCAATTCAAAAATTTTTCGAACCACCAAAAGCACCTATCGTACCAATAAATCATTTCAAAGTGGATGATTATGATGAATCGAAAAATCCATTTTCCGAAGATAAAGATGACGATGACAAAAATCCTTTTAAGGATGATGATGATGATGATGATGATGACGACAATGATTATGATAAAAATTTAAATCCATTTGGCAGATAAATTATTTCCTTGATTAAACTGAAATGAAAACAATACATTTCGAAGGAAATAAAAATATTCGTGTATAATAAACTAATAACGCATCTGCTAAAATATTATCTAAAAATGACTCATTAATTGGCATATATAATAAATCTTGCTCGTCCAAATATTAAATAACCAAATTCATTAATACGAAATCGTAAAAAGGCAATTTTTAATTATAATTTTAAATGTAATATTTAAATATCGAAAAATATCCAAGTATTCATACTCGCATTTCATTTGAGAATGAACTGATTGGCATCTGATTAGCAACTAAATGATCAATTATCATGCATGAATTATAGTTATATGCATTAATATTATTAATATTATTTCACTGTATATATATATATCGAAATATAAACTTTTTTACTCTAGTATACATTTATGAATACAAACACAGACACACACACACACATACATGCGACATAATATTTATGTATATGACTTAGAAAATAATTATTATTAAAATATATATTTTATTTAGCAAAATTATTTATCTGTAGCCAAAGTAGGTGCTACTTCATCTAAATGTCAAAGTAAAAAATATAAAAATTATCATAAATTGCATATACAATAATGATTGCTTATTTAAATGCTATAAATCATTCTACTGAAAAAAAAACAAGTACCAGAATACTATTCCTGTTATATGTATATTTCTTTATAAAAACTTGATTCTCATGATTAGTTATCCATGTTATCCTTCCACTCGCATATTTTATCACTTATTCGAAAAGCATTCCAATTTTCTATAAGGTCAGAATTTCTTGATTTCACATACATTGGAGTATAATATTCATCAACAGATTCTGGGACAAAAAAATCTGATAATTTTGGTACAAGATCCCTTTGCCTTGGTTGTGGATCTCTACTGCGCATTATTTTGCTTGGAAATTGTTTCTCGTCTATAGACAAATCTACTAAATTTTTATAAATAGCTTCATTTATAGGAAAATCTAATGCACTTGAAATCTGTAAAAAAGAAAAGATGAATGTTTATCGATATTATATCCTTTATATTGTTTAATAAGTACAATGATCTACCTTTCCATTGACTAGATCTTTATATATGGCAGGTAAATGTTCAACGTCTGTTACTATTTTCTCTTTCTTAACTTCGTCCAACTTGGTAACAGTGTACATGATTGAATTATATTCTGGATATAATAGTTTTTCACTGGAAGTAATATTTGATCTTGCATTTGTACTTTTACTTATTAGACGTCCATTCAAATCAATTTGTTTTTGCTTTGGTATACCTGGTTCTACATAAGCTTTTGCATTAGGTACTACAATATCATGTACTACAGATTTTTTAATCTGGGAACTTTTACTTTTTATCAAACTTTTATTATACTTATAACATGGCATAACATTTATTGTGCTAGATTTTATATTTAAATTCTTTTGTGAATTTTTAGTAGATGTACCAGGAGTTTTTTTAATTTGTTTATCAATACTCAAAGCACATGGTTTATTTATATGTTTTGCATTAGATTTTGCAACATTTGACTTTTGCATATTAACTTTAGTAGTCTCCGTTTTCTTTCTTATTTGAGTAGTCGTTTTCGAACACAAAGGTTTTGTGATCGCTTTATCTTTGCCTAACTGTGGTAATTTCTTTTTACATGAATTTTTATTTTCTTTTCCCTTGTCAAGGCTATTCTTTGTAGATTGCTTAGAAATGTTTATCGTTGTACTGTTCTTAGGTTTAAGAATTTTACAGTGATCATTATCGTCTTTGGCTGCCTGAAATGTTGAGCTAGATATACCAGGAACATCCTCTTGTGAAGATCTTTTATAATTTACAGATATCCGTTCTGTATCATTAGCTTCTAGATTTACTATATTATGTGCATTAGTTGAAGATCCTTTATCATCTGTCTTATGGATTGATCGATCCTGTAAAAAATGATCATTTTCTTTCTGAGGCAATGTACGTACACCGTCGCATGAAATTACTGATTCTTTCTTCATTGTATCATCACTATAATGAGTAGTTACGATTACATCATCCAACTTATTTTCTGAACTTAAAATTTTAACAGGTATCTTGACAGGTACAATATCTATGATTTTGGGTAAAATTTTATCTCTCTTATTCGATAAATCTTTTGAATTATCCTTAGCATTAATAGACTGACTAAATCTCACTCTAGGCTTTGCGAATAATTTATTATCTTCAGACATTGTAATTCATAATAATAAGGCACCGTATAAATTAAATAAAGTTAAATGCAAACGACGAACGAGAGTATCGAGGAATTTTAATTCAAAAATGATTAAAAGACAATAAAATATATTTATAAGTAACGATACTGAATCAAAAGTTCGCGACTTTATACCGCCATATGAGAATTCAAACAAATTCCACGAAGAACAACGGTACCAACATTACTGTCCGACACTGCAAGATACTAAATTTCCATTTCTCTATTGCGTTGTTTAATTATTTTTTTTTTTTTTTATATGCATTATCGTTTTCTCACCTGACCGTTAGATAGCGCTCTTGAAGCCTCATGAAGGCTTTCATCCTTTTACGCTTCTACGCTTCGAGATTTGACGTCGGTACGATAAGATATCACGAAAAATCAACACGAATAATTTGAATCGGTTGAAACGTGTTTTTAAAGAATGCGATGACGCTTGTAAAAGTGAAAGTCTTAACTTTGAAACATAGCTAATTGATACGTATCATAGTAGTAAGAAAAATTCAATGTGGCTGTCAATTTGTCGGCGCTGCACGTCGTCTGTCAGTTTTACTTCGATTTTCCTTTCGCCGCTCGATCCTAGCAGGTGTATTTCGATGGTTATTTTAAAGTCGATACAGTGATATGTATTTCGACAGTAGAAATTCCTGTATGGCATGTATATACGAGAACGAAAATGCGAACATCCGTGGATTTTCGTCGTATTAACCTCGTATGTTATACGCACGGAGTTCGCTTAAATGTCGATCTAGTAAAGGCTAAGTGTTAATTCGCTTATTAACCACGCGAGGGCTGGTGATGATGCAAAATAATTCCAAAACAAGAGAAATGTTTATCGTTAGAGCTCTGGAAAAAATCCTAGCTGACAAGGACGTCAAGCGTTCCCATCTCTCTCAGCTAAAAAGATCCTGCGAGTCAGCTCTTGGTAATTTCATTTCTCATAACATTTTCTATCTTTTATTCTATGGTCGTGTTAAAGAATTATTGATTTTTACTTTTATTACATAGATCTTATTTGATTGGGTTATTTATTTGTTATTATTTCCATGTTATCTTTTAGAGGATTTGCGCAATGAGATCAAAGATGTACCCGTTGTACAAGGGGAAGAAACAACCTCTAATGCTCTCCCACAACCCAAAAGTGACTCCAATGTTATCTCGGCAGAAAAGTATTTTCTGCCCTTCGAATTGGCTTGTCAAAGTAAATCGCCAAGGATCGTCGTCACTGCTTTGGACTGTCTTCAGAAATTAATAGCATATGGTCATTTAACTGGAAATGTACCAGATTCTACGGAGCCGAATAAGTTGTTGATCGTTCGCATTGTTGAGACAATATGTAGCTGTTTTATGGGTCCTCAAACCGATGAAGGCGTCCAATTACAAATTATTAAAGCTCTTTTGACAGTCATGACCAGTCAACACGTTGAAGTGCATGAAGGAACTGTTCTTCTTACCATACGTACCGTTTACAATGTTTATTTGGCATCAAGAAACTTAGTAAATCAAACAACAGCACGAGCCACCCTGACACAGATGATTAATGTCATATTTGCTCGTATGGAAACTCAGGCAGTAAAGACTACTACTACTTAATCTCTATCTATTTGAAAGTTTTGTTTATTCTAAAATGTATCATAACGTTGATCTAAAAAAATATTCTTGCTCTTATGAAATATAATTAATGCCATAAAGAGTATAAATTATCCAAATGATTTTATATTTTAGGAAGAAGAGAGCGTTAGAACAGAACCAGAACAACAAGAACCTTCTGCTTTAAGCGCGGACACAGAAGCAGAAATTGTAAATAACGATGAAGTTCCAACTGAAAATGTCTGTGAATCACATGTTATAGTTAAGAGCATTTTAGATGATGTTATTAATTCGGTTGTGCCAGAAGATGCTGCAAATGTGGCAACTTCCGAAGAACCCAGTTTAGATCAAGTGCCTGCAGAAGATAATACAGATGAGGCAGTTGCAGAAAGTGACAATATGGTTACAGCTAAATTTACTCATGTGTTACAGAAAGATGCATTTTTAGTGTTCAGGGCTCTCTGCAAACTTTCAATGAAACCCCTCCCAGATGGTACCCCGGATCCAAAGTAAACATAATATATATATAGAGAGAGAGATTTATAGATTTTTTTACATTGTACAATTATTAACTATTGTTTAATTATCATTTTTCAGATCGCACGAATTAAGATCGAAGATTCTATCATTACAGTTGCTTTTAGGAATATTACAAAATGCTGGACCCGTGCTGCGCTCAAATGAGATGTTTGTAATAGCTATAAAACAATATCTATGCGTTGCACTATCTAAAAATGGGGTATCTTCTGTTCCTGAAGTATTTGAATTATCATTAGCTTTATTTTTGGCGCTTTTAGCTCGCTTTAAAGTGCACTTAAAGATGCAAATAGAAGTGTTTTTCAAAGAAATTTTTATGAATATTCTTGAAACATCTAGCAGTTCCTTTGAACATAAGTGGATGGTTATCCATGCTCTAACTCGTATTTGTGCAGATGCTCAAAGTGTTGTTGATATATATGTAAACTATGATTGTGATCTTTCTGCAGCTAATTTATTTGAAAGGTAAAAGATTAACTTATTTATATGTAATACTATCAAAGTATTTAAATTAAAAATAATTTTTAATTTATGACGCATAGACTTGTGAATGACTTATCAAAAATTGCACAAGGACGTCAAGCTTTGGAATTAGGTGCATCTCCGAATCAAGAAAAGTCTATGCGTATTCGGGGCCTCGAATGTTTGGTCTCAATTTTGAAATGTATGGTCGAATGGAGTAGAGATTTATATGTAAATCCAAGTGTACCTGCGGATCAACAATTGCCTAGTGAACCTCCCGATCCACCTCTTGAACCACCCCTACCACGTTATGGAAGTGCTGGTAGTTTATCCTCTGCAAACTCTAGTCTCGTAGGAAATAAGGAAATACCAGACTCACCAGAACAGTACGAAGTACAAAAACAGCAAAAGGAAGTCTGGGAAGCCGGTATCGACATGTAAGTACAATAATTGATATTAATATAACTGAAGAAAAATGGAGACACTTTTAATAGTATCGCTTAATTAAAATGTAGTTTTAACCGAAAACCAAGCAAAGGAGTGCAATATTTGCAAGAACATGGCCTTCTTGGTACATCCCCAGAAGATGTTGCAAGATGGCTTCATATGGATGAACGACTTGATAAAACTGCGATTGGTGATTTTCTGGGTGATCATAATCACAATCAAGTAATGTACAATTATATAGATCAAATGAATTTTGCGGATCGTGACTTAGTTACAGCTCTCAGGTATTTCCTAGAGGGTTTTAGACTTCCTGGAGAAGCACAAAAGATCGATCGTTTAATGGAAAAATTCGCGAGTAGATATTGTGAATGTAATCCAAAGTAAGTAACAAATAAATTGTCTTCACAATTACCTATAATATACAATGTTCCTATATTTTTATGTTTTAGTAATGGATTATTTACAAGTGCAGACACTGCTTATATATTAGGTTTTTCCATAATCATGCTTACGACTGATCTTCATTCTCCACAAGTAAAAAATAAGATGACGAAAGAGCAATATATCAAATTAAATCGCCGCATCAGTGATAACGAAGACCTCCCAGAAGAATATTTATCCAAAATTTATGATGAAATAGCTGGTAACGAAATCAAAATGAAATCAAATCCCAATCGTCCTGGGAAACAAGGTAAAATAATATCGATTTATATAAGCGTTAAATATATATATATATATATATATATATATATATATATATATATATATATATATGATATATATGAATTTCATATTCAATTATTCAATATATATATATATATAAAATAATAGTAATAATATTTTTGAATATATATATATATATATATATAATAATAGTAATAATAATATTTTTATTCAACCAGTAATCTCAAGTGAAAAAAAGCGTAGATTATTATGGAATATGGAGATGGAAGTAATTTCAACCGCGGCGAAAAATTTAATGGAATCTGTTAGTCATGTTCAAGCACCATTCACAACAGCTAAACATTTAGAACATGTACGTCCTATGTTTAAAATGGCCTGGACACCATTTTTAGCTGCTTTTAGCGTTGGCTTGCAGGATTGTGATGATCCTGAAATAGCATCTTTGTGTTTGGATGGTATCAGATGTGCGATTCGTATAGCTTGTATTTTCCACATGACAGTAAGTACTCATGTTACACACACACACGCGTGCCCGCGCGTTAAAGATATTAATTAAATGGCGATATAAATAATTGATATTTATTTGGACAATTTAGTTGGAGCGCGATGCATACGTTCAAGCTTTGGCTAGATTTACACTTCTAACGGCAAATTCACCAATTACGGAAATGAAAGCGAAGAACATCGACACGATAAAGACATTGATCACCGTCGCTCATACCGATGGAAATTATCTTGGTAGTTCGTGGTTGGATGTTGTCAAATGTATATCACAATTAGAACTCGCTCAGCTTATTGGAACAGGAGTAAGGCCTCAACTTTTGGGACCTCCATCAAAGCCTCATTTTCCATCACCTCTATTTACCAACTTGGCACATAATAATTCATATCAAAATAATGGCCTTAATTTAAGTTCTCTAGATCGTAAGTATCTGTTGATTTTCCTTTCGCAATAATATAAAAAAAAAGAAAAAAAAAAAAATCGTTGAAAAAAATATTCTTTTTCTCATGACAGCAAGCGTGAAGGAATCCATAGGCGAGACAAGTTCTCAAAGTGTAGTTGTGGCCGTTGATAGGATATTCACCGGTTCTACAAGGCTGGACGGTGATGCTATAGTCGCATTTGTGAAAGCACTTTGTCAAGTATCTTTAGAAGAATTATCACATCCAACGCAACCCCGAATGTTCTCATTGACAAAAATAGTTGAAATTTCGTATTATAACATGGGCCGCATAAGGCTACAATGGTCAAGAATATGGCAAGTTCTTGGAGATCACTTTGACAGAGTTGGTTGCAGTCCTCGTCAGGAAATAGCATTTTTTGCAGTGGATTCTTTAAGACAGCTAGCTACTAAGTTTATAGAGAAAGGCGAATTTGCTAATTTTAGATTCCAAAAAGATTTTCTTAGACCATTCGAACATATCATGAAGAAGAATAGATCTCCCGTTATAAGAGATATGGTTGTTCGATGTGTAGCACAAATCGTCCATTCTCAAGCTCCAAATATACGATCTGGATGGAAAAATATATTTAGTGTCTTCCATCATGCGGCCAGTGATCGTGACGAGTCTGTAGTTGAATTAGCCTTCTCCATGACGGGAAAGATAATAAGTTAGTTCATTCTGATTAATTCCATTGTTTATCCTAATGTCGCTGTATTATATTCTGACACAAATAATAACCTCTTTGTTTTACCTTAGATGAGCTCTACGCTGAAGATTTCAGTATTATGGTCGACTCCTTCCAAGATGCCGTAAAGTGCCTGAGTGAATTTGCGTGCAATGCCTCTTTTCCGGATACTAGCATGGAAGCGATTAGGCTCATGAGATCGTGTGCATCTTATATCGTTGCTAATCCTAATCTATTTGCTGAGGGTATGATGGATGACAGTGGAATAGTTTTGGAAGAAGACAGAGCATGGGTATATAAAAATACAATGATTTTATATATTTCATTTGAAGATCTATAAAATTGATTTCGATATATCTAATTGAATTTTTTCATGATCAGGTGAGAGGATGGTTCCCATTGCTTTTCGAACTGTCATGTGTCGTTAGTAGATGTAAATTGGATGTGAGAACACGGGCACTAACTGTTTTATTCGATGTCGTCAAAACTCATGGTGCATCATTTAAACCACACTGGTGGAAAGATCTCTTTCAAGTTCTCTTTCGTATATTTGATAATATGAAACTTCCGGAACAGCATACAGAGGTTTGTGCCGACAGACGATCTTGATTACAATGTTTTATTGCAATTTTTATTATCCTTTTTTTTTTTGTTTTAAATAATTTTAATCTTACAGAAGGCCGAATGGATGACAACGACGTGTAATCACGCCCTTTATGCCATCGTTGATGTATTCTCTCAATTTTATGATACACTAGGTCCACTTTTATTGGGCCAATTGTATTCTCAATTGCTGTGGTGTGTTCAACAAGATAATGAACAGCTTGCTAGGTCGGGTACCAACTGTTTGGAGAATTTAGTTATCAGTAATGGAATTAAGTTCGACGAGGAAACTTGGAATAATACATGCCGTTGCGTACTTGATATATTCGAAAGTACATTACCAACAGCTTTAATTACTTGGAAACCACCATCGCCTAATAACGAAAATGCGAAGCACAAGTTATTCTCGGCTTTATTAATCAAATGTGTTGTACAATTGGAATTGATTCAGACTATAGACAACGTGGTATTTTATCCGGCAACATCGAGAAAGGAGGATCAAGAGAATCTTGCTTTAGCACAGGCCGATATGCTCAATGGAAAACCTTCTGAATTAGGTGTTCAAGGTGGCGGAGATCAACAGAAGGAAGAGCAAGGGATGTATTGCGCGTTAACAACTACGCATCTGTTACAATTGGTGGAATGTTTATTGAAATCTCATCGCTTTGCGAAAACTTTCAATTCCAATAACGAGCAACGCCAGCTCCTTTGGAAATCCGGCTTTTATTCCAATATGAAATCCGATACGGGCTTATTGAATCAAGAGATACAATCTTTAGCTTGCGCCCTTCGTATTCTTTTTAAAATGTATAGCGACGATGCTCATAGAAACGATTGGGTTAAAGTAGAAACGCGCCTTGTCGAAGTCGCATGTGAAGCATTAGAATATTTCCTTGCTCTTTCTAACGAGACGCATATCGATGCGTGGACACCTATACTACTTTTACTTTTAACTAGGATTCTTAAAATGAGCGACAACCGATTCGCGATACATGCATCTAGTTGTTATCCCTTGCTATGCGAAGTCATGTGTTTTGATCTTAAACCAGAATTACGTTCGGTCCTTCGTAGGTTTTTCTTAAGGATCGGACCAGTATTTAGAATCACGCAACAGTAGCATCGTAATGTAATTTATTTCTTGTAAATCGTGTACTCTCTCACAGTACTGTACTTTATAAAACAAAAGAAAAAAAAAGCATATTATTTTACATTACACGTATACATATATACATATTATACATAGTCATTGAGTAGCCATATAAGTATTTACTATGGACAAATATGAAATAGCGAGAAGTAGTCATTTATCATTTTCAAAGTAACATTTATGGATTGTGTATGGTTGCAAGTAGTAAAACGCATACAAATTATACATAAATAGAAAATCTACACTTTGTGTATCATATTCACGCGAAGATCATAGAAGTTATATATATATATATATTATATATATATATACGCTTATAATTATTTATGTCGATTTCGTCACTCGGTCTTATTTAAATAAATTAGATAGAAATTATGTTTCATTCCAGTGTATTTAATTATGTTATAACGTGCCATAATATTTGCTTTCTTCATTTTTATTACGATTAAGTTAGGACATCGCCACGTCGATCTTGAATAAATGTAACACATATTTGTTTAAACATTTTAGATTTAAAATATTTGATGCTTTCAAAATTTGGTCCCATTTAATTTTTCTCTTGTGAACATTTATAAAGTAGCTTCGATTAGAATTTTCTAAATGCACACTTAACCTTTTTACTCTTTCATCAGAACGTCCTGCCAAAAATAGTTCATAAATCAATCAAGAAATTTTATTCGTGCATATATATTTAGAAATATTCGTGAGGCATGAAACATTATTATTGAATCCTTGAAAATGATCTTTCTCATTCGGCTATTGTCAATTATGCTTTCTTCTCTGTCTTTTTGGGTAATAAAACGGCTTGGATATTTGGTAAAACTCCTCCTTGAGCGATCGTCACCCCAGATAACAATTTATTCAATTCTTCGTCATTACGAATTGCCAATTGCAAATGTCTTGGAATAATTCTGGTTTTTTTGTTATCACGAGCAGCGTTACCAGCTAATTCCAAAACCTCAGCAGCAAGATACTCCATTACGGCAGCCAAGTATACTGGTGCTCCAGCACCGACGCGTTCAGCGTAATTACCTTTTCTTAACAATCGATGAATACGACCAACTGGAAATTGTAATCCAGCTCTATTAGAGCGAGACTTTGTTTTTCCCTTCACTTTACCGCCCTTTCCACGTCCAGACATTTTTAAGCTTTTTAGAAATAAAACACAGATAGAACCTCCAAACACTCGAGTTAGATCAGAAATGATGAGGAAAATAATTGAGCGCAGCTATTTATATCCCCCAAACCATAAAGGGTACCAATAGCAACGCGTCAATTGAATGTTACGTTTTGATTGGTTCGTTGCTAGATCTGTTAGATATATATATATATATAAAAAAAGCACGTAACAATTGTAAGCCTCATTTTGGTTTAATCATTTCGCATGGGATAAATTTTGTGCTTGCGAAAAAGAAAATATTTTCAATCGTGTCACCAAAAACCAGTGGTAAAGCTAAAAAAGAAAGCCGGCAAGGCTCAAAAAAATATCAGTAAAATCGATAAGAAAAAAAAAAAGAAAGAGGAGGAAAAGTTATGGGCTTTGCAATTGTTATTCAATCTCTCATTTTAATTGTGTTAATATTAACATAATATAAGATTAATAATGGACTACGTTATATTTTGCAACATTATGAGGAAACATCAAGGAGTCATCATTATCGACATTGCTTGCGACATTACCGATTGTGTTGTTAATATACAATTATGATAAAATTTTAAGTTATCGACCGAGTTATTATTGTAAAAGATTACACGTTATAGATAAAATGGTAAATACAGAAATTAGTGTTGTCGATAATGGAATAGTGCATCAAATCTGATTAGATTTAACAAAGGTTGATGTAGTATTACGGTATTCAACTAAAAATAGAATAGCAATTTTTTCTTTATTTTCGTTATTAATTAAGTAAAAAAAAAAAAAACATAGCTTTTTGAAATCCATTCCATTTCTATTTTCTATTTCCGATAATAGCAATCGTATATAAAGCAACATCAAGCATATTGAGCACAACTGTGTACGCTTCTACACATACATACCCATACATACCCATACATATATATGTACGTGTATATTCAGGAGTGCGACGCTCCCGTCGTCACAGAAAGACATGAGTCGTCGTGATGCCACAAACCAGCTGCGTCTCAGCTGTTTTCTATCTCTTCTGTTTCGACCCTCTTTTTTTTCCCCGGCGTTCTTTTGGACATTTGGAAATAAAATGTTAAACGAACGTCGCTCGTTCTACTACAGAGAAATCCAATTTTACGATGAAAATCAAATCTCACGTATATGTTTATCATGCGTGAAACGACGCCATCCTCTTTTTCGTTAATATATAAATTATCGTTCGGTTTTTGATTTTCTTAAGTTTGAATTTATGCCAATTATATTTCATTTATTTTATTGACGCGCATATGTATGTACATCATTAGAGTTCGTTGGACGTTCTTCTGAGTGAAATTCATTTATCGTTACGTGAAATAAATTGATCTTGAATATTTTTCTGTTTCTTTTTTTTTTTTTAATCAATTATATTTTCGCATCTTCATGAAAGTAGAACAATGTAACGTAAGAGAGTTATTGTTCATTGCACGATAACTAAATAAACTTGTCTAGATAATAACGACGCCATATTATTTTTGTCATATATAAATATCCTTTCATGAAAACAAAAAAGAAAAATAAAAAAAATCGTTCAAAACAAAACAGTTATAAATTAAATTTATAATTATATCTTTATTTTTTTCCTCCAATTCTAATTGTACGTCCTCGATCAATACGATGATCAAGCATAAAAGAATTATTTTTTATTCTACGATAACTGGATAATTTAGCATATTATTCAACGTGTCAACAGAAGGTACGTTATTTGGCATAAAAATATACATATATCGCAGAGCAGATTGTGTGGCAAGGACGAAACTGGGTATTGAATGGAACAGGTGAGCTGTATAAGCTTAAACAGCTGTTTCCGTGCTTTATTCTAACACGAATTTAGCCAGGTTTCTTCTTTCCCAAACGTAATGCTCAAATCTTTCCTCTTTTCCCCCTTTTTGCCCTCTATACTTTACCGTATGATTACTCACACATGACCTTTCGTCACGTATAGTTTCAAACTTTACGAATCTTTGAATCTTCGTGAAATTTCTTGGCTTCTAATAAAATGTGATAAGGGTATAAAGGATACGGTATAAAAACTATCTACTATAGTAGTATAACACAAAATATAATAATAATATTATAACTGTATATATATTTAAATATATGTTTGTGCGTATCCATATATATATATTTAATATTGCAATATTATTACAATACATAATAATAATATTACGTAATATAATTGTAATATAACAATATTATTATAATATAAATATTCTATACTATCAAACGAGTAATACTTTGTATATTTCATTTTGAAAATTGATGACTGATATTGATGAAATGGAGATAAATTTATCGTTGTCGGATGGAAGAAATTGATTTAGCTAGGCGTTGATTTTAGGAAAACCTTGGGGGCTTTAAATAATCATATAAAATAAAAATAAAAAGTGGGTAATTGACGGCTAACGGGATACATGTGGCCCGCACCACTACTTCTCTATTCCAGTAAAATGGAAGAAGATGACCCCCACTAATTGACACCATCATGCCTTGTGAGTTGCATGGCTTTTGTTTCTGTCTATTTATGGGTAGTCGGTTGTAGTGGTGGCAAGTAAACTTAAATAAGTAGTGGGGGAACGAATCGATTGATAGTGGGAACCGTGTGACCCCCTCTCCAATGGTTTACCACTTTGACGTGTAAGGAAGTTTAGTTGTAATAATCAGAATGGTAACGCCCTTGATGAAGAGCGCTAACCAAGAGTAGATAAAATGTGAATAATAGTATGAATGTGAATGTTAGTATGGAAATGTTTTAGTTTCAGCATAAAATTTCTTAATGATAGGATAAACTTTGGTATTAACTGTAGCTTATGTTTAATAATTAAGAATTTTAATGAATCTTAAGGCTGTCCGTTCAAAGCGTGTCTAATTTTAACAACAGGTATGAACAAACTATAAACTATAAGTGGAAGAAGAGGACACTGTCTCCATTATGCGCCTACTATATCGATCTATAAGCTTATGTGTAAGTTATACCAGGTTCGGTCTGTCAAGACAAGGCAAAGCAAAACGAATGTTCAAAAATGTGGAATATTATCCTTTCATTACTCCTTTCGTTTTTCCATGTTTCTGAAGTAAAATGAGTCCGCATATGGACACATGGAATGCACCCGAAAGAGAAGTTAGATCTTTGAGAGATACTAGTGAATGTAGATTCGTTAGATTGTACTTCGTTCGTTTAAATGTATTCTTTCTTCTTTTTTTTTATTGTAAATCACCAACATCATACATAATGTATAATGTACATATATATAATAGAAGTAGTGATACTACTAGTTATGATATAAAGTGAATTAATCCTAAAGAAGAGAAAAATAGCGCTAGGAATTCTACTTTATAAATAATGCGAAAATGAACTGATATTTGGTTTTTATTAATATAATATATAATATATAACAATATATAATATATAAAGTGTATATGAAAATTAGTAGTGGAAGTAGTAACTTCGTATCTTTCACTGCAAATGTCAAGAGAAGTTATTATATGAAATTTATTATTCATAAAAAGAAGAAACAATATTTAATTTATCAAATCCTTGGTCTGATTCCAAAGACCTGAAGTACAGTTAATGATCGTGAATGTGGGGATTACCAATAGTGTGTGGTCAATCTCTGACATTCGAGGACAATCGACAACATTCGGCGACAATCGGTGACAAACGACGACAATCGGTGACAAACAACGACAATCGGCGACAATCGGTGACAATCGGTGACAATCGATGACAATCGATGACAATCGGTGAGAATCGGTGAGAATCGGCGACAATCGGCGACAAGTGGAAACAATCGGCGAAAAGTGGCGAGAGTAACGACATTCGCTGGCAAGTGGCAATAAGTGGCGACAAGTGGTGACATCCGGCGACATTAGCGACATTTGACAACATTCCGCGACATTCAACGACAAGTGGCAAAATTCGATGATAGTCGCCGATAAAGCGATAGGTGACGGTTGACAGGTGATATTATTATCTTTCACTACATAAACCACGATTTCTATAAATCAATAATATCATAGAATATATATATATATATAATTATATTTTGTATTATTATTATTATTACATAAATAATATATTACCGTACTATTGTTAAATTACGTATCAGCCAACGTAATATAAGTGGATACTCGAGAGGTAATATCTTTGGGATAATCAAAAGAAAAATGAGTGATCGCGAATCGCTAAGGCTCCTTCAGCTTCTTGGACAAAAGAGCAGGAACGATCGTATACGAAAAAAAAAGTCGAATAGTGTGACGTAACGTCGTTTGCTTGCGATAAGACAGAGAAGTAAAGAGGGAGAAAGAAGAAAAGGAAGAGAAAGAGAGAGGGGAAAGGGAGATAGAGAAAGAGAGAGAGAGAGAGAGAGAGAGAGAAAGTTTTGTATGCATAAATAAAAGTGTGTGCATTCATACGTGTTGGTGCGTGTGCGTTATGTATACGTAGAGAAACAGAGGGGCAGAAGCTCGAGCGTTTACCGGTGATGCAAAGTAATACAAGAGCTCGCTTCGAGCACGCCCGTTAACTCGATGGAGAGTGTCACCGGCAGCACTCCGGATTGAACTTTTCCAAGTGCTTCACAGTCCGGCTAAAGAAGTCGTCGACGAGGTTTTAACTGTAGAGCCGAGTCACTACTGAGCTTCTACTGAGAAAGAGAGACAGACAGGAAGAGAGAGAGAGAGAGAGAGAGAGAGAGAGAGAGAGAGAGAGAGAGAGAGAGAGAAATAGAAGAGAAAGAGAAAAGCTACGAGGAGACCACGAGGTTGTTTTCCTTGTTTGTTGCAAACTTAACGATTGGTTTGGACAACGGGATGAAAATGTTATATATGTACATACATATGTATATTATTGATATATTTCTTCGTTATTGTGATTATCCTTTTTATACTCTTGATATAATATAAATAAATTTGATAAAATTTAATTAATTAATAAAAGATAAATTTGATATAATATTATTGTTTTTGTTATTTCGAAAAGACAAAAAAGAAAAAGAAAAAAACTAAAAGGAGAAGGAAAAATATGTGAATTATAAGTATTTGTTGAGTTTAACGAGATTGTTGTTGAGTTTAAGTAGAAAACATTCGATTTTTTTTTAATTGTTATTATCGTCGTTATTTTTTTTAACATATCTTATATTAGAATATTAACATAGTCTATTTAGCATATTCTTCTCTTTTAGCATATTCCGTTTAATAAATTATATTAATAAGAAGTTGAAGGAGGAGAGAGAGAGAGAGAGAGAGAGAGAGAGAGAGAGAGAGAGAGAGAGAGAGAGACGGAGAAAAAGAGATAATCATTATATTATCACATGATTACAGAAAATTTCAATCTTAAGGATAGCTAAGAAGAGAGAAAATAGAGAAAGAGAGATAATCATTCAATAATCATATGATTACAGAAAATTTCAGTCTTAGGGGTAGGTAAGAAAAGAGAGAGAGAGAGAAAGAGAGAGAGAGAGAGAGAGAGGATAAAGAGAGATAGAAAGAAAAAAGAAAAAGAAAAGATTTAAGGACAAAAACTTGTTCGTTGCGAACTTGGCAAGGATGGTGTTGACTCGATGATGTGAAAATGCATGTTTCTTCATTGTTAAGATCATCTCTCTTATATCTTTTCAATATAATATTATTAATATTCTATAGGATTTATCTTATTAGTTCGATGAAATATTAGATTTTTCTTTAATTATCAAATTTTGTTAAGTCCAAAATTCGATCGATAAAATTCGATTTTAATGTAATTATTATTATTATTATTATTATTATTTTATTTATTATCTTATATTAGTATATTAATAGTTTAAAGATAATCGTTAAATGGTCCTACCGAGGAGAAATTCAATTTTGGAGACAAGAAAGGTGTGCTCGTAAGGATAGATCGGCCGAATTTCTTAGCGAGTTGCTGGGGTGCCGATGACGATTTATGCGAGTACAAAAGCGAGATATCCGTAAAAGCGCTGCAAAATCAACTGATATGCTCTTTCTCTCTTTCCCTCTCTCTCTCTCTCTCTTTCTCTCTCTCTCTCTCTTTTGCTCGCGATAGGAGTGACTTCGTGCTATTGACATCCGCTCCTCGTGGTATCGACATCCCGGTACAAGCTCGTGCCGAGAGCACGATTTCGCGTCACTTTCAGAGAGAGAGAGAGAGGGAGAGAGAGAGGGAGAGAGCGACGGAACGATGGGGGTTGGAGGGGAGAGGGAGAGAGAAAGAGAGAAGGTAGGGGCGCCGTACACCGTGGCCACCGACGTTGTAATTTTCGCACTCGTGAAAATTACACCGACTATCGCCGATAAGTCGTAAATTAGCAGTACATTCGATCCCCGAGTTGCCCGTGTAAAACGGCCATTGGGATTCTCCTGCGATTGACGCCATCAACGAGCGAAAGTTACGACGAGAAGCGACCAAATAAATTGGAATTAGCCGCGAATCGGTCGGTCTCGTTAACATCGGACGATCTCGATGATGTATGATGAAAATACCCCGTTAAAATACAACGATTTGATTTTTTTTTCCTGTTTTTCTTTCTTTTTTCTTTTTTTTCCTTTTTTTCTACCGCGGAGTTCATATTCGGACTACTTTTTTTCTACTGATCAATCGTATGAAATCATTTTTGAATGGGAAAAATCATTTAATACGATAAGGTATACTTAACCGCGAGACGTGAAATTTGTTTAATGTTAAAGGAATATCAAGTTAATTTTTCTTTCAGAAAAAAACCCATTGAATGTGAATAAGACGTGAATAAGACGAGAAAATTTGAAATTCTTCTATCATTTTGTATGTACGAAATATTTTCACATTTCCTTAACTCACTAAATTAGGTTAAGTTTCTTTTAAACAAGAAAAGCATAATGAATATAAATAAGAAATGATCCGCGAAATTTGAAATTTTTATGTCACAAATACCTTGTATAAAAATATATATATATATATATATATATATATATATAGGTACATTATATTAACTTCTAATTAAATTTACGAATTTCGATATAATCGAGGGTGTCGATATAATTCGAACGAATTAAGAAGTTAGACATTTAACATCGACGTTGAGAATTACAAGCAGGTGGTGAGTCGTAAATCGATAATAAAAGTATATGGACAAGTTGTATTTAATCGAAAGTCCAAAGCATATAATTTCGGAAGACGGAGACCAAGAAGATTGTCTATACCTTTCACAAGGAGAAGTCACGATTGTGCTGTGTAAATGAACTGAATCTCTCTCTCTCTCTCTCTCTCTTCAACATTGCCGACAAATAGAGCTCCTAACCAAAACTTAGATTAGTTTCTGGACTAATTCGCGCTTCGTTATTAGTGTATACATACATACACAGACACAACACACACACACACACACACACACACACACACACACACACACCTTTGATTGATTTGAATTTGCGAGGTACGTATACATACGTTTACATACACTGCCGTACAAAACTATATGGATACTTTCCTTATTCCCTTATAACTGCCTAAAAAATGTTATGATAACTTTGGTAAATTTGATTTTCATTTTTGCCTATATTAATTTTGACAATGTTATAAAACATATTTTAATAATAATTCTGTAAAGATTTCACGATTATTAATAAAAAATAATTATATATTTTTTCGTCCATATATCCACCCCGTTCTTTTATGCTCGCGTTTACGAGTCGTGTGGCATCATGGCTATTAAATTTTCCAATATCTCACTTTCATTATTGATCAATAATGAAATCTTGGCTTGCAAAATTTCCCAAAGATGTTTCTCGGACGTCGAACATCGTTTTATAACCAATATGTCCAAGTGATCTCACAGTTTTTCAATGGAATTCAAATCGGAAAATTGTCGCGGCCATTCCATTATCTTTGAATTAGAATCTTTTTCTAATAGTTTTAAATAATTCGTACGTATCGTTGTCCAGTATAAATGTAAAATTATTTGCTCGTTAGGCGTTGTCCAGAATGGAATTACCTGTTCTATAAAAATTTTTTAAATAAGCATCTTTCTTTAAAATACCGTTGATTTTGATCAATTCTTTCGTCATATTGTTTCCCAAATATTCCCATGCCCATGACGAAACGATCCCCTCGTTTAATATGATTGGTACCACACAATCGTGGCTTAATTTTTTATTAATTTGCTGACGAACGAAAACACGCCGCTCGGACCGAAACACTTCAAACTTGGAGTCATCGGTCCGCAATATCTTCTGCCACTCTTGTAATGTCCAATTTTTATGGCACGTGACCCATTGAAATCTTTTCCTTTTATTTTGTTTCCTCTACAATGATTTCTTTACTACAACACAACGACGAAGATCCCCCTCTTAAAACGCCTTTTTACCGTCGATACTTAAATCGTCGTATTACTAGACGTATTAACTCCCGCAGTTATCACAGGGGTTGTACTTCTTCTATTTCCCTTACTGACAATTACAATGTAACGATCTTTTGCCCGAGTCGTTTTTCTGGACCTTCCAGATCTTTTTTTTTTTTTTTGGTGAAAAAATTCCTGTAGCACCGTACTTTTGAACACTATAGCCATACGCAAGATTTTGAAACTCCTACTTACCTTATTCCTCAATTTCTCTTATGGAATATCCCTCTTTGGATAATAATATGATTTGTGACCACATTTCTATACTTAATTCACTTTTCTTTCGTACCCATCGTGCTCTCTCCCCAAGTATTCAAATCGGACTGAAGTCGATAGAAATACAAAACGGTCGCTATGATTTTATCTAATGTTCTTGCACGCTGGATTATCGGAACTATGTCATAAAATAATACCAGACCCATACCACGTAGTACAGTTCGAGGAAAATGAACCACAAAAATCGAAGAAAATGGAATAACAAAGCCTTGTTAACAGTCCGCGAGCAACAGAATATAATGCAGCATTATACTATTGGAAATATTTTTATTCATTTGAAACCAAAGGAATGAATACATTTTTCAATTTAATACTATTATAACGTATTAAATATATGTTTATAATAGGGTTCATCGAAAAATATCGATAAACAATAATATGTATTATATATATATATCTCACGAATTTCCTAAAATTAATATGTGTCCACATACTTTTGTACGTCAGTGTACGAAGTAGTAATAGTAATAGTAACAGCAGTAATTGCAATAGCAGCAGTAATAGTAGCAATAGTAGCAATAGTAGGTGCAGGTGATGATAGGAGGTGGTAACAGGTGGTGGACGATCGTAATAGATAGTATTAGGTAGTAATAGTAATAATAATAACATCTATAAACAACTATAACTGACAACTATACAACTATACGATGAAGATAAAGATAAAGATAACTATAACATTTTATTTTTATCTTTACAGATAACATATATAGATATATGAATAAAGATAAAGACACATTATATATATATATATATATATATATATATATATATATATATTCTTTTACTAATACGTAAGAATGTATATATGTATGTACGTATGTATATACTTCTGTGTGGATAAATGTATTTATGTATGCCTATACGAGTATCTTTCGGTATCGATGCTAACTTTAGTAAAATCAGTAACAACACAGCAGACTTTTCGAGCAATTTTCTTGATGTCGATCTACTCTAAAACATGTTTCATTTTTTTTCTTTCTTATTTTTCCTTTCCTTTCTTTTCTTTTCTTTTTTTTTTCTTTTTTTTAATTAATATTATTCCAACGAAATTTGTATATTTAGTCCTTGAATTTTGTCTATTCAAACATATACATACAAATACATGTATATGTTTGTATTATTAATACATGTGTGTATTAATATGTATTATACAGACAAAAGTTGAGCGATTCGATATACCAATTTTTTATTACAATATGATTTATTTTATTCCGATAAAAAAATGATTCAAGATTTGGAAAAGAAGTTGTTTATGCACATGCGCGTGTTGTATCTCTCTCTCTCTCTCTCTCTCTCTCTCTCTCTCTCTCTCTCTCTCTTTCTCTCTGCTGTGTGTGTAGGTGTTAGGTGTGTGTGCGTGTGTGTATGCGCGCGCGCGCGCGTGTAGGTATACATACGTATATATGAAAAAAAGAAAAATGAAGAACAAAAGAAAAGAAGATCGGTGGGCTCGTAAACGAGAAAATCGAGAATCGAGAAGCGAGAATTTGGAATCTAGCTTTGGTATCTACGAGTGTGCGTATGGCTATGACAGGAGCGTGACGAAGTGCTAATAATACGTACAACAATGGGACAGGGCCGGGCGCGCGCGCGCGCGCGCGCGAGCAGCACCATCCAACTGAATACCTAGAAGAGAGCTCGACGGAGGAACACGCGACGATCTCGAGGAACGTGCCCCACATGGTACCAACAATACTCGCATAGAGATACCACCAATATTTCACGAATTAATGAAATAATAACTTCTCCGTTCGTAACAATTTCAACTCCGCAAAAGCCATGTTAAACGATAAATCATTGAAGTCAAATCTTTATGTTACTTTAAATAAACTTGATATAATAAATTTATTTATTACTGATAAATTAATTATGTATTTGGTATATTTTGATATAATATATTACGTTGTGCGATATATTTGATATATTAATATTTAATATAGTGTAGTTATATACTAATAACATATATCGCAGATATTAGTTTCAAATTATATTGGATTGTTCACTTAGTAATTGTATCTAAATAAACGATATTACTATTATTTTTATTTTCTTTTATTTATTTATTTATTTTTTTTTTTTTCTAATAAATATCTCATAACTACTTATCGAGAAATCCAATATATATATATATAAATATATATATATATATATTTATATATATAATTATATATTCTATATATATATATATATCTATATATATATTTATATATATAATTATATATATATATATATATATATATAAAATTGTTGTAAGAGAAAGTCTTAATAGAAATGAAAATTGTATAAAGTTAAAGAAAATTAAAGGAAATCCGAGATAACGCGTAATAATCATATTCTAAATTGCAATATACAAACAATATCTATCCAAATGTTCACGGAACGTCAAACTCACATCCTCGTTGGCAGACACATTTGCAAAGGATAACGATGGTTCTTCGTAGGGGAAAACTAACGGAAGGAGTGTTGGAATGCGAGACAAAGATCAAGAGAGAGAGAGAGAGAGAGAGAGAGAGAGAGAGAGAGAGGTAGGTAGGTAGGTATAAAGAGAGAGAGAGATAGACAAAGGTGAACGTGTGCCCTCTTGCGAGGTGAGCCTGGATGCTGGGATAGAGGTAAGTATAGAGGATTGGTTGAGTTGGAAGGGTAAAAGGAGTATGAGAGAGAGAGAGAGAGAGAGAGAAGGAGAGAGATTGGGAGGGTGGTGAAAGCAAGCTATTTCTCAGCTTCAACAGCAGGGCTTTTCTTCGCGAGAATATATCGACACGTCAGGAACACACTGGCCCGTTTACAATATCCGCGTATAGGAGGCCGTGTGCGCGCCTATATTTTGACCATCTCTCGCGCGTCATCCGAAGGGTGCCGGGAACGTCGTTGATCGCGCCCTTGGATCCTTTCCTTATCACTTCCGATAACTGAAGAGAAAGAAAGAAAGAAAGAAAGAAAGAAAGAAAGAAAGAAAGAAAGAAAGAAAGAAAGAAAAAATAAGGACGAAGTCACGAGTTTGTTACCCCGATCTTTTCTTTTCCCCCAATGATATTTTCTTATTGTAAGAGAAAAAGAAAAAAGGTAGAAAGAAAGAAAGAAAGAAAGAAAGAAAGAAAGAAAGAAATCTTTTCGAAGTTCATATTGTACCATGACCTAGTAGAATAAGAAATGTAAGGGTCTACGAGGTCGTATGGTATTTGTTTTTTTCTTTTCCTTTTCTTTCTTTTACTTTCTTTTTTTTTTAAAATTTTTAAACGACACGGAATACAAAGAATGTGATATCGTTCTTCCGTGAAATATGAACTCTATTATAATATGACATTTTATTACGATTCAAATATTTCGATGGTATGTACAATTTTTTTTTTGTCCACAGTCAATAACTAAATCTTATTGTTTTGTCAGATACTTTGTTTTTGTTGCAACGTTTGTGTCTTCGGTATTGGACTTGTTTCTTTGTGAAAAGTTTTAAAAAATCCTTTCGAAGTGCTTCAATATTTTTGGAACATAGATATTCGCGTGCATATGGTTGACAGAATATTTTCGAATTGATGTGCATACATATATATATATACACATACACGCGCGCGTGCATAGCTATATGAGAAAGAGATAAAAAAGAGAAAAATGTGCGAACCATTATAAAATTACATACCTAGTCAAGCTGACGTCTAATTCAGAAACACTTCGTGTGTTTCATTCACAGTACACAGAATCCACCTGTTCTTGTCCCAAGCGTTACACGCTATTGTACTGAAACCTCGAGCGCGCAGCAGCATCTACCAGTTTCCAGTCGAAAACTCTCGCGATCTCTGATTGTTCAACTTGAAAGCTTTTCGACGTATGTTCAAAAAAAAAAAAAAAACGAAAACCAAAAAAAAGGTAGAGGAAAATTAATTATATTACGAAAAATAAAAAAGAGAAGAAGAAAAGCACGCTTATTTGTTTTTATATCTCTCATGATAATTATCAAATTAGAAATAAGTTATTAAATTATAAGTCATTGTCAAATTAGAAAGTTGCAAATTTTCAATTACAATGAAAATTTATCCATTCACGGGGAAAACAATTTTCGATCAATTTTCGTCGAGAACCATGTCACAAAACCAGCCATTGTCATAATTATAATTTGCTCGAACGAAATATTTGTTAATGTTAATGATCGTTCCTCACTCGTTCAAATGAAATTCTTTCGATTTTGTTTCGTTTCCTTTCTTTCTTTTTTCCTTTTAAACTGCAAAATGATCATTTATAAGGAAAACAATTTCCGATCGATCTTCTATATAAAAAAAAAAAAAAAAAAAAAGAAAAAGAAAAAGAAAACAAAATCTCCTTCGAGGTATGATCGTAATCAACGATAATAATAATCCGATGAAACGAAAGAAAAAAAGAAAAGTTCGAATTCATAAAAAATGACGATTGCTTGTTCAATCGAATAAAATCCTGTCGGAGTTTTTTTTTTTTTTTTTTATTACTTTTTTGAATAGGAAAAAGTTTATGAGAATATCAATTCTCAATTAATACACTTTAAAAACCAAGTCTTAGAACGACGACGACGACGACGACGACTACGACTACGATGACGACGACGACGACTACGACTACGACGACTACGACTACGATGACGACGACGACGACTACGACTACGACGACGACGACTACGACTACGATGATCATAATCATAATCCAAGAAAATGAAAGGAAGTCCAGGAACGTAAATCAAAGCGGTGCGCGGACTGCTCGGTGAGAATTTCTATCACTATTTCTGTACAACGAGTTCCCCCCTACGCGACATAGTGCGTCTGGAAGCTTAAGGAGGAAGAAGAAGAAGAAGAAGAAGAAGAAGAAGAAGAAGAATAAGAGGAAGAAAGAGAAAGAGAAGGAGAAGGAGAAGGAGGGGAAGAAGGAGAGACGATGAAAAGGAAGAGGTGTAGAGAAGGGGGCAGAGGGAAGGAAAAGAAGAAGAAGAAGAAGAAGAAGAAGAAATGTGTTCCGCAGGTTGAGACCAGCCGGAGGTTCCCTGCTGGAGGTTGGCAAACCAACTCTCTCTTTCTCCTCTCCTTCGGTCTCCCTCCGCCCCCACTCCCCTCTCTTCGCCACCATCCTTCCCACCCCTTCCTTTACCGCCACCACTTCGTCCTTTCGGTTCACCCGCGGAGACAGTCAGTCGGCTACCGACAGCCGTGCGCGTATCATCTTTCGTCCTTCTCATTCGTTTTTTCATATTCTAATGTCATTTTAATCGTCGAAATAGAAATAGAAATAGAAAGAGAGAGATATATATATATATATTCCTCGGGAAAAAAAAGATTATTTTCTAATTTTTCACGGGTATATAAACATTGTATCGATTTTATCGAGTTTAGCATCCCGGGTGTCTTCTTTTTTGATCGAAAAAAAAAAAAGAAAAGAAAAAAAAGAACTTTTTTTGTTCGCTGTTTCTATCCTCCAAAATTATATTTGGGACGGGTTGGTGCTATTTCAAAGATAAAAAAAAAAGAAAATAAGGGCAAAAAAGATAATAAATAAATAAATAAAGTGCACTATGAAGTAGATCGGTGAGATGATCTGACTGACTGTCCGATGATATTCAAGTGATTAAACAATTACTCGAATCAGTGATTATTATTTGGTTTTTTTATCTTTCCCTATTGTTTTTGTTTTTCGCTTTCTACTATTTGATATTGGAAAGAATTGCTGGATTTTTTGGAAACTTCAAAACTGACTCGGAAATCGCGCCGATCGAAGCACAGGTGAGAAATTTCATTTTCTTTTTTATATGTATATATAAAGTATATGTATATATAAAATATATGTATGTATAAAATATATGTATATATATATATATATATATATATATATATACGCAAGCACATTACACATATATACACACACACATATACTATATATACACACTATACTATATATACACACACACATATTCTATTCTTCTATCGATATAAAAGACAATAAAATTTTTGCGAGAGAAATAAAGAAAGAGAAGAGGAATAAGAAAAGAATGAGAAAGAGGTAAGAGTAAATAAGATAAGATGAACGATAAGCAAAAGGCCGAAAAATCATGTCCGTAGGCGTTTGCGCGCGCACACGCACGTGTCTCCTGACGTCGCGGAAGGAGAGAGACAGAGACAGATAAAGAGAAAGAGAAGAGAGACAGAAAATGACCTGATGGTAGAGTAAAAGCGAGAGAGAGAGAGAGAGAGAGAGAGAGAGAGAGAGAGAGAGAGAGAGAGAGAGAATCAGAAAATTGCCCCAAAGGCAAAAAAACGAGGCTGCAGTAAAAGAATTCTTTAGGAACTTATGGTTTTCTTGATGAAAATAGGGAGGAAAAAGGAAGAAAGATAAGAGAAAAACTGTCAAATGCATTCTTTTGCAAGTTATTACGTTACTCGAATCGTATGTATATTGCTTATTTATGATTAACTATACAGAAAATTTGATTCGTACACCTGTAGAATCTTTCTGTCTCTCTCTCTCTCTCTCTCTCTCTCTTTATCTTTATCTTCCTCTATTTTTCTTTCTCTTTCTTTCTTTGATTAAAGATAACTTGAGAAAGGTCGATAAATATATTCGATAATATCTTGAAATGTATTAATGAAGTAATTTAATTAGTACATGGTCGATAATAGAATGAATTAAATCGTAATGATATTTAGTTACTTTTATTTTACCATATCCTCGTGCACGGATTAAGCGTTATTAAAATTGACTAACTTAATAACGAACCGCAAGAAACGCGTCAGGTACAACACATGCGCTTGGCTAGGAGTTTCGAGCTGCCGTTAACGAGCTTTCGTAATGAGCTCGGGAGTCCGATTATAAAAGTCTCCAAATTTCGAGTAACCCGAAAATTACACCACTTTAACGTACGTTCTCATTCTTATTTCGCACGTACAATAAATATATATATATATCAACGTTTGAAATTTATTTTGGAAAAAGGGAAAAACAGAAAAAAAATTACTCGACGGTCTCGATCTTTAAAAAAAATTATTCCAAAATTTGTTTCGAACGCGATAACGTTATTTCCCCCGGGGAAAAAAAATAATTTCGATGTAACGGACATTTTTATTTTTATTTTTCATTTCTTTTTTTTTTTTCTTTGGTCTGATTATAAAATGATACGGGAAATAGAGCTTTTAATCCTTGAATCGATCGCTGGTATTTAGAAAATGTCCTTTATGTATGAATACTTTCATGTGTCCGAGTATGTATGTATACTTGCAAGCGTGTGTGTGTGTACGCGCGCGCTTATGTGCGTGTATTGCACAGTATATATATATATATATCTATATATATATATATATGGGTCTCTATGTGGTACGTGTGTGTACGTCTGCAAGAGTACACGTAAGTGAGCGAGACACACGCGGGTTGGCGTTAGCGTGTTATACCAAAGTATTATATCGATTAACTGTTGGCAACAGAAGAGAGAGGCAGAGGAAAGCTTGTTGGAGGGTGGTATGGCTTTGGCTTTCCTATATTATTAATCTTTCTCTCTCTCCGTCCTCTTCTTCGCCTCTCTACCTCTTTACTTTCCTTCCTTTTCTCTCTCTCTTTCTCTCTCTCTCTCTGTCTCTCTCTCTCTCTCTCTCTTTCGACCCAGTCAACCCCTCGGCAACCTCTGCACCCCACAGTCGGTGCTGCTGTCGGCTGAACCTGCCGTATATGCGTCCGTCGAGTCAGTCAGGTGTTGTGGGCAGCTTCCGTGGCTCAAAGAGAATCAAGAGTCACGACAGAGAGAGAGAGAGAGAGAGAGCGCTATGCTTCACTTCCTTTGTTTGGTACCTTCCGGTATCAGCCTAGTAAATACCGTTTGAATGTTTCGACTTTTTTCTCTCTCTCTCTCTCTCTCTCTCTCTCTCTCTCTCTCTCTCTCTCTCTCTCTCTCTCTCCCCCTGTCTGTCTGTCTGTCTGTCTCTCTCATTTCTTCTTTTCCACTCTCGTGATCGTCGACGCGGTTCGCCAGCGGTTTAAATCCAATTTTCAACAAACGAAAACAGGTCTCTACTCTGACTTTGTGCACAAAGTGTATGCCAAAGTAACAAGGGCTCGACTAGGGCGATTGTTCTCGATGTTTTTGTTTTTTTTTCTCTTTTTTTTTTTTTTTATTCGTCTCTTTATAGACACAAATCCAAACTCATTTTATCGTTATATCACGAATTATAAATGAATAAGAGGGAAAAGAAGGATAAGAGGAAGAAGTTATTTGTAAATTTTCTGACGTCGACATAAAAAATTCTCGAGAAAGTTTTGCCTGCTGAAGTTTAACTGTTTGAAGAACGAGGAAGAACTTCCTCAAGGAGTAAGAGGGGTGGAGGAGGAGGAGGAGGAGGTAGTAGTAGTGGTAGAGGAAGAGTAGGTGGAGAAGGAAGAGAGGAGGTAGAAGAGGGTAGACCCTCGTCGACGTATTGGAATAGTGTCACACGCATACTCAAACGTGTTTGAGCGTTTAACGAGCCTACACCTAGGACACACAAGGCTAGGATTCGACGATATACACTGACACTGACGAACCGGCTGCAGCCTGAACGCACCTGCGCTCGCTATTCGATATTTCCACGTATATATTAAGTGCCGATCGATTGATTCCGCGAAGAAAGGTGTTAATTAGACAAATGGGGCACTTTCTCTCCAATAGAAAGTTAGGAAAGTATAAAAAGAAAAACGAAAAAAAAAATTAATAATAATAATAATAATAATAATAATAATAATAATAATAATATTGTAATTTCTAAAGAAAACCAATGAACATAATCACGGATATCTAATTTATAAATTATCAACTAATATTCAATAATTTATTATCGGCCAATTAAAAATGCATTTTATGTTAACATTCACCGTACGATCGTCGATCGATCGATTATATCGATCATAGTTTCGATACCTTCGTTATATCCAATATGGAAATCCTCGATAGATTTAAAGAACACCCTCGTTTCATTTGATATTCCCTATAATATAAGCGCATGCGCATTCTCTCCCTGGGAGAACGCGTTAAATGATAGTGCGTTTAATAATATGGGTTTGCGTGAAACCGTCAGGAAAACCACGAAATCGTGTTCTCGGTGGTGCCACGACATGACGATGACAGGTACGTAGCTGGACTTGTCAGGTACTGCGCGCTTAAACGTCGGTGAAGGGAAGACCGGTCTAAATGCAATTAAGCGCAAAGCAATTTCATTCCCTCCCTCCCTCCCTACCACCCCCACCCCGCCCCCTTTCCCTCCTCCTCCTCCACCTCCACCTTTCACCTGCCTTTCTCCGATCCTAGCTTCGCCATTTATATCAGTGAATTTTCACTCGTTTAAACATGTAAAAATGTGTTCTCTTCAAAAATTATGATAAAGGAGTACGAAAAGAGCGAAAAATGAAATCTTTGAAAGGTCAAAGAAAAAAAAAAAAAAAAGAAAACAAAGAAAAAGAAGTTGATTAAAATAACGACAAAAAATGAATCGATTCGATTTGTTTAGCTCTAAAAAAAAAAAAAAAAGAAAAAGGAAAAAGGAAAAAATGTGTAACATACGTAGGACACGTCGCCCGGCAGGCATGTCTCTCTCTTCCTTTCTTTTTTACTTTTTCATTTCTGAAGGATTTTTCTACGCATGAACGTTCAAATGCCAAGCCACCACCGCCGCCACCGAGCCCACCGTGGACATAGAACGCGCGTAGAAAACGAAACGTAACCGCGTACCAACCGGGAAACTGACGTTTCTGCGCATGACATCTTTGTAACGAGGTGAGCTTTAACGTACGCGTACCTACCTACCTACTACCTACCTACCTACTACCTACCTATCTACCTACCTACCTACCTACCTATCTACCTATCTCTACCTACGTATATGTTGTATATATGTATATATGCATACCTTTCAACGTTACGTTAACAGCGTAATAGTTTTGCGTTTAACCTCCAGAAGCAAAAGTCGTTTTACCTTTCGATAAATTTTTCTTTATACCCGGTGTCGGTATTCTAACGTACGTATGCATATTACTAACGTGAGATTGATCCGTTTGATTATTTCACATTTCAATTGAACTTGGAAAGACACATCAACGATTTACCCGCTAATATCTATAAAGATATACGAATTAATTTGTTTAGTTTATATAATAAATCTAATGTCATATTTTATATCTTGTAAATTAATATATAATATATATATATATATATAT
>OU426851.1:4143814-4148814 GCA_911387685.1 Dolichovespula media | reverse complement strand
GATAAAAGATTTGAAGAAGGAACGGACGGACGGAAGGAGGGAGAGGGCGCTTTCTGTTTCGTGTTTTTGTTTGGCGAAGGGTCCAGGAAAAAAATCAAATTTGACGGAATAGAAGGAAGGAAAACAAACGGACGGTAATAATGAAAAAAGAGAAGAGAAAATTCGAAAGAGAGAGAGAGAGAGATAGAAATAGAGAGAGAGAGAGAGAGAGAGAGAGAGAGAGAGATAGAAATAGAGAGAGAGAGAGAGAGAGAGAGAGAAGCCTTCACGCGAAAGGGTCGCAGCTGTGTGCGATTACGTGCGCGAGAGCCATGGATTTTCTACCGGTGGCACGTAACCTATACACATCTATAGCATACAACACACACACACACACACAGAGAGAGAGAGAGAGAGAGAGAGAGAGAGAGAGAGAGATATGTGTATAAGATCTACGCTAAAATACCAAGAGGAGTTATACGTGAGTGTATATATCACTTTTCACCAACTGTGTGTTGTATGCTCTCTTGTTTGCTTAACTAAGCGTCTTAACGAATTGCCAGAGTGCGTCTCCAACCCTGATCGAGGGAAAGGCCAAAGCTCCTACGGCTTTCATCAAGCTTCCTTCCCCAATTCCTCCCCCTCCCACCCCCTTTCATGAGAGTCGATCAATGGTGAGGGGGAGGAGGAGTGGAAGACGAACTTCGATATCCCGATCGTCACGTTTCTTCAAGACTGAGAGAAGAGCACCTTCCATGTAAATTTTTTGAACGAGTTCGACGATTAAAAAACCCCATACATTTTTATCAAGTAATTTTTCGCGATAAAGTGAGAAGGATATTTTGTTTATACATTTTACCAGAGAGAGAGAGAGAGAGAGAGAGAGAGAGAGATACAGACAATTCTCACGATAAGTCGTGTGTGTCGTCCGTTACGTATATAAGAACGATGAGAGACCCTTTTATTTGTACATACGTGTATATATTACATATAAAACCGTTCTACGCAAAGGTCAATCAATTGAGAGGTTAATGTAATTATCGTTCGTTAACAATTACAAGGGATGATTTTTCTTACGTGAAAGTCAGATTTATGTATCTAATACATATACGATGGAAATTCGTAAAAATCGGTATAAATTGAGGATTCGAGGGTACAACGACAACGACGACGACGACGACAACTACGACGACGGAGCCGTTGCTACGTCACGTCGAACCGCTAAATTCGTCCATTAAGCTTAGACGCCCGTGCAGATGTACAATGTACATAACAGATTGGCTTTATCGCAGCTGTACGGACGTAAAATAGGCGACGGAGATCGCAAACACTGTGTACGACACTTGTTCGCCCGATGACGAAGGAATGGCGGACATCTGTAACAACAGAGAAGACGATAGGCTCTACCCACGGTGATCAAAAATAATAACCATCTGTTACAATAAAAGTTGCGTGCACGCATTGTTCTAACGTAACGTGAATTCTTTCGGTGAAAGAAACAAAAAAAAAATGTCAAATATGTACGCACGCGGGCGCACGTGTACGTACGTACGTACGTACGCGCACGGTGTGTGTGTGTGTGTGTGTGTGGGGGGGGAAAGAGTGATGTATTATTATCTGTATTCTACAGAAATTGATTTATGAGATCGTTCGACCAGAGTCAGGTAACCAACATTATTTCAGGATTAGGATTTATGACGATAATTTTAAGTAGGTATTCAAAAGTAGGTATTTAAGTATAATAAAATCAATGGCATTTTCCAACGTGACATATAATTTTGCAATTTCTTTCAATAACGATTGATATTTCTCGAAATCGTTGAAATGACCAAGGTAAGAGGTATCTTTTTTTTTCTTTTTTTTTTTTTTTTTTTTATCAAGCGGTTAACAAACTTGCAGTATAAAATTCGAGGGGATTTGGCGATGCAATTTTCCAGTAAAAATTATAGCGAGCCATCAGGTAGAGAACGTTTCTTGGACGAAACGAAGGGCTCGTTTGCATTTCACGTTAATAACGAGACCATGTGGCACCGAAGGCAGAGTCTGCTGGCAGGGCTGCTGCGCGTCAATAAAATAAAATTCCACCAGTTCGGAGTGGTGCACCATGTGGATCTTAAAGATTACTTCCTGCTTTCCTTCCATTTAATTTTCTTTCCTTTAATGTTACTTCTTTCAACGTAGTAGCCAAGGAGAAATATTATTATATATATATATATATATATATATATATATATATATATATATATATTATATATTGACCGCAAAAAAAAAAAGAACAAATTTTCTTATTTCGTTTATCTTTCTTCCTTATCGGGAGACATTTGTTTTTTCTTCCCAACCCCCTACCCCCCACCCCGATCGATTATTTCAAACCAATCTCTCATTTTACTTTTCACCAGACGCGTTTCTCCTATTAAATATCGACGATTTAGGTATTCAACAACGGGCCGACGAATCGTGACGGATCCTCCTCCTCCCCCCCCCCCCCGTTAGTTTTACGAACTAACGTCCGTCCAATTCCATTAAAACGGCCATCGGTATGCACGACGGGGTAACCCGTTGTCGAGCACGTAGACGAAATATGTGACCACCACTCGCGAAATGGAATCAATCAAATACGAATCGTGGTTACGATGACATAGATACACACACACACACACATGAACACACCTTCGGATTCCCCCTTTCGTTTAGTTTTTCCATCGTTTTTCGTTTGGTGGAGGCGAGAGGGGACGACGGCTGTGATTCGATTCCCTACGAGAATGAGTGGTTCTCGCGAGAGAAATTTTCTCGTTTGTTAAAAAAAAAGAAAAAAAAAAAAAGAAAGAAAGAAGGCACGAACAAGAAAGATCTGCTCTCGCTAATGATTATTACACATGTATTTGTTTATTCTCGGAAGAATTTTATCGTAATATTCATCGATTCCTTCTTAACTCTTGTACGTTAAAAAAAAAAAAAAAAAAAAAAAAAAAAAAGAGAGAGAGAGAGAGAAAGAAAACATATAATTTAACGTGCGATATACGTGCGACGATGACATTGAATCATTCGTTAAACGATTAATAATCATTATGTGTAATTAAGAGACGAGTCAACGCGTTCGAAATTTTTCTTTCTATACCCTATCGGTTATTGCGAAAAATTGTCGATATATAAACGAATATAAACGAAGAGACGTTCAATTGATCACGTTCGACGTTAATACGTATCGATAATATTTATCGTCAGGTCGAGTGGGTGGTCGAGCGGTACCGCTACTAGCATGAAAGTGGACGGCGGAGTGGCGAGTACGACGGTCCTACAGAAAGTCAAGGTTAAAGAAGAGGCAAAGGAATGTTGCGGCTTTCAGCAGGTCGTCTCGGCAACATCAGGGGGATCATCGAGTGGGACGAGCGTGGTCGTCGTCGTTTCTACGGTGACAGCGGCGTCGACGACCGTTATCGCAACGACATCGAGCAATTGCAATAGCAATGGCCTGACGAGCACTGTGGGAATAGCGGCCACCATTGCGAATACCCATACAACAACCACCGCTGTACCTACAACTACCACATCCTCGACTTCGAATGCTCTTCAAACCTCTGCCATTATCTGCCATCCGTCTACCCCGATAGCCGCTGTGGCCACTAGTACGGCACAGACACCTGAACCTTTGCCGGTAGACCTCGACCTCAAAAGTAAAAATAAGGGTGAGTCTAATGTTAACCATCTCAGGTGAATCATAAAAAGATAATTCAGGTAGAGAAAGATACACACACATGTTCATTCATATACATACATACATACATACATACATACATATATATATATATGTGTGTGTGTGTATATGGAGTTTTACGAGAGCGTCATCGATTCAACTTCAATGTTTTCTTATCCATGAATCTTAGAAAATCTTGTTAGATGATATTATATGTTCCATGCAAACATTTATCTCCTTTATATTAAATTCAGATATATATATATATATATATATATATATATATATATATATATATAGAGAGAGAGAGAGAGAGAGAGAGGGAGGGAGAGAGAAAGATAGTGATTCACAGCGTGGAGTTTTGAAAGAAAATCAACAACTTAAGTTCAATATTTTCCATCAATAAATTCGATAAAGTAGATATAAATCTTACTGGACTATATCGCAATATTTGTAAAGAATATATATATTATATATATATATATATATATATATATATATATATATATATATTATATATATATATATATATATATATATACAATTATATTAATACATAAATTCAGATAAACGGATTAAAGCCAGAAAAACAGTGATAAACGGATTAGATTTAGAAGTAAGAGTCAACGAGATTGAATTTTAATTTTATGTTTTATAAACGAATCCTGAAATATCTTTACCTAGTACAACGATTTCAGTCATATGATTTATGATAAACTACTTCCATTTTCTTTCCTTTTTTCTTTTTTTTTTTTAATCTTAACTCGTTAGATCCTTGCAGTAAAGGGGTGTAGAAAGAGAAGACAAACGTTCAAACAACTAGTCATTCGATGTATCCAGAAAGAAAATGAAAGAACGGAAGAGAGAAAAAGGGACAGAGAGAGAGAGAGAGAGAGAGAGAGAGAGAGAGAGAGAGAGAGAGAGAGAAAGCATTTTCCACATTCCTCGTTCGCTGAGGAGAGAGAGAGAGAGAGAGAGAGAGAGAGAGAGAGAGAGAGAGAGAGAGCGTTGGGCTAAGCTGTGAACGCGTCGTACATTAGTTCAGAATATTGCATGATGGTACCCGTATATTCAGTCCGCGGGTGTGCTCTCTCGCTCAAATCGTACATTTAGTACCGAACTGGTTATCTGGACGAGTGAGAGCCCGCAGCTACCTTGGAAATGGCTCAGGAAAAAAGCCTTTTCACTCTCTTGCTCTCTCTCTCTCTCTCTCTCTCTCTCTCTCTCTCTCTCTCTCTCTCTCGCTCCTCTCTTTCTATATCTCTTCTCTTGGCACATCAAAGTCCCGTCAACATGGAATCATTCGCGGTTCGCGGCTCTCCCCACC
>OU426851.1:4041314-4138814 GCA_911387685.1 Dolichovespula media | reverse complement strand
GCCAGAGGCATTCTACGAGATAACGTGCGGAACATAGAATGGGAACAAGACAAGGTGGATGACACGGCCCGTAATTGCATGTTATCCGCTGCACCCACGCGACCGAGAACGAAGGACTCCCTCTGTACACACATACGCATACATATATGCACATAAATTTGTATATACATATACATATACATATATATATGTATATATGTATATGTATGTATGTATGTATGTATATAGTATATATATATATATATATATATATATATATATATATATATATATATATATATATATATATATAGATGCATCCACGTCTCGTCTTGTCTCGTCTCGCCTCGAGCACGTGCCCTAAAATATTCCCCAGTGAGGATTCTCATCCTACTTGTCCTTCACGTCTCCCTTACTTCTAACGTGTCTCATGTTTGACCCGACGGATCACTACACATGACGTTTTTTTATTTATTTATTTATTTTTTTTTTAATAATTACTTATTTCAATATATGTTAGATCGTTTTATCGACGTTTCTAACTGATAGTTAATATAGTTTCTTTTCTTTCTAATCTTGTCTCATCGCAAAAGAAATAATAGAAAAAAAAAAAATAAAAAGAAAAAGGAAAAGAAAAAAAAAATAACAGATGGGATAATGCATGGTGGTTGTTTAGTCTTTATACCAATGTCGCTGACGTTACGTTATTCAAAAGCAACAGGCATTACGTGAGAACGGAGAAAAGACTTTCGTTTCAGCGAGTCCTACAAGCAGAGATAAAACAACGAGGGAAGAGAATAATCATCCTGAGGCACTTTCACCATCTTCTCAACATCATCAAAGACATGGCTTGTCAGCTAGCAACATACCACAGACTCAATCCAATGGCTCTCGATCAGAGTACAAAGGTCAGTTGGGTTGCTCCAGGTCATCGGACAATGATAGTCCCATGTCTTCGCATCCTCTTAAACCTGATCTTGAGGAATCCACTGGAGGAACGTCAACCGGAACATCGGCTGGTTCAACCTCTGCCGTTCCTACCGTTACTGCTTCTACCACAGGTGGATCATCAGCCACCTGCAGAAATGAGGAACAGGTCGAGGCCAATCCACTTCTGTCAAATGGCATCAGATGTATCACTGGGGTCTTCGCTGGTCATGGAAAATTGAAAAGGCTACTTGGTACGCTCGTACAATTTGCAACTGATATATCAGCCGACACTGGAGACACTGTACGGACTTTGGTACTTGCTCTCTTGGTACGTATGATATATGTATATATACACACACACACAAACACACACATACGCGCGCGTATATATCTTTTTATCATTCCTTCCTGATGTACCTACTTCAAGTGGAAGATGAATAATTCAAAATTCATAAGTCGAATATCATCATCTTTTCTATTTTTCATCCGTATGAATTTATAAAGACTGATCATTCTTCTTAATTATACCGTCCATGGTAACACCACAGACAGGGAACTCTTTGATATGCCTTACTAAGTACACATTTGCACGCATCATCTTGCACTCGTTGCAATCATCTAACGTAGCGCTAAATCAACATACGCGTATCTACCAACTGACGGGAATGACCATAGAAAACGTATAGAATGGACCCCGACGCTACCGCAATATACTGCTGGTGCCAGTGGTGCTGCTGCTGTAGAAACACCTAAGTGCATCCTTAAGACGAGTTCGAACATGTGCGAGAGGAACGAAAAGAGGGATAGCACTCGTACCGAACGTTCCATCAATTTTCAATTCGAAAGTACTAATCCAACGAATATTTAAGGATTATAAATGAGTCCTTGTTATCTGATGATTTATATATTCCATTTCGATTGGATATATTTTTAATTTAACAAGTCGCGTGTAATAGACCCGTTTGTATTGTATTAAAATTTGATCTAGCCTTTTTTTTTTATGAATTAACGAATCTAAAAATTAGGAGTAAAAAATTTATCCGATTATTATTCGAAAGTATTGAGAAACATATCTTTTTCTCTTTGTTTTTTTTTTTTTATTTAAAAAGTTTGATCGAAGAAAAAATGTAAGAGAAATTATAATTAAAATACTTTTCGCGTGAACTGTTAAATCTTTCGTCGGGGAATTGCGCCTAACGCGCAAAACGAGGACAATCGATGGTCGACATATCGCTAAGCCGATTGTAAATATTTAAAGTACCTACATAATGTATGAACGTTCGAGCACGGAGGCTGCATGCGATTCAGGAAACGTGACATCTGGTAACCGTGCGTGACGGCATAGCGATCGCAGCACGTGATCAACGTAAGATCAAAACTGTGGATTGAATTGATTGATAAATAGTAAAAAGATAATGGATGAATTTAATCCTTCCTGTTTAGATCCCTCTAATACTATGTATTTTTATTTTTATTTTTTTTTTTTTTTTTATTATTTTTATTTATTTATTTTTTTTTACTTTTTGCATTACAGAGCGGTACTATGACTGCCGAAGAATTTCACTCTGCTTTGCAAGAAGCTACAAACTTTCCATTGAGGGGATTCGTTTTGCCATACTTGAAACATACTTTACCATCTTTACAAAGGGATCTGAACGCGGCCGCTAGGGCTGGTAATCAGGTGAGTATCAATAATTAATTTTTTTCATATAAGATAAATTATTCACAATTAAAAATTAATAAATAATATTCATATAATTTACGATCAACAAATTTTTAACGAATAAGAAAGATAATACAATAATTTTTATTTACAAAATTTTTATTAATTTTTAATTTACTAAGTAATATATATATATATATATATATATATATATATATATATATATATTTCTTAAATTGAATTTTTAGAAAATTAAAAGATAAGAAATATAATACAATATAAGATATATTATATATATATTATTGTTTTATTTTTGCTAAGTTTAAATATATATATATATATCTTAAATTGAATTCTTAAAAAATTAAAAGATAAGAAATATAATACAATATTAGATATATTATATATATATATATATATATATATATATATATTAATTTTTTAATTTTTACTAAGTTTAAATATGTATATATATATATATATATATATATATATATATATATATATATATATATATATATATATACATAATATTAATAATGAAAAAATTGAAAAATAAACAAGCATTGGCAAGTTCTTCTAAATACAACTCGGTTTCCACAAATTATACGAAACATTGTAATTCACGAATACAAGTAAGCTCTCTTTTAGCTTCGAGTTAGCGCGAGACATCGTTAGGAAAACATAGTAGCCCGGACCATTTTAATGGCCGGTACGGCACGTTCCTTCGGGCTTTCTAGGACGATATAGAGGGTTTGACGAAAATAATAGTGGCGGTTGACCCATAAAGAGCGAGGTGCTTTATTAGAGCAGCCACGGGGGATCATAAATCACTGCAACACGAATGCGCCATGGTAGTAGAACGCGTAACGATGCATGAACGAACGAATCACTTCGCTGATACTGTTGTACATTTGTCCTCACCTTTGGGAATTTTTCATTGGTTGGATATTAATATTAACGGTATTATACAGGTCAAAAATGAAAAATTATCCTGAAAATTATTTTCTTAATTTTTCTTTTTTGTTTCTTGTTTTTTTAATCTAATTAAAATTGTTCAACAATTGTTCAAAGGGTTAGCATTCTTTCAACATATAAAAGACTTTTAATTTCGTATTTAACAAAAAAAAAAAAAAACGAAACTGAATATTAATTATTTAATTTGACATACATTTGTATATAAAATTATATAGATACATACATTGAAAAAAATCCTTCGTAATTATATATCTATACGAAAATTTAGAGAAGAAAAATAAGTAAATAAAAAATACTAAATGCATATAATCATTGTTATCCGACAGATAAAAGAATAATGCTAGAGAGTTATAAAGAAAATTTTTTATGAACTCATCAATGTTACCAAACGCGATTTGTGAGCTCGATATAAACTCGGAGGACCTATAAAAATGGAAAATGATATCTTTTGAATGAGAAAAGGAGGCCACTGTTAAATGGTATCTTTAAAGTTCTACGTGACCGATCTTTATTTCCACATATGCGAAGGAAACTATGCGGAATTCTAAACGTGGTTGCGCTCCTCTAAGATTACAATTCCTTGTTTGTTATTCAGAAGCCGACGTAGCCCCTTAAAGGGACGTCGCGTGTCGTTGATGTCTTTCTTGGTTTTGTCCCTGGGCCCTCTGGCGACCTACAAATTTATATGCGTTACGACGCCCTTCCGTGACTGCATCAATGGAAAGAAAGCACAGGTTGCACTAGCCAATTGAAAATTCTTTCTACGATTTATGAAATTTACAGGATCTTTTGGCCTAACGATTCTTTCTATTGATTTTCATTTCTCATTGGACAGAGAAAATAGAGAGAGAGAAAGAGAAAATAAGTATATTATTTGTGTACCATATTATTCATGACGATACTAATACAAAATTTAATTATTCAATTCGATTAATAAATAATATAAAATCAGTAATATATAATAAAAATAAAAGTAAATTTTAATATGACATGAAATAACAATCAAATTTTAAACAAAACATTAATATATTAATTTCAAATTATATTTCAATATAATTTCTTTAAATCATAATAATATGAAATAAAATTAAATATATATATATATATATATAAAATATAATTTTGAATTATTAACAACATATAATATCACATCGATAACCGCCTAATATACTTAATTATATCGATCGATATATAAAAAGTTAAAGAATTAACAAAGAATAACAATGAGAATTGTACGATAGAATTATAAACGCTCTTTGATTCGGGAAGATCACGTGCGGAATACGTTCACGTATTAACAGAGTAAAATGGGGGAGGGGAGAGGAGGGGAGAGAGAGAGAGAGAGAGAGAGAAAGAGAGAGAGAGAGAGAGAGAGAGAGAGAGAGAGGTTAGAGATAGGCGTCGTCACGTGTATTAACGTCGATCCTTCCTGGCAGGACCAACTGGATTGCGCTTATGTTACTTGCGTGCACACGTGTTAGTTTCTACGGTTAGTACAGTAGAGAGAAGATATAGAGAAGGGAGAAGGAAGAGAGAGGAGGAGGAGGAGGAGGAGGGGCTGGGGGTAGGGGGGTGAGGGAGAGGGAAGAGGGAAAGCTCCAACAAGCCCAGGAGGATCGAGTAAAATCAACACGGCGAAAGCTGACCGGCTGGCAGCCTGTTTTAATTTCCCAGGCTACTTCTCGATCGTGGCTGGGAGCTTAACAACAGTCTGCCTCGCGAGGGGGCCGCAAGATAGATGAACGAATCGAACGCGGAGAACGACGAACATAAAAACCTTTCTCGGAACTTGGAAACTCTTCTCGATACAAAACCATGTTTCCTTCCTTCTTCTGCTTCCTGGCCAACCCCCATCACACCACCCCAACCCACCCCATCCCACTCCAACCCATTCCAAACCCCTCTCCCCCTCGTCCTCTTTTTCATTTTTCTCTCTTTTCTTTTTTTTTTCTATTTCTTTTTTTCTTTTTTTTTAGGGAGAAGGAGGAGGAGGAGGTGAGGGTGGGAGGGTTGGTGGTGGGGTGTGTGAGAGTTTCTTCATTCTCTGAAATTTTATCTAAGCTACCACTTGCAAACTTTCTCATCGAATGTCGGCCGTGTTATTGGATCGAACATCACGAGAGAATATATCGTCAACTTTATTAATAATTCAAGAGTATTGTGAAATGCAAAGAGAAAGAGAGAGAGAGAGAGAGAGAGAGAGAGAGAGAGAGAGAGAGAGGAGAAAAAAAAGAAAGGAGAAAGAAAAAAGGTATGAAAAATAAAAAGAAAGAAAGGAAGGAAGAGTTGGAAGATAAAAATTGATGGCCCATTCTTTTTTTTGTTTTTTTAATATTTCTTTCCTTTATGTACACGTGTTCGTCCTATCGTAATAATTGCGGGTATACCGAGGTAAAAGGAGGATAATAATTCGCTTTAAAGGGCGAGATAATCTCGGAATAAGACAGTCTCTCTCTCTCTCTCTCTTTCTCTCTCTCTCCATGTTTCTCGAGGATCGTTGCACGTTCCTGTAATTATCCCTCCTACACCCTTTCTTCTTCTCCTCCTCTTTCTCCTCCTCCTTCTCATCCTCCTTCCTCCCTCCCATCCTCCTTCCTTACACGTCGTTCTCCTTTATATTTGCATTAAATCCAGGAACGGTATACGTAATCCTGTATACTCGGTCGTCCGTGCACCTATTGGCTCGTTGATCCGGCCAGTAGTACTGTCTACCATATATCCGACATTTATAAACTCCTCTATCCACTGTACTCCTGTGGTATGTTTCTATACTATGTATATATGCCTGTGTATGTGTATATACATATATATATATATATGTATGTGTGTGCGTGTATATGTATATATGTATATATGTATGATACGTATGTGTATGTCTTCCGTCCAGATGCAAATAGTACGAATGGCCAGTAGTACGAGTCGTTAATCGCGTAGGATCAGACCGAACGCAAATAGCCTCGAGATACTCCTCGACACTCTCTCCGTTTCCGAGCGATTCCGATCGGAGAAATCTCACGAAACTCTCATACCGTATGTCCATCATAGAACAATCACGATTCCAACGCCCACCATCGTCCACCCACCACCACCCCCACCACCACCACCACCACCACCACCACCACCACCACCACCATCACCATCCCATAGTAATCCATTTTGCAAGGACACGCTCTCTTTGGTGTAAATCCTGCTTTAATATCATCTATTGTCGTATAATTCAAACGTTGTTTACAATTATTCTTAATTATTTCGTTTTCGTACGTATACTATACGCGACACGTCCATTGATTTATTAATTTGTCCACAAGAAAATTTCCATTTTCACCGTTTTCACGAATGGATCCTTTTTACAAAGATCCATTATTGCGATGACACGTACTCTTCGATGATAAATGCTGCTTTACTATATATCTTCTAATATAATTCAAACGTTGTTTACAATGATTCTTAATTATTTCGTTTTCGTACGTACTATATACGCGGACACGTCCATTGATTTATTTATTCCCCCCCCCCCCGAAGGAAATTTCCATTTTTACCGTTTTCACGAATGATCTCTTAACGAAGATCCATCTTGCGATGACACGTCGCCTCCAGTTAATGTTTCTCGATATTTATCGTCATGTCGTTCAACGTTATTTACAATAATTATTAATTATTTCGTTTTCAACGTACGGATAATATCATTAGAGATCCATCTTGCGATGACACGTTATCTCCAATTAATGCTAATTGTTATTATTTATTCATATCGTTCAACGATATTTGTAACAATTTTCAATTAATCCGTTCACATTTCACGATATTACGATATCCCGTCAAAATTTTAATCTCACCTGTTTACAAGGTATTCCATCTTAAAGGTATTACGACATAAATTCATTCACTTCAATGGACAAATTTGATTTCCCGCAAAATAAACCTTCTTAATAACGTTTTTGGTCCTTGCATTACCGACGACGAAAACAATAAAAATCTAGTGAAAAAGAATTAATCTTGCGGCTTTCGTTTATGCTTCGACACCCAGCTGTTGCCTCTAAGATTGAACGAAGGAGGAAGAGAAGAAGTAGGGTAAGCTGACGTTGCACGCTACGGGCAAAGTAACGAATTGTAAATTAATGGAAAAAATTTACATTCCGCTCGACGCCACAACGAAAAACGTAAACAAAAGCCTTGCAAATAATACTTTTCTAGTGTTCGAGTCTGAACTCGAAACATCCTTTTTGTTTCTTTCGATTTTGTTTTGTTCGTTAATCTTGTCTTTTTTCTTAAATCGTTTCAAAATTCTTTTACCCCACGATATAAAGGTTATATATATATATATATATATACTTTATCCTTTTTATATGTTTTAACAGTTTCCTTGTGTTTAATGGCTTAGAAAGTAATGATATTATTGCATTAAGTTTATTAAGGTTTCCATAACGAGCAGTTTGAAAACCCTCGAGACTCGACGTAGACTCTGTAAACATATCGAGTAGGATATTAGAGGAAGAGATCGGAAAGTTAGAAACAGGCTACCGTCTGGACCGCATCATCTCGTGTCTGCGTCTACTGACGTAACTATAGAAAACAATCGAAGCAATAAATGGCAAGAATCTCGTATACGTCTTGTTTGACTGAAGTAAAATATAAGAGGAAGAGAGAGAGAGAGAGAGAGAGAGAGAGAGAGAGAGAGAGAGAGAGAGAGAGAGGATATCCGATGAAAATATTATTTTTTTATTCATACATACGATACATACTCGACGTAAACCAATTGGAGATTGACAAAACATTCGTCTGCGTTGACGTTAAATACAAAAAGAAAATAAATAATAAAAAAATAATAAAAAAACAAAAAAAACTCGATAAATGGAGAAATTATAAAAGGTGATAAATTGTGAAAAGTAATAAAAAGCTGCGTGCGCCCCGGTCGTCATTAGATAAGAAAATTCGAGTTGAAAAATTCTCAGAGAAATGCAGATCGATGATCGTTAATTACGTACTGCGTCGAGCAATTGGAAAAAGAAGAGAGGAGGAAAGGAGAAAGGGAGAAACGAGGGACGGCTGCTGATATTGAATTAGAAGCGATAAATCCCAGCCTGGTGGCAGACCGATTTCAGTATTGAGAGTAGAGGAAAAGACGTTGGGAATAAAGGAATTGTACGGGAAGTTTCGACGTCGGAGACGCGAAGTGTTGGCGATAAAGAACTCGTCGAACGAATATTAAAAAAATCGAAACTGATTGTAATCGCTGGTAACTTCGAAACTTTAACGGCCTAGCCAATCTTAATTGCACGAGACTAATCTTCCTTTATTACTACTTATTTTACTTGTAAACGTCACGAATGCTATTAACAACTCAAGTAGATATATTGAAATCGTAAAAATAATGCACGTAAAAAAATATTTTTTGTTTCATTATTCGAAATTATAATTTTCGTTTATAAATGTCGTGTCTCGTTTCTTTCTTTTTTTTTTTTTTTATGTATCATTGAAAAATCAATTCTTCGTGACATAATTAATTTTGAAATCACGCACTAAGATATCTATGTTTCGCGTGTTTAATTCTATCTATGTTTCGTTGTATAATTTTTCATACAAAAATTTATTGTTAGATTATATCTGAAATTGAATGTTCACTAAGTATGAGACATGCTTATAGTATCTATCTAAAGTTTAATTATTATAATTTAAATTTTATTTAGTATATTGCGGTTATACTAGTACAAGTTATATAAGGCGGGTTAAAAGTTCCTTAATTATATTAATTAAGTAGTAGGTAATTATAAAAATCGATTACTCTTTTTCAAGACTTTAGACTAATTTTTTTCAGATTATAGAAAATTTCCTAAGCTTGTATCACCATGATCTGAATAAAAAAAACAAAAAAAGAAACAAAAACCCAAAAACAAAATAACCTAAGAAAATCTCGAAAAAGAATAATTAACTTGTAATATCATCCAAAAATTTTAATTCCACCTTGTATCAAATACAATACAATTATACGAATATAAGCCGTGGGTATGGATTTCGGGTTAAATGATTTATTTTTAAAAGCGACAACATTTATATTGAATTGCCGAGATTTTGAGCGGATAAGATAACTAAATTTTGAGGAATAAAAGGGGATAACGAATTTTACGTTATCGAAAAAAGAATCAAAGAAAGAAAAAAAAAAGAACATCCTTTCTTTTTCGCAGACATGCGCGCAATTCCTTCGAAATAACGAAACAGCGATTTTGGAGGCGGTCGGATTGGTACCATCGGGTGAATCCGTGGAAATTTTTGGAGAACATAGTAGCAGCAGTCTTGGAAGTGGAAACGCCAGTAACCAGTGTCCCGCGTATTATTCTATGCGTTCTAGTTCTAATCCAAATGTCGGCGCCATTCAACACGCGAACAATACCACGAACGCTTTGCACCATTACTCTGGCTCGTCTCATGCACCGAAACGTCGTGCTTCAGACACTCCGTAAGTAAACACGCTCTACTTATATACCCAACCCGCACCCCCCCTCCTCTCCCCCCCCTCCTCGTCCTTTTCTTACGAACGATAATGTCCGATAAAAAAGAAATTTCGAGAAGAGGAAAAAAAAACCGGTCGAAACTTTCGCGGAGATCTTTAGAGAAAAAAAATTTGTTCGAAAAAATTCGTTTGATTGATTCACAAATAAAATGGTGGACGGGGTTGTATCCCTTCCCTTTTTTGTTTTGTTTTTTTTTTCTTTTAATTTTTTTGAAGTTGAAAGTTTCAAATTAAAAGTTGTAAAGTTGCTGCTTAACTTGAGCTTGCGCGTGTATTACGCAATCTATTACAATGTAACTTGTGTTATCTCTAAGATAAAATTGATATGCAAAAAACGAAGAGATTTGATTACGAAGTAATCGTATTTATTATAATCACTTTCTTATATTAATAACTTTATTTATGATTCAATCCACGACTTATGAAAAATCCATTTGAAAATTTAAGGTAATATATATATATATAAAAAAAAATAAATAAAAGAAAAGATAGTCAAATATGGTGAAACACGTAACTTTAAATATTACTACGAGTACAGTTATAAGTAAAAAACAAAAAAGATGTATTCCCCTAAAATGATATACAAAAAAAAATTTATTAAAAAAAATCATAAATTATATTATAATTAACATTATAAGCATGATATAATTTATTTATGAATCAAGTCGCAATGTATTAAAAAAAAAAAAAAAAAAGAAAGAAAGAAAGAAAGAAAGAAAAAAATCAATTTGAAAATCTAAGATGATAATATATATGAGGGATAGATGCTGAAATATCGAGGGACATTTAAATTAATCTGTTAAATTAGCTGCAACGAGGAAAGATAAGCCTAACCTGTCATCGTCCACGTCCATAACAATAATTCATCCAATAACTGACTCCACGCACCTGCGTGTACACGCGTGCGTAGTATATTTGCCAAGCCACAAACGATCTGGCGTTTTAGAAAAATCTTGGCCGGGAGCCTGCGATTCTCGCGAGCCGATATTTATAGGGAACGAGCCCTAAAGCTCACCCTCGTAAGCGGCCAAGCCGACGAGAGTACACTTTTGGATCCTGACCTTGGCGTTGATGTGAGAAACGACATCCGAATGTGTCGTCTCTAAATCTCTTTCAAAAGAAATCAACTTCTTCCACGAATTAAATTAAAAATGAAAACTCTCTTTACGTATGTATCTTTTTGATCGTGCTTTACGAGACAAAAATCAACCCTTTGCGCTATGAGGTCACCCCTGACGTGACAGTTTCATATTCAGTTAACAAAAAAAAAAAAAAAAAAGAAAAAAGAAAAAAATTACTTGGAAAGTTTTATTCAAAAATTATTTTTCCAAGTATTATATATGTCTATTGTACATATGTATATAAATGCATCATGCATGATATAACCAAAGTAAAAAAATATCTAAGTTAAAGTTTATCGAGAATAAAGTGAGAAAATAATTATAGTGAAAAACGATAAAAACAAAAATTTATCTAATCAACGCGAGAATAATTTCTTCTATCAACCAATGAGAAAAATAAATCATCAAAAATAACTTTCCAAGTGCGCGTATATATATATATATATATATATATATATATATATATATATATATATATATATGTATATACACGTAAAAATACATGAGATATGAAAATTCGAGAAATATTTAGATCATGATTAATCAAGGCCAAACTAAAAAAAAAAAAAAGAGAGAACAAATAATTATAATTCAAGAAGCTTAAAAATTAACCCAATCGACGAAAATAATCCTATTCTATTTTTGATGATAAATAATTAATAAGCTTGCTTAATCAATTATACTGAGCTCCGTCTGCGCGTAATTCGTAACACAGTAGGGGAAGGAGAGAAGCCCTCGTTCGTCGCAACGTGGCTCATCGAAGCAGGTGTTCGATTAAGCATCGTGTTCCTTGAAAGGGGTTGAGGATCGAAGAGTACAGAGAGAGAGAGATAAAGAGAGAGAGAGAGAGAGAGAGAGAGAGACCCAACCACCAGTAGTGGTGAGTTGCTTAGGGGAAGGAGTTGAAACAGAAAGAGAAGGATAGAGAGAGAGAGAGAGAGAGAGAGAGAGAGAGAGAGAGAGAGAGAGAGAGAGAGAGAGAGAGAGAGAGAGATAGAGAGAGAGAGAGAGGGAGAGATAGTTCCGAGAGAGATCAGAGTTCGATGGCCAAGAGGTGGAAGGAAGGAAGGGTGGTTGGTTCCGGTGAGAACACGGATACTCACGCGAACAGGCTGCTGAGGGGGCGACGAAGCGAATTCGAAGGCGACAAAACGTGGCGTGCACGCTCTGGCAATGCCACCCTGGCTGGCTTGCGTCCTCTCGATATGTCTGTTGGTGACGTTTCCATATATCATCGGAGTACCACCTTTCGTGAACGTCACCCTCTTCTCCCCCTTCCCCTCCCTCCTCCACCCCCCTTTCTCTCCTCTCTAGATCTCATACTATCTCTCTCTATAACCTCTTTGGCTCAACTCGACCTGTGCTAACGTTTGAAGCAAGGGAACCTTGCCTCGAGTACCTATTGGCATATTCTCTGGACTAATACATACTCTCCCAAGATTGGTCTCCGATGCCTATTCGTTGAACTGTACGAAGACCAGCTGTCTTTTGGATCCCAACTATAATAACCTCACACGTATCCCATCTAACGCGTATCAGCTAACTGCTTTGAAATTGGACGATCGTGAACCACGATCTTGCTATTCAAAATACATTTAACCCATTGAACTGTTACATACCCGTCGAAACTGACTCGACATCAATCCTCTTCCGTAGGTACATTCAGCTTTTAATAAAGCTGATATTCTATAACAATTTTTTTTTTTTTTTTTTACGACTACAACTTTTATCCACCTATTATAATTACAGGAACGGAAATCCACAAGCGAGTGTATGATGTGTGATGCACATAATTAAAATTGTTCGAAGGATCCAGAATTTTTTTCTTTTCTTTTCTGTCTTTTCTTTCTTTCTTTCTTTTTTTTTTTTTTTTTTTTTTTAATGTAAAACAGATAGATTATACGGATTTCGGAACACATGTCGCATTGGACGCATGCATCTTAATGCACACACACACACATATACGCATAATGTACGGTCGCGGGACTGTTTTATGCACATGTTTCTTTGATGCATACCATATTGCACGCATGTTTTACGATATACACATTACACGGCACATATGCTTTCGAGTAAGTACGTGGACGGTTCGGTGGATGTATTTTCCACTAGACGCATTTAACGTAGGATATATTTTTAGAAGGCAAACCACACACATGTAACGTGTATAAAGTTCAATAGGGATAACGTATCGGACAAATACATTGTATTTTATTGTTACAAATTCTAGTAAAGTCAACCGAAGAATTTATCAAAGGTGTATTATTATTTAGCCATTAATTCCATTTACAGGTACTATGAAAATGGTACCATACTCGAGGATATACCTGTTTACGGCAAAAGGCCTAATCCATGGGGTGCCCATCATCAACAACAACAACAACAGCAACAACAACAACAACAACAACAACATCAGCAACAATCGCAACAAACGGAAAATTCATCATCCTATTGTTGGTATCACCCGCTTCACGCAGCGGGTGGATCCATTCAAGGTCATGGACACGGACATGGACACGGGCCTAGTCCAGTACCACCGAGTCTAGTTCAAATTAACCAGATAAATGCTTTCTCGGCTCCCCATCATTTATCCCAACAGCAACAGCAGCTGAGTCACGTTCAAAACGGTTCTAGCCTCGATGACGAATGGAAGAACATTCATGTGATGTTGAACTGTATTCTTGGCATGGTAGAAAAGACGAAGAGAGCTTTGGCTATCCTTCAAAGACGAGGCTGTTCCAGTCCTGCTGCGACACCTATACCACCGCCAAACGTGGTCGCACAGAATGGTAATGCCAACAACACTACTGGCAATAATCCCTCGACCAATGGTGCTCAAGTAGAATCTTCAACGGGTGATAGAGATGGCAGCTTGAAACGTTTGTCCGGTGAAATTGTTGCTCAAACTATCAGGGCTACCGAGGATAGGGTTGCCGAGGTGAAAAGAAGAGCAGGTAATTTTTCAAAAATTTATCGACGATTTCATTACCTACCCGGAGCCTAACGTTGTTTCTATCATTTCTAGAGGAAGCCGTGTTAGAAGTAAAAAGAGCAGCTGTTGCTGAGGTTCAAAGAGCAGTTGCAGTGGCGGTCGCCGAATCGAGAGCGAGCGAACGTCTGAGAGTGCACAGACTTTTGGACTTACCACTATCTCAAAGAAGTCACGTTGGCGTTCGTCAAGCCTCATTCGTTAGGGTTCACGGAAGTCCCAACGTGGTAGAAACCAGTGGTAGAACTGCTCCAACACCTACAACTACTTCTAATTCGGCACCGTCCACTACCGAAGATGACAAGGACACACATTTGACTAATATAGTAGGATCAGTATGTACATATTTTATATATTTCAGAGAAAAAAAATTATATATATATATATATTCTACGCATATTATCAACGCAAAGTTGAAAAAAAACAAATGAATCAAACTAATTAATCTTGGCAGAACTGTTGGAATTGTGGCAGACCAGCATTAGAAACTTGTGGTGGATGTGGGATCGCAAGATATTGCGGTTCCTTTTGTCAACATCGCGATTGGGAGGCTGGTGGACATCATGCAACGTGCAATAATCCTTTACCACGAGAACCACGAAGATCATCCTCGCGTAGTCCGCCTAGAATCGGTACAGCCAACGTCACTGGAAGTATCAACGACGCAGAAGGTTCAACCGTGTCGGCCACGGCAAATACCATCTCCAAAGGGAAGTGACGACATGAGGGAAAGAGTCACGTGTCACTACGATTAGCCAGACCGATCTATTTCGATCCACGCTGATATTCCCTCACAGAAGACTCAGAGAAACTTCTTACTTAATTATCGACTCTATTATACTCTTTCCACTCGCTTTCATATTCTTCTTCTTCTTCTCTTTTTTTTTTCTTATTAAAAAATTTTGTTGATTAATCTTCAAAGTATGAATTGTTTGGAATACGATTTATACAAGGATGGCATTTTATTTATCGTAACGATTTGTTCTTATCATTAAACGAATTTGTTAATGTTTTTATGTTGTATATCGAAGAAAAACTATATTGAGAATGTTGTTAAGTAATCGAATAAGTTTTGATTCGTTTTGTAATTATCATCTTCTTGATAACGATCAACTGGAAAAAAAAAGAACAATGATCCTTGTATAGTTCTTGTAAATATCACATTATTGAAATGTAATAGAAATGTGTGAACGTATTCGAATACGTATGACGTTTGTTGGGTATGATGAGCGTCTTAGGCTTGTACCATTGTTCATCTGTGTTGCTAATTCATAGTAAATAATTCACATTGAATGTGCATGCACTTGGTACGAAAAATTGATGTAAAGTTTCTGCTATTCAATGATAATTATCGATTTCCCAATATCCGTAGTGATCAATACATTGTCTTACATATTAAACAAAGATCGTTTACATCTAATGATCAAATTCTATTTGAGAAAAACGTAAGATATTCTTTGTACCAAAGATCGGTGTTTTTTCCTATATGAAATCTTCTCGCATATTACTATCTCGCATTCTTTTATTTATTCGTCATCTTGCTCTTTCTCTCTGTCTGTCTCTATCTCTCTCGCTCTCTCTCTCTCTCTCTTTTAATATTTCATCGATATGCAATTATAATCTAACAATAAGAGATAATCCAACACGCGATAGGATTTGATCGCTTTTAACGAGCGTACACAACAAACGGCTTACATCGATTTTACCCTAGTCAATTGATAGATTTAATGATTGTAATGACAGATGTAACGAGAGATTCTTACTTCGATCAATCAGATTATAATTAATTGTGTATCTTGAAGTCTAGTCATGCGTGATTGCGAGGAGACGAATTTTATTGGTTATACATATTAGAAAATTTTCCTCGAACTTAGCTAACGATTTATTGTAATTCCTTCTGAGCACACTGCATTGCAGGAAGGTATGATAAATTTTATGAAATGTATTTATGAAATAACACATCAAATATATATATATATATATATATATATATATATATATATATATATATTTATATATATATAAATAATTATTCTATGTCACAATAAAAAAGAAGATGCGAATTAATTTGTCTAATTAAACGTTTCTTTAATACTTATGTGTGTATGTGTGTATGTGTGTGTGAGAATGTGTATGTATATTATATATACATACATACATAATATACACATGATATATGTAAAAAATGAATCATTTACATTCTTTTTATCAAAATTTTATTTTGGAATACTAGCTTTGCTTAATAGGCTTCTTTATTATATCAGCGAAAAGAGCCTTCATTTTTTCCTCTTTTCCTTGCGATTCGGTCCAATCCTTTTTATTTCTGACAAATAAAGGTACATTCAATTTATTCGATATAATTTTTCCTGATTTACTGGCACGTAAAATTTCTCCTGCGGCTGCTAATTCTTCCATGATAAACATTCTTTGTTTTTGATGCGACCAAATCCATATTTTGTCCAAACATCTTGATCCGTGAGTGCTTTGAGCTAATTGCGCCCAACACCCTTGTAATTTCTTAGCAAGTTTATCTCTGCTTTTTTCACCAATATATTTACTATCCATATAAGCGTCTACAATACGACTGCCTTTTGGATTACTTATCAAATTTAATAATTGTTCATTGTTCAGGGCCAATAAGGAATTAACGATTTTTATGGGTTTATTGAAGTTAAGCACAGCTTGAACGATCAAACTTCCATGCAAATGGATAGGCAATTCAATTTGATCTTCCTTCAAAGATTCCAATTCATTTTGTTTCTTCAATGTAGAAATACATTTTATAATTTGATATTGTTTTTCTTCAGACGTATCGCATCCAAGCATCTTAATGATCATAGTTAAATATGCACCCTGTTTCATTTGCAATCTTTTGGACGCATTAGCCACACTTACTAAAATTCCTGTGTAGCCCGCTTGTAAGATATCTGAGAAAAGAGCTTCAATTTCTTCAAATATTTCTTCAAAAGTTTCTTTAGATTCACAATGATCTAATAATTTTTGTACACTAAAGATAGTACCCTGTGTTATACACAAACTTTTTAAGTTGCCCTTAAAGTACTCTTCATAAATATGGTCGAAGGATTTGGATTTTGCTACCGCAAGACAAGCTTCTAAAAGTCTTATAGAACTTTCACAATCAAAAATATTCGATAATTTTCCATCCTCATTAGAAGTAAAACATTCCTTTGTGATCTTCTTGACGAAAGAATTTGTCAAATTCTTATCTATATCTTTTAAGGAATATAAAATACTTTGTAACAATCCTGAGGTTAATTCATCTCTGCCGAACTCAAGAAACTGTGGCCAATTATATAATCTGTTACATGCATCGATTAAGAAATCTTTATATTCTTGTATAACCTCTCGTCTTTCTATACTATTTAACATTTGCTTCGTTCTATTCTGTCCATCGCTTGTATCTATTAATCCACCAAGACATTCAACTACAGTTCTTAAGAGATGATTAGCATATGTATCCCAAACAAATTCTTCTATATTATTTATCAAATATTTACTCAACTTTATAACTATATCATTGTATGATTTCACTTCGGATTCTTTCACATCTATAACGATATCCTGTACATTCTTGGTTTCTTTCGAATTTGGTGTTTCCGATACATTTTTGGATTTGTTTCCCCTGTCAGCACAGACTACAATTATTTTCTCCAAAACATGACTAGCAAATCTGTCGCTACTTATTGGTCTCATAGAAGGACTGAGAGCATCCGTAAACCTTTGAATTGTTTCCAGACTTGCATATTTCAAAAGTGATTCCAAGACTCTTGAACCAACTTGATTTTTGGAATATTCAACCTCGTGACCAACAGATTGTTCATACACGTTATTAATGAACATCAATTTTTCTTCAACGCTCGGAAAATCTTCACGCATTAACTCCAAAATACGAACCATATACTGATACGTTTCCGTATCAAGATCCGTTCCGTGATTTCTTCGACGAGCGAACTTCTTCGCCATTTGCATATTAGAACGTTTCTTTTTTCGCTTTTTACCTCTATCGTCATATGTACGAATATCTGCCATCGTTAATAAATTTTATAAAACCACTAAGTCTTGTAGAAAAGAAATTTTCTATTATAACCTAATCTATCCTACAACTTCAACCACGAGCAGTACACACCGTTTGACAAACGTTATAACCAGTGATAACTTCAATGTGACTACTGCCCTCTAGTACTAACGTGATGAGCGCCATCTATTATTAACGTGACAAGCGCCATCTAGCGCTGGCGCAGGATTTGAATTATGAATACGAAAAAATCAAAAAAAAAAATAAAATAAAATAAAAAATAAAAACATTTTCCCCGACGAAATATTTATAACTTTGACTAAAAAAAAAAAGAATAATATAGATATCAGATTATTATCGACACATTTTTTAACCCCCCAAAAAAAGAAAAGTGAAATCTGAGAAATTGATTTTGCATTGCAAAGAACTAAAATCAGTTCCGTGACTCTCACTGACCTCGCTCCCATATATTGACGTGCACTCCTTGCTAATAAACGTAGTTAAAAAAATAATATGCTTTGCATATAAGTATCTTATGTATGCAACCAAAGAGGCGCGGCAATCTCGACGGTACTTCGTCAGACAACGGAATGGAACAACGGTATTCGATAAAAGGTCAACAAACGCATATATACATACACATATGTAATGATACACAGCAGTAGACAGCCGGGCAGACAAAACATATCGTTTATATATATGTATATGTATTGTATATTCTTTCTCTCTCTCTCTATATATATATATATATATATATCATTAAATCACCTTTCATTTATTTGTATAACACTATGTAAATCATTATTTTACACGTTCGGAACAAACCTACATAAAAAAATTGACAGAGAAAATGATGCCGAATCGACAACTCCCGTGTTCATCTCTTAAAATCTACGATAATAATCTTTACACGCTTATCTACGCTAGCTAAAAAAGAGAAAACTCTGTAGTGGACGTAATAACGCGTTAACGTGAGAAAGTTTTTCCTTCTTTGAACAAAACGGAAGAAAGACAGTTCTTTGGAACTCACTAGCTACTGCCTGTCGCAATAAAAAAAAAAACTTTGGACCTGTCGCATGATCGATTTTGTCCCTAATATAGAGAACGACGACAACGACGACGACGCAGAGAAATCTATTCATGCAAAATCAAACTCTCTGTTGCTGTGTTGCTGCTATAAATCATTGCCGTTTATCGAAAGTTCTTTTTAACACTTGACCGTGAAACGGCGGGAAGAGTAATTTTTCTTATCTAATAGCTTGAATAGAGAATAGTATCGTTGTCTGCGATTAAGATCAGTGTAATCTATGTATGTAGCTTTAGAAGAGAGACTTTCTCGGATAATATAAGTCAGAAAAACGTTCCGTGATATATATATATATATATATATATATATATATATATATATATATATATATATGTACATAAATACATAGGTATATAACATCAGACTATCACGTATGGGTGACTTCCGACGTACGGACAAAATTTGTTTACTAATTGACATCCACCCTCGTACGAACAACACACACGGCGCGTCTTTCAATAAAACGTTTAAAATCGATGTAATGCTTAGAGGTAGGCAGCCTTGAACACATGGCTTTCATGATATTCATTCATTCATTCATCATTTTTCTTCTTCTTCTTTTATATTAATATTCTTTCTCTCGCAAACGATATAGACTCTTTGATCGAGGCGATAATAGCTTATCTTTAATTGAATTTCAACTAAGATCCTTCCTCCTTCATCACCGAGGCTCTTTCAAACGAGAAAGAGAAAGAGACAGAGGAAAGAAGAGAGAAAGAGAAAGAGAGAAAGAGAGAGAGAGAGAAAACTTCGAAAAAGGATTCCGCATCTTTCTTTTTCTTTCATTCTTTTTCTTTCTTTCTTCTTTTCTTTGCAGATATTTTCTCTTTTACAGGAACTCTATAGAGTTTGGGGAACACAACGGAGATGATCTTTTCGTCCTTTTACGAAGTATCCTCCGTCAAACGGCTCCGTATTCCTCGCTAGACGGTGACTCGTCGCTGGGTGGCGGTCTCGGTGGTCTAGGTGGCCTAGGTGGTCGATGATGATGCACCACAGGCGCTGGTCTTCTAGGTGCTGGTGGTGGATGTGTCCCATACGAGGTATCGTCTCCCTCCTCGCTACTCGGCGATGGCGATGGAGCTCTGTCTTCTTGTTCCTGCAAGAGTTGTCGAAATTCTTGGATTGACTCGTTCAGGGACCAAAGTTGCGAAAGTAATGAGAGATCCAGTTGTCGTAGACCAAACTGAAACAAAGATGAATAATAAAATGTAATACAATGATACTTCTCAATAATTGACCAAATATTTGAACGAAATCTTAATGGCGTTTGAAATATACGTGAAAACAAAAAACAAAAAAAAAACAAAAAATGAAAAATACAGAACTTTTATTATTAGAAAGATGAAAATCATAAACTATCCAATTGTAAAACAACGACGTAGTTTTTTTTATAACGTTTGAAATACATAACGTGTGATTTATATGGGGGGGGGGGGGCACGGGGACAGGGATTATAGTAGTCAAAGAGATAAAAAGAGTATAGTTATGCCATCCGGAAGATCCCCCCTCTCCCCCCCAATGATTATTTCAAAGTTTCACTCGATTCCAAATACGTTGAAATACTCGAGTAAGAAGAAATATTGTGTCAAAGCGCCTGGAGGGTCTACCTCGTCCAACATTCACTTTTACCGTGCGAGTCGAGGTAAAATGCTTACTCGTGATTTATGAACCGAAGTGCAACACGTTTCCAAACGCCGCCGTGCCTGTACACTCGTGGGAATGGCAGAAGAGGGAACACACTACGAGAAGAGAAAGAAGAGAGAGAGAGAGAGAGAGAGAGAGAGAAAAGAGGCATAAAATGAGAATGGGAACGAGAATGGTGAACGTGAAGACAGAAAGAAAGAAAGAAAGACAGACAGAGAGAGAGAGAGAGAGAGAGAGAGAGAGAGAGAGAGAGAGAGAGAATGCAGAGAAGGAAGACTGGATGGAGAAGAGGCTACCACCAAAACCAAACGGAGGTGGGGAGTCACGCCTGAGGGAATGCAGCGTGGGAGCGGCTGTGCCAGTTCACCTCTCGTCCGGATTGACTATCAAAATATTAAACCAACTTCAACGTATACACATATTATAAATATATATATATATATATATATATATATATATATATATATATATATATATATATATTTACAAAAGGTCCAATTTCTGTGTGATACTTTGTTTTCGAAGCATAAAAACGAATAATAAATAATTACGCCAAAACGTTAAAAGATAATTTTATCTCATTAAGTCAAAGAGACAGTCCAATTACCCGGCATCAATTTCTAACGTTAAGAGATAATTTTATTTCATTAAACCAAACACACAGTCCAATTACACGGCATCAATTTCTAACAATGAAAACAATAACATTGATATACCTACTACAGTTGATAATCGGATTAGGAAAATGAAAATGTTATTTCTTTTTTTTTTTTTCTTTTGGATGACAACGTAAGAAGAGAGGAGAATGAAAATATAAAGAGAGAGAGAGAGAGGGAGGGGAGGGAGAGAGAAGAAAAAGAACTCGACAACTCGTACGTTCAATCTTTTTCTTCTCTCTTCTCTTTATTTCTCTTCCTCTCTCTCTCTCTCTCTCTCTCTCTCTCTCTCTCTCTCTCTTTGTATCTCTCTCTTACTCTCTCCCCTTATTTTCATCGCTTCATTTCCCGACGCTTTTAGAACGTCGTCGAATTCATATTCACCGTACTCTACAGTTTACCCACGCACAACCGTGGCCTCGAGGTAACGGGTCGAGCCCCGAGTTGAAAGAAACACGAGAGAATTGTGAGCAAAATACGAAGGAACAGGTGACTCCATGTTAGAAAAAATAATAACGAAGCCGACGACTACGATGATAATGATGATGATGATGATGATGATGATATTGTCAACTACGAATCTTCGAGTCATTCTTGAGCTTGCTGGAAAAATTCCACGTCGATCGATGAAAAAAGAAAAATAGAGGAGAGAGAGAGAGAGAGAGAGAGAAAGGGAGGGAGAGAGAGGGAGGGAGGGAGGGAGGAAAGACGCATGGAACAAACGTGTAGGATTAGTCAGAAACGTCGTGGAATTTTCCGTCGACTTTTCCTATCCTAGTAAACAGATTCTCTTCTTATTTTTCTACTTTTTTATACTACGTTGTACGTAACGATTAATGAATCCCATTAGCGCTTAACGATCACGTCCATTAAAGGATCCAAGATTTTCGTTGAAATATCTTTAACACGAAATTAGAGGAGGGCGAGGGGATCTATTAGCGAATTCTTCAAACACTTTCTCCGCGGATAATTGAAAGTATTACGCGACTCTTAAAGATAGATACATAGGTGGTGTGGTACAGGATCGAACTTGGTATCAAATCAACTTCGTTGCTCGTAACAAGACGATTAACGTAATTTTTTTCATTTTTCTTTTTTTTTGCGCCAAGTTATTTGATAATTACCGTCAAATGAAAGCTAACATTCTTTCATGTTGTTTGATCGAAAAAAAAAAAAAAAAAAAAAAACAACAATAAATCAATTGTTAACTCTCAAACCTTACGGAATATTTTCAATTGTTTTACGATACTTTACGATATATTACAAAACTTCATGTCAATTGTTGTAACAAACTGTTGATCGGCCATTATACGGAAAAAGTAATGCGTTTAGTCATGACTATTATGATTTATAATTGTATTATAAAATCATTATTAGATTCAGAAAAAAGTAATAACACGTATGTGTCAAAATTAAGCGAACGCTATGCAAAAAACACGATAAATGATACTATAATAACGACTATTACAAAATTGTATACTTTAATAATTGCATACGTAAGTTGCCAATATGTATATTGTGTAATCACCAGGGTATATCAATTGATCGGTCAACAGTGTATTAATACAATTGTTATTTTTTTTTTCTAAAGATCATTCGATAATCACCATTTCTCTTCGAAGTATCGCCAGTTGAGTATCCAACGTGGTAAGTTGTCTCGCAGGTGGAGAAGGTCTCGAGGTAGAAGTTTGAATTGACGTTTTCCCGCCTCTTTGTGATTTGCTGGATGACCTCGTAGGTGGTGGGGGTGGCTCGGAAGCTCCACTCAAATTGAATCCACTGAGGCTCCTCGGCAACGGTGGCAGCCCCTGCAGGGAAGACATCGCGATCCTCTCCTGTATGCTGCGAAAGCAGAAGAGAGAACCGACGATAAAACAAGTCGTTCTTTGCGGTTAAAAAAGGAAAGGAAACGACGTACCGTTATAAGCGGCTTCGCGGAATAAAAATCGATCGGTCTTTGCCTTCACCGAGCTTCCGATTCCCGCAGAAAGTAAGGAGGGGAACAGAAAATAAAGGGGAGAAAAAATTGGCTGAATGAGTCATCGAGGACCCCCACCCGTACCCGCCCCGCCACCCCCTTGCCCCCTCTACTCTTCTAGCCTTTTCTCCAAAATAAATTCTATCCATTTATATTGTGAAATTTTCCTTTGATCGGTCAAAATAATAATACTAACTCTATTTATAAATCTTTATTATGTATTATATATATATATATATATATATATATATATATATATATATTATATAATAATATATATATATTATTATTATGTATTATATATATATACTACATACTGAATAATATATATAGTACCAACTATACATATACTCTCCTTATTTATAAATTATTAAATTTATGAATTTAAAGCTAGCATGAATAATTAATATATGCAACTATTGTGTACTTTCTCTAACTGATTACTTTTCAATAAATTGCAATTAAAATAAAATCGAGAATATCATATAACATACGTAATATGTATGTGTTTGTGTGTGTGTGAGTATGTATATATATGTATGTATGTATATATGTACATACATTATAAAACATTATAAAATTCGTGATTGAAACATAACCTGCAACGTAACGTTGATTCAGTCGAATTCAAGGGGGGCGTCCAAGATATAATAGTGTGCCTTAGGAATAACTACAGTTCTCGAATGAGAATTTCTAATCCAAGCATAAAGATCATAACGTATAGATTATTTGAAGGCCTGAATACATCGTGACCGGTAGGATAATTAATACGTTAGTGTTGATACGTTCTGTCGATGCCTTTACGGAATGAGTTATATAAGTAACTTGTTACTAATCATCAGTAGTAAAAACAAAATAAAAAAAAGAAGGCATTGTTATAACTTAAAGAAAATTATTTTTTTTTTTACAGGTATCCGAATAATAAGATCTTTTTATTTTCTTATTATGAAACATAATGAATTATGTAAATAGCTCGTTGATCTAATCATCGGTATTTAAAATATATATATATATATATGTATGTATGTATAAGACTGCAATAATCTAAAAAACACATTTATCTTTTTACAAGTATCCGAATAACAATAATAACTTTTTACATCTTAATTGATTATTGAAACTGTAGATATGGTAGTTGTGAAATACACGAAATAAATTCATCATGCAATTTATCTTGAATTTCTTCCGACGAATAGAACCGTTAACGAGTATCGATGCTACTGTCACGGTCGAACGCTTTGAGAAACGATAGACAAAATAGGACGATCGAGAAACAGCCTCCTGTCGATCCTCGATGCAACTCCATATTTTTCTCTCGTATGAATCGTGTTCACTAACACTTATCCTACTAATCGACGTTGTCTATTTGGAGAAACTATATAGAGAACGTTTAACTAGTACTACTACCGTCTCCGACGCAATCCAGTTTCACAATATGGCCGATATCGTAGTGAATACTTCGATATTGAAAATAAATGTAAAAAGAAAAAAAATGATAAAACCGATACCGACACATTCCTCTTTCTATTTAATAATCATTTAAAGAATTATTATCGAATAATTTTTAAATAAATAAAAATCGTAATATAAAATCGTTGGAAGAAGAAAAAAATTATTCCATTTATATTCCATTATTCCATGTATATAATAATACTAATAATACTAATAATGATAATAATAAAATAAACATTTTATCCCAAGAGCTATTTGGATCTCAATTGGAATGATAGAACACACTGACGAGTTCCTCTAGCGCAGCGAGTACGATGATGATAAATTAGTACCTGACGAAGTCAAGGTCGACGGTGCGTTCGTCCTCGGGACGATCGTCGTATCCATTAACGCGTTCGACGTCAACGGACGAAGATGAGAGTAGACCGTCGGCACCTTCGTCTCCCTGCAAAGTGATCTGCGTGGAGGAATAACGGATACCGGCCTCTAGCCAATCCTGTCGATGAATGTTATTGTCGTTGTCCTCCTCGTTGTACGTGGCTTTACTATGTTTAGATTCGTCAACCACGACTACTGTCCCACGTTTCTCGTCTGTTATACTCAACTCTTTCTCATTTTGTTCATCATTATCATCATTACCATCATTACCATCATTATCGTTATTGTTATTATTATTATTGTTGTTATTAATATGAGTACTATTATTATTATTATTATTACGATTCTCGTTGGAAACAGTGTCTTTTCGAGATAGAGCGGTTGATTGTTGGTTAGCAGGTGATCTACGCGTGGGCATAGGTCGCCCATCAAACTTGCTCATCGTCTTTTCCATGTTCAAGGATATCTCAGGCCTGATCCTAGGCCGTCCTTTAAATCCTGTATCATTGCTTGCTAGTATTTTCGTTTCGGGGCTTGAACGTTGTTCGTCTTCGAACGATACGTTTGACCTAGTAGGATTTTTTGTAATCCCCATCGACGCACCCTCTTCTTTGTCGTATATTTCGAAATCGACCGTCTTGATATCTTTGGCGCTGGGTAAGTCACCATCTGTTTTTCCAGGTGATCGTCGACCTGGGGAATTGGATTGATCCTTGAAATCCTTGAAATCGACACGATTCTCAAGGCGTTGTCCCTCCGGTCGAGGATCCTCGATAGTGGCTCCTCCTGATGCTCCTCCTTCTCCTCCTCTTTTTTCTCGTACGACCACCGACTCCGTGGAAATATCATTTTGCTCGAGGATAGGCTGACGGTACCTTCTCTCTCGTGGATTTTCACGACGATCGTCGTCGTCGTAGTCGTTCCTTTCACTCGATACATGAGTCTGTCGTTGTTGCTGTTGCTGTTGCTGATGCTTGTCGGCGAGGTGAACCGTGCCGGTACTCGTTGGAGGGCTATCGTTTCTTTCACCTTTCGTAGATTCCTTGATGGATTCGTAGATTATGGTACGTCCACCAATTGGACATCCCTGTTGTTGTTGTTGTTGTTGTTGCTGCTGTTGTTGTTGTTGTTGATCATTCTGATCACGATCGGATCTCCAAGGTTTGGTATTAGGAGGTGGAGGTGCCTGTCTAGTAGGACAGGGTGGTCTTGGTGATCTTTTTAATGCCTCAGCCACCACCTGTCGACTTGGTCTAGGTGGTACCGGTGGTGGGTGAGGTCTTTGAGTTGCTGCCAACTGCATTTTACTTCGACTCTATCGTCGAATATATATATATATATATATATATATATATATATATATATATATATATAATATTTTTTATCTATTAAACAAAACTTGACTATGCTCTCGTGATAACGAGAAATAGATAATATGGCTTATCTCAAACCGACTACATCGCACCTTTATTCCTTTATTTCTAAACCAAACATCGGTACATGCGGAGTATCAACAGCAATCTTTCTCGATGTAACAAAACACGCCCACGTTCTTTTCTTCGTTTGTTACGGGCACATCCTCTGGAATTCTTCGTATCTACGGAGAATCTTGTTGTAGCACGTCGTCTCGTAACTTCGGTGGTGGTGTGCCACGAGATGCGTCATCGGCTTGACGCGATATAAATAGTTACCAGGAAATCATTCGATGGCCTTTCCAATCTATATTTTCTTTTATTTTCGTTTCTCTTTCTCCCTTTTTTCTTGTTCCTTTCTTCTCGTACGTTACGATATTGTATTTTTAGAATGAAAATAAAGGCAAAGGAAATAATAGAATTCGTTTAGTGCCCAAAGATCTTTCGGTGCGTGGTAGTATTCTTAATTCGTTTCCTCTCTCTCTCTCTCTCTCTCGCCCTCTCTCTCTCTCTCTCTCTCTCGCCCTCTCTCTTTCTCCTTTGATATCCCACTCCCGATTCTTTCTATTCTCTTTCTCTTACTCCGAAATTTCGTTGTCGTCCCTCTCCTCTATCATTCCTTATTCTTTCGCAGAAATAGCTTACCCCTTCACCGGGCGAATAATTTTTGTATCGATCATATCAATTTTCCCTTTTAATTCTCATCGAGTAAGTAACGTTTGATTGAAAAAAAAAAAAAAACGAAGGAATATCCTTTACCGTCTTACGCTATACAATAATGAAACATTGAAAAATGTATTCTCCTCGGAGAACGTAAAAAATAAATAAAAATAAATAAATCAACGAGGAATCTTATCGAATTACTCGAATGAATATATTCACGTAACGGCAAAGGAGAAAGAATATCACGAGGAGAGAGAACTTTCGAAAAGATATCGTTCTCGATTAACGCATATCGGGTGGAAGTGTTGCGGTATCCAACGATCGAGCGCGGCTTCCTTCGCAAGAGATATCCTCCCTACTACTACTACCTACTACTACTCTTCAAAGTCTCTCTCTCTCTCTCTCTCTTCAAGATTCCCTCCCTCCACAAAGGGGCCTCCACGAGATTTTACCTTCCCGTTTCACCTCCGTCTTTTTCCCTCCAGCTCGGAGGACGGCCCGTCGAGTACTGACTTCGCGATCCCAGAAACATCCTTCGCGTTCAAGAGACCACGTGACTTGCTCGAGCTCGCGTTCTCGGGGGCATCAGGTAGGCACTCGCTCAGTGCTGGTATTAACCGGCTATGGACGAACATACACCACTATATACGTATACGTAACGTGTGTGTACTCGCGCGTGTGTATGTAATATGTATGATTCCTCTCTCTCTCTCTCTCTCTCTCTCTCTCTCTCTACCTACAAAGAGAAGAGAGAACAGATACATCAGCTATGTTTCTCGTACTTGGTACACGGTTGTAGGTGTAACGTCAAGCTCTCGGCATCGTTGCCGTCCTATCGAATGAGAGAGAGAGAGAGAGAGAGAGAGAGAGAGAGAGAGAGAGAGATGGAAAGTAGAAAGAAGACGAAGGAAAGAGATAGAAAGAAGAGAGAAGGAGATAAGGGAAGGGACCCATTAGGTGTCCCCTGCTTCCTCCTCCTCCTCCTCCTTCTCTTCCATCACACCGACCTGCCAACCGCCGTTCCAGTGCCGTATATGTTTTCTCTTGGGCCCAACGGTTTTTTCCCTTTTTTTGTTCCTTTTTTGTTATTTTTTTGTTTTCCATTTGTTTCTTATGAAGCATAAAAAACCGAAATACGCCGTTTCTTTCGATAATATTCTCTGATTAGTCACTCGTCGTCCTTGCCTCCGCTTTGCCATAATACGACTTTCTACGATACATTCTTGGACTTTCTTCATAATTCTTCCTTTTTAATTGGCTTTGAGATTTGTGTAAACTTGTCAGATTATTACGAAGTACGATCATATTTCATTCGTAACGCAACGCGATTTGTTCAAAACGATATGCATATATATATATATATATATATATATAAGGGATATAAATCGATTTGACCTTGAAAACGTACGAAAGAATTAACACACGTCTATCTCAAAAGAATATTTTATCGCGTCTCGGAACAATGCGTCGCACGAACGATTACAACACGACTTACGAATGATGATTGAATTACAATGTTTCCCTTTTTTGTTGGTTTTTCTCTCTCTCTTCTCTTTTCCTTTCCTTCCTTCCTTTTTTTTTACCTAATAAGCGCACGAACATTTCTTAATCGTTATTGCCATGTCCGACACATTTCGTTCTCAATTTAATCATTTTATCAATTTACATACATACATGCGCATTTCTTCGTAATGTTCGACTACATTATCTTATCGAACTTCCTAGATTTAACAAGGTTAGAAAATACAATAGAAGTAATTAGTATCATGACACTTTAAAGAAACCATTTCCTCCATTTACTGACAAGAAAAGTCGCTTGTACAACACACGTGCAAAGCACGCAAATCAGACGCTCGTATTATAGGTCACGTGTGTCGTCGTAGTAGTAGTAGTCGTCGTCGTCGTCGTCGTCGTCGTGGTCGAATACCTAATTAATAATTCAATGAAATTCTTAACAAGTTACACGGAGTGGCTGTATAACATGTAAAAAGAGGAAAGAAGGACAAGGAAAAAGGTAAATGTGATTTTTTCTTTTGACCAGAAGCATGCGTTCGACTCAAAGTGTACAAATTCATTTATCGAAATCGTCGAGTAAAAGCTTTACCATAAAAAAAAGAAAAAATTAAAAAAAAGAAAAATAACAAAATAAAAGAAAAATATGAAATGTCGACGATTGATATAATTATACTGAAAACAAATTTTTTTTTTTGTATAAAATTACATGCATTATGAATATATAGAAAATGATAATAATTTGTGAATATAATACAAATATTTTATTATGAAAAAAAAAATTATTTAAATAATACTCCAATGCTCGATTCGATGTTTTTTTTGTAGACATTTATCAGATGTTTCAAGGTAAATATTAATTAAAAGATTATCTTATCTAACCTCAAAAATGAACTTTCGATGATCGATATAAGTATAAATATGTATATAACAAAGAATTATAAAATAAATTGAATGGTCAGTATATTGAATCGAGGAAGAAGGACTATGCTGACAACTCGATTTCGCTCCTTTCTACTGCATTTTGCTCGATTCTCGAGTCAAGCAAAATCGTTACGCATCCTGTCTGGCATTGAATAACACACGCGCGTTCCACTCACTTCGCCTCGGTTATTACGAATGAAGAAAATTGTTTACATATGTATAGAAGATGATGATTTTCTAACGAAAACGAACGCGAATTTCTCCGTTTGTATTATACAATCTTTTTTTATTCATTCGATCGATGGCATTTTTATAAAATTTTTTTCAACGTTCAATACAACAACACATGACTTTTTGTTTATTAAATAAATTATCATGTTTATAGATAGAAACTTGACGAAGAAATAACGTTGTGTTACGTAAACGAAACCGTGTAAGTAGGAGAATCATTGAGGGGTTTTTACACATCGTGCCGTTACGCTTCGAACGTAGTGCAATTTAATCCAACACCTTGTATTTAGCGCCAACGCGAGATTTCGCGGAAAGCTCGCGCGCTTTTCAAAAGAAATAAGTGCCATATGTCTTACATCACTATGATATCATCGTTGGTTGGAATTTTTCTATATATGGTATTCGGTGAAAAACATGTTATCGATCATTTAAAAAAATGTGTATATAAGAACCCTAACTTTTATTTTTAAAAAATCGTTGAAACATATCCTATAAATTTAACCATTTTTAACGATGTAATTTTCAGGTCACACACACACACACACACACACACACACACACACACACACACACACTATAAGTTTAATTTCCTTTTATTTTCATATAATTAATTATTTCATATAAAAAGTTATAAATATTTTGTAAACATAAATTATTCTCAGTATAGTTTAATCAATACAACGCGACTGCTATATTATGTACACACATACGTACACACATACACACACACATACACACACACGCGCGCATATATATATATTTGTTTTTCATAAAAATGACAAAAATTAGGTTATGGAGGATTAATAAAGACAAATTCTATATTTAACGGAGTTGAATTTTAATCGATTCAAGTAGCACGTATAATAAGAGTCAAGGAAGTGTCTTACTGAATTCTTCATGAATTATTACCATAAAATCCTAACCTAATCCGATCGTTAATGTAAAGAAATGTAAAGTTGATGAAAACGTGCGGCAACCGAGACTAACGCGTTTAATAAGTTTATTATGATAACCTAAATAGAAGACCGCTTTCTTCGATCTATTCTGCGCTCGTGACCTACTATAAGTATAGAATGGATGGATATGTTACGTTACGGATCATAAACATACAATTACGCGTTACGAGTCTTAAGTATAACAGATCAACGCCCTGTGCATAAAAACGAGAGAGAGGGAGGAAGGGAGAGAAAGAAAAATTCACATAGGATCTTCATATAATATGTGTGTGTGTGGTGATGTAGATAGATACTTACGTCTACCCTCATCTACGTGTTATCTCGTTTGGCTCATCGGCCAATGTGTGTGACGCGTAATGTCAGCGTAAACAACTTTCGTAGTCGGCAACCGAAGCCATAGATGTGAACGGCGCGATAATCGTTGAATTCTTAAATCGAACGAACACCGTGGCTACTTCTCTCTTCCCCCATTTTTTTTGTCCTTCTTTTTTCTTTTCTTTCCTTCGATTCGTGGTACGCTTTCCAAGAAGTCAAGGAAAATTCTATCTCCTGATTAATTCCAACGAAGAAGGCCAAATTACGAGATACTTTCTAAACTCACACGGCTTATAACAAGACGATATTTTATGGAAGATAAAAGAATACAATCGCGTTCGTTCTTTCTTTCCTTGAAAAATGAAAAAAAAAAAATAATAAAAAAATAAAAAAAATAATAAAATAAATCAAATAGCAACGACAAAGTGACGATACGATCGTGCGGTCGGAAGAGCGCGAAAATTTAAGAGACCGTAGGGTAATATCGTACGAATGACTTTCGATTGATATATTTTGATTATCATTGAGAAGGGTTCATGAACTTTCACAATTGGACAAATGAGGAAGTGCGTGTGTTAATGCGTTACGCATTTACCTGATTATTTGGTGCGTGCTGACACCTGCGGGAACATCGGGAAAACATTTACTCTTTGAACTTCCATTCTTGACGACACATAGGGCACAGATGACTGGTTTGCTGAGAATGCAGCCACTTCATGATGCAATGAATATGGAAACAATGCGAGCACTGCCCCCAAACTGAAAACACGAATCTTCGTGTTAATCGTTTAAGGTCAAGATTTTAAATATTTATGACGGAATTTTAAGGGGTTCAATATGATGAGATGATCGGGCCACGGGGACGCGTACCTAGCGACGACGACCGACCGACAAGCCGTTCCTTAGTTCCGTTTACATGAGCGCGCGCGTGTTAAATGCGCACGAAAAGTGAGGGGGGGAGAGAGGACGTAAGCGATCCCTATTATTCGACACCGGCATTCCGATCGATATTACGCTAAACTCTCAACGCGCAGATGCCAAAGCGGGAATTTACGAAGATGTACGAACTAATTCGATTTTTTTTGTTTTCTTTTCTTTAACCATTTTACATTCATCATTTTTATCATCGATACTTACCGAGGAATCTAATTTACATTGGTTTTTATTATAGGTTAATCATTACAACGATTTACCCATGAATTTCAAATTTGGTAAGAAAAAAAAAAAACGAAAAATAATTGTCCGAACGGAGGATGAAATTTACGAAAAGATTAAGAATTTATACTCGATTCGAATAATTTTTGCTGAAAATAAGTTTTTATATAATTAAATATGTAATATAGTAAATGAATTGTCAATACCTAAAGGACAATCATCTCCCGGTATTTTGCAGTCCGGGCAGCTAGCATCGAAAGGCATCCGACAAATTCCGCAGTTATCATCGTTAGCTATCCAACGCCAGGTGGCGACACCTGTCCAGCCTAAAAAATTAACACCATTAATTCAATATATTTATTTATTTTATAATAGATATACAATTTATTTGCTTTACAAAATATATATATAAGTATACTTACTTTTTATCGTGACTTTCATTCTGATAGGTTTCGTATTGTACAGGTAAAGTGTATGACGATTTATTTGAACCACTAATTAAAAAGGTTAGAATATAGAAGTTCACTCAATTTGCGTACGCAAATGAAAATTTGGAATTCGAAGATATTTAAGTTTTTCAACGACACTTCACTTGTTTTTTTTAACATGTAGACTAAAAGGAAAATGAAGATATTAAAAGAAATTATAACAAAATTACACAATGTTCACGATATAATCCGTTAACATGGCCTATACTCCAACGAAATATAACATGTGAAGTCAATATCGTCTTGCAACGCCCTCGTGCGTAATAAAATAAGAATTAAAGAGTGATTGAAGCTTTCTCATTGACTTTGATAACATTAGATGAAATATTACTAAGATCAATTATTAAATTTGAGTTACCGACTGAGAAAACTGGAATGGTAACACAGTTGCATATCGAAACGAAAATCAGTTGAAACTTCGAACATTTCTTTTTTCTTATAATTTCATACATATATATGTACTATTCAAATTATTTAACTAAATAATTCTTATACTTCCAATTACAGAAACATATGCCTCTATAAATTCAAATCGGAAAAATATTATAATAGTTCTAAGATAATACAGAAATTCAATAATGATTTATAAATTTCATTTATAAATTGTAAGATCTGTACAATTTTAAAACGCATTCGTTTAGCAGCTTAAATGGATTTATTTTATCGAAGTAAACCTCAGATGTGTATTTGTAACACAGGATACGGAATTTTTTCGTCCCTAACACTGATTTCAGCTTACTCAAAGGAAGGATCAATTTTAAATGGAATTTCTCGACTTTCTACCTGCGCTTTCCAGTTCCTTTAAGAAGTGAACGGACATAAAAAGTAAAAGAATATACAGATACGTGTTAAAGTATGTGCCCAGAGGGGAACAGGCAAAACGTTTTTGAAAATTGCCCTCAGCGAAGAAGCATTTACACGTACGGCATATCCACAGCTATTTTGTTTCGCATGATTCATAGATATCGTTTTTTTTTTTTCTTTATCGAGATATTATATAATAACGCAGGAAAAAAAGATACGAAATCAAATAAACGTCCGTACAGATTGAAATACCCGTCGATACTTATAATCACCTTATACTCTTACAATTTCAACGAATATTATAATAAATAACAAATAAGTATAACATGGTTTTTATCTTCGGTATTGAAATATTTCTAACTACGCTCATCGTGGAAGATTATTTTTTTACAAAGAAAGTTACGTCGTTCGTTCACCACGGCCGATCGAAGATGTAAAGTCCGGTAAATCTCAGATCTCTCCCCACTTCTGGGCCTGACGAAAACAAACGAATCAACCAACCAACCAGAGGGCGATCGGTTGTTCCCGCGCGCTAAGCCAGTGGACTCATCCGCGTGATCGCGTCCTGGAGTGCAAGAGGTTTCTTGGTAGCCGCCATGTTGTTAGTGCTCAACTCGGACGTGAGTTCATCTTGGATGTGTTGCAGCGGAGCCGGCATTTACGTGGCTATGGCTCGACAGAGTCTCCCTACTTGACTACTTTACCGAAGGGGAGTTCTCGGCTCTAATAACACGAGGGAAACCATACAAAAAAGGAATCTAAATTTCAAGCGAACAGTAAAACGCGAGACTTCTCAAGCTTCGTGTGGAGAACTTTCGATCGGTTAGTTAAGACGATATACGATTTTTTCTTCTTTCCTTTTTCTTTTTTTTTTCTTTTCTACGGATAAAGTTCTTCTCATTCGAAGCAAACGACGAAGACGTTCCTCTCGAGGAATCGGTGCCCCCTTGAAAAAGATACGGCACTGTGCACTCTCTTACGGTGAAATGCGGCCCCGCGTCTCGAGGGCCAGCCTGTGCACCGTTGAACGCGGCACTATCCGCACACAAGTTTCTCTGTGATCTTAGATAAAATAAGTGCTAATACATTATACAATATATTTCCTTCTTTTATTTCGTTATTTGCTTTTACGTTAAGAAAAAAAAAGAACGTAATTACTAGTTAAAGATTTCAAATTCAGCGTTTAAAAGTGCAACGTTTGAAGAAGTATTAAAACTAGCTAAAGAAAGAGAAAGAGAGAGAGAGAGAGAGAGAAGTATCAACGAGAGAATGCAGCATCGTGAAGGTCGAGTGAGTGACAGATGGCACGCGAAGGTAGTACCAGGAGATTGTGAGAGTTCGTGCTTGCGCACCGATGCAACGAGGAAGGCGGTTCTTTGAGTCGATGCTGCGTGTCGTATTCAGAAGCTCGGCCGCGCCTTAAGCGTTTACAATGACGGTGATATCGTGAGCAAAGGAAAAAGAAAAAAAAAGAAAGAAACAAGGAAAACAAAAGGAGAGGGTAAGAGGAATTAAGAACGTTGTTAGTGTGTAGTATGTGCGAATTCGACGCGAGAAGAAACGAAAGAAGAAGAAGAAGAAGACGAAGAGGACGAAGAGGTAAATTCGAGAGGGGTCTCCTCTTCTCGTGTAGGTAGTACTAGGTCTGTGGACAAGACAAACATACCGATCGAGTGAGTGAGATAGATAGAGAGAGGAGGCCGGTGTACGTCTGACTGACCTAGATTATCGTGGTTTGGACGAGACGAGGGAAAAGAAAAGACAGCAGGAGGAGACGCGGACTATCTGAAATGGGCCACGACGCAGCCTGGAGCTAAATTAGCCGCGATGTCCAATAAGAGTAAGACTCAGCCGCAGCAGCAGCAGCAGCAGCAGCAACAGCGTCCATCGCACGTGATCAAGCCAGTGGTGGATCAGGTGCCACCGCGGTATCAACCGCCGCCGCAACCTACCAGCGGCATCCTGAAGAATCATCCACACTTTAGCAGTACCACTACAGTACCACCACCACCACTATCGACAGTCAACGCAGTACTTCAAAACACCGGTCAGGGTACGGCCTCGACCTTGACTCATCATCATCATCATCATCATCACCATCAGCAACATCAACAAACGACACAAGGAAGAAACCCGTCTCAGCAGAAGGATGCCCAAGGCAAATATTCGCCAAGGATAGAACACAGGCATCATCCACAAGGTGCTGCTGCTGCTGCTACTACTACTACTACTACTAATCTCTTAACCGGTGCAGCCTCGGCCACGGCTTCCGCCAAAAGTCAGGCTTATCTTCAAACTAAGATCGGACAAGGACAATATCTCCCACCTAACAGTCAGTATCCTACCATCAGCAGCAGTAGTAGCGCTAGCAATCAACCTGTACCGAGCAGACAGAGGATCACCGACGAGGAGTTCCTTAGACTCGGTCCCGTGGAGATGCTCAAGTTTGTGCGAAAGACAGAAAGTGACATCGCACGGCTGGCTGCCGAGCAGAATCGTCAAATACAAAGCTTGGTGAGTAATCCGTCTTGGCGGTATATCTGTGTCCCCACGTGGGGACCGGTGTTTCCGCATGTTTTGTTAATCGATCTTCTGTACTTGCAAATATACTGTTCTCGTCGAAGTATAAATAATTCATGTTTTAATGAATCGATACGGATATCATGAAAATTTTTAATAATACAAAATAAAAAAACAAATTTTTTAATATCTATAAATCTTTAAATTACGTGACTTGGTGTATCGAGTAAACGCAACGTTATATTTTTATCTGCATGCGTGTTGATATCATTGATAATGTTTACTTTTTTTTTATTATATTTAAAATATAGGATAATATTTTTCTATAAAACAAATTTTTAAGTAATATTTTTCATGAAATAAACGAGTGCAAATTTTGTAACAACACTTACGTTGAATCTTTATTTCGTTACCGCGTTGAGAGAATAAAAGTAGGACCGTACGCAATATACGGAAGTTTTTGAAAGGCTCTTCTAGGTCATACGCGGGTCGAACTCGCAATCGTAATTTCGACCGGTCACGCACACCTAAGGATCGACAGTGAACGAAAACAGGCGGATTTTTTGTCAAGTATGTAAAAAGAAATAACCAACGGATAAAAAACACGATAATCGAAAGAATGCGTCACGCGTTTCGAATGTTACGTGCTCGAATAATGTATGTTTTTTATATATATATATAGACACGTGGTACGAAATGGCGTCACGTGACGGTATATACTCGGGCGATTTACGAATATTTATTTTATTTTATTTTTTAATCAATTATATCATTTATATAATAATATATAAAATTAATATTCATTTATTATATTAAATTTATATTACATAAGATTAAGAGATAAAAAAGAAAAGTAAAATAAAATAAAATAAAATAAAATCAATTGGTTTCCAGCTCAGTGAGCTTCGTGCGCTGAAGGAGGCCAACCAAAGACTCAGCGACGACAATCAGGAGTTACGCGATCTTTGCTGTTTCCTCGACGATGACCGGCAAAAGGGCCGGAAGCTGGCAAGAGAATGGCAAAGATTTGGTAGGTACACAGCCAGCGTTATGCGACAGGAAGTATCGGCTTACCAGAATAAATTACGGCAACTGGACAACAAGCAGCAGGAGTTGATAAAGGATAATCTGGAACTGAAGGAGCTCTGCCTGTATTTGGACGAGGAACGAGGGGGGGTTCAGAGGGACGACGGGGATGGATCGAGTTCGAGTACGAACGCGGAGGAAACCGCACCACCGAGGCCGAGACACACTTCTACATTTAACGGTAAATCCTCGTTCGAGATTGGCGGTTACACATTGACGATGTAAAAAGAAAAGAAAAGAAAAGAAAAAAGAAAAATTAGAAATTAATTTGATGAAACGTCAAGTAAAATACATTATGTTCCGTCTACCGACCTGAGATTGAATAAAAAGATTCGAATGACGAAGGTTCGCCTTGATTACAGACCAAACTATGCAATATGTAAGAAGTTTGGAGCAACGTGTCAAGCAGTTAGAGGAAGACAAAAGTGTTCTACAGGCAAGGGCTAGGGGATGGGAAGCATTGCCAGGTGAAGTCTGGGAAAATCCAAACAGTCCGAGCGATAATTCTCATATCGGAAGTAGACCTGAGGCTGTCGTACGAGCTCTTCAGGTTCTCGAAGTTAGAGAACAGTTGGAAAGAGAAGGTGGACATGACGGCGAAAAGGCTCTGGTTCGAGAGATGTGTAATGTAAGTTATTTTTAAACATTAACGAATTACGAATTATAGTTACGAGACATTTCTTTTTTTTTTTTATTTTTTCTTCTTCTAGGTCGTATGGCGTAAGTTGGAAGAAGGGCCGCAAACAAGGCATTAGAAAAGGTTCTAAAAGTGCAAATTTATCGATTACGATATTAGAAATATTTTTACGCAATATTCCAACGCCTATGGCGTGTCAATAGTATTATAATAGTTAATATGGCCAATGTGTTATGTATTTTATAGATTTATATATATATATATAAATATATATTATATATGATGATGTATATGTTTACACATATGGATTCGTTCCAAGTGAAAGCGTTGTATTATCATAGCGATAATATCGATCTATTTATGTAAAACTTGTAGTGCCGTTGGCTTGCCTAGATCGACTGTTAATAAACTCTATTTTTATTAAACTATGTTCTTTCATTTGTTGTTTGATAAATTTTTTTGCTTAAAATTAGACACTTTTCTTTTTCGAAGTTCGAAATAAACGTGAACATATAGTATAAAACGGGCCTCTCAGAAAAGTGAACTTTTTGCGGTATCGATCTTTCGCTTTCTACCTAGTTAATTATCCACATTGTTTATTTTGAGCCGCTTTTGAGGATAGATTTTTCTCTTTTACCTACGTGAAAACGATTCCGTGAATAAGCAAGTACTACGTAACGCTGTTCCTATTTTTAAACTTTGAAAAGATCCCATCTCTCAATGGAGCTCTACACATTGCCCTAAATCTACTTCGGTCCTGAAAATATTGGCATCTTTAGTTCAGCAAAAAAAAAAGAAAAGAAAAAAATAATAATAAAGGCAAAGATATAACAATTTCTTTTCCTACTATTATAAAATACCAAAAATTACACGAACCATAATATAATGTTTCGTAACGATGAGAATGTATAGTTAGAACAATCTGTTATAAATATAGAAAATGTGTAAAATATAAAAACAATTATAACTTATTAATTATCGCGAAAGAAAACTTTAAATGTAGATTCCAAAAAAATTGGGATTGAAAAGTTGAAGTCGGTGACCTTCGACCATGGCGAATACTTTGATCATCGTAAAATTTTGTCGGCGAGTTTGCGCCGGTCCAGTCAAAGAGGAAAAGTGGGGATCGCATCGGACATTGGTGTCAGAGAGATGAGAGTCACCGGTGATGTGCGTGTGCGGAGGCCTCGCGGAGGATAACGCAAGGTTCATCCTCCTCGCCGTCGTCCTGGCAGCTTACATGCTCGCAGGCGCGACTCTTTTTCAAATACTAGAGGGTGACCTTGAAATACGACAGGTAAGAGGATTAATTTTATACCTTATACAATTCATATACTCTTCGATTTTCTAATAAAAATGAGAAATCTGTCCTTGACAATATTTTACAATCGTTGAAAATTGTTTTAATGGAAATTATTGAAAATTAAAAATTAATCTGCCCTTCTGGATTATGTCCGTTTTCATGGTACAGATCACAAAATTCTTTTTCTAACAAGAATCTAATAAGACCTTGGCAATAATTTGCAAATTTTTGCAAATTATTCTCAAACATATGTTCGAACCTTTATCGATTGTCCCACATTTCATAATGCATGTTACAAAATATCATTTTTTAATAGAAAATTTTTATCGAAAATTTAACGAGCCCTTGGATAATATTTCGCAAACTTTTGAAAATTGTCCTACGAAAGTTACTACAAAAATATATATTGATGCATTTATCGATTATGTTTATCTCATAATATATAGGCTGCAGAATTTTGGCGGGTGTACCACGCTTTTCGAAAGCATCACCTGCGTGGTAGTCCACTAGCGCTTCAAAGATTACACGAACTTCTTTACGCCTACGGAAATGCTTCCTCTGCCGGTATCATTAACAAAAGACGACGTTGGGATTTTCCTGGTAGCTTTCACTTCGTAGGCACCATCGTTTCCACGATTGGTAAGAAATATAATAACAAAGTATTTTTTGGAATTTAAAGCATTTGTAAAGCACTCGTACAACGACCGACGATAAATGGGGTCACTAGACGAAGCGTTGTATTGCATCTCATTAAGCTTTGTAATCCTCTTAAAAGATTTTCTTAAAAAAAATATATATATATATATCTAACAAGCCATATCTTCTTTCTTGCTTGTTTAATTATTATTATTATTATTATTATTATTATTATATTCATTGTAATGATATTATCATCGAAATTTGTATTTCGTCCAAATTGATTGTATTTATAAAATTTTTACTTCACATTCTGTGACAATGATCTTTTTGTCGCAACTTTTTTAGTTAAACGAAACATACGTAAACGGAATATAAAAACGTATGTGATAATATTTACGGAATTGGTACGTTATCGCGTTAGAAGGTGGTCGTAGCGATACGGAATAAAAGGACTACGGTCATCGGCCCCTTCAAGCGTGAGAATGCACGGTGAATTCTGGAATGCTAATATCTTGCGACCTAGTCTAGTACTTACTCTCTCGACAACTCCTTTGGCCGTCGATATGCACGCTCGCACGTACACATATGTAGATTACTCCCCTTGTAGAAAGATTTTTAGTAAATGGGTTTAATGTGTGAATCTGGATCCTCTTTCAGGATACGGAAGTACCGCTCCTCAAACCATGGCAGGACGAGCAGCTGTTGTTCTTTATGGATTCTTTGGTTGTTCTGGTAATAATAGTTACGATTTTATTCCATGGCTCAATTTTTAACGTAAACAATTTAAACATATAACAAATATAATTGATAAATATAATTTTATTAAAATATGAATTTATTCATATCGAGAAGAAGAAAAAAATAATTATAATAATATTATTTCTATTAATAGATTCTTACTTTAATATATACCGCTCGATACACCCTTACCGTTATATTCGACGTATATATACACGGTATATATTAGACTACACTGAGTTAAAACAAAGTAGGACGCTGGCCTATTTATACAGAACAAAAGAATGAGTCTTCGACGTATAAATTGCAATAGGCATAGTTTCTCTGTAACATCAAGAAATAGAAAATGGTATACAACAATGTCCTATTTGCGTGGATACATGAAATATCCCGATATAACTTGAATTTTTCAATTTAACATTAAATCTCCTACATAGAAAAGAAAGGAAAATAATTGGAAAGTTGAAAAACCAATATAAATAAACATGATAGCGGATCAAATAAGAAATAAAATTCCAATAATATAACAATTGTGTTCTTTGTGATCTATTAGGTGGTATCCTGTTCTTCAATCTCTTCCTTGAAAGGATCATCACATTTTTGGCTTGGATTTTAAGGAGTATTCACTTGTACCGCGTAAGAAAGCATCTTCGACAAAATTCAACGTTTTCTCGACGAGTATCCAGGCTATCCAATCCAAGATCGTCTCTTCCGGATATCCTCGACGATGACGACGAAGTCAGTTTAGAACAGTGGAAACCAAGCGTTTATTGGGTCATGTTATATCTCTTATTAGCTTCTTGTCTTACTGCATGCGTCGCTGCTGCGGTTTATGCACCGCTAGAAGGGTGGGAATACTTCGACGCTCTCTACTTCTGTTTCATTAGCTTTACCACCATCGGTTTCGGTGATTTTGTCAGTACACAAAAGACGAATTATCCGTATGTCCATTGGTACGTAAATCGTATTGATACGTTTTTATTCGTTCATTAACATTTTCAGTAATTCAAAACTGAGATTTACATTTTTACAGGTATAGATTTGCCAATTTTGTCTTCCTCGTTATCGGCTGTTGCTGTATTTATTCATTATTGAACGTAACTTCAATAATTATCAAACAAGGTTTAAATTATGTGATAAACAAGTTACAATGTGGTAATCAAGATCTTGCCGCGCCACATCTACCCAGAAGAAAGTCATCCGTGTCTTCTATATATTATTCCAAACGTAGGTCTATGAAACTCGTTGGTAAAGATTCGATCAGAGCTGCGGAAGACGATTCCGATGGTTCTAGACGTATGTCTGGGGAATTGATCTCGATGAAAGATTTCCTCTCTGCCAATAAAGTATCCTTGGCTGTGATGCAGAAACAACTTTACGAGACCGCTCAAATGCAAAGGGATGGTTGTGGTCCAATAGCAACAACACCAAATCATCAGGCATCGGTGTTCAAACCTGGTGCAGTTGGTCCTTTAGCAATTGCTAGCGAAAAATTTGAAAATAAAAGTTCAATAAATAGGTAAAAAATAAGTTAACGAATCGTAGCCATTTCACTTACTAGATTTACGATCTTTAACTAGTTGTCTCTTTTTAGTTTTTACAATACGCAAGTGCACTTTGTTATTGTCACAAGTACGCAATATGTTATTATACAATTACAATGTTTTAAAGTATCCTATTGAAATAAAATCTATATTACAATTTGATACGATGGCTAGATCGATTGTTTCTCTTTTTCTTTTTATAAAAGTAAGTAGATTTGAACTATAATTCTCGATAAATTCAAATATATTTCTTGAGTTATTACTACGTATCACTATATAATAATAATAATCATTATTATTATCGTAACGTTTTTTTTTTGTCTCTGCATACTATTCAGTGAAACGTGGTAGAGTAAGGAAAAGATACGTGTAGAAGTAAAATGATTGTGTCACTTCCTTCTCTGATTTTGGTAAGCTGAAACATATGTATAAGAGGAATTAAAAAATATTGAAGAAATTTGATCATTTAAAAAAATTTTATGTAAAATCTTTCGACATAATATTTATGTCATACCGGTGGTATTTTCCACTAATAATAAAATATGAAAAAATACTAATACATCATCAATGAGGTATATCACACATACAGTTAGATATATCGATCATCCAATAACTTTATTTAAATCATGTTTACAGTACAATTTGCCATGTACTCAATGACATCAACAAACATGCAATCTTTTGTCTTCGCATTTGTAATAATGTGTGTTACTGTATGCATCTTGTGTAAGTAAAATAAATGAAAAATCATTCCTGTAATATGAAAAAGAATATTTCATCTTATGTGATAAAACTAATATAATATATTTAAATTTTACTATATTATTTTATAATCGATGAACGAGTGTGAATCCGATGTACAATCTAAAATTCTTCAAAATAAGAATACTACGGATTTTCACAACCTTTCAAATGAGTAGCTCTTGTACTTTTACGGTATTTTTTTTTTGTCTTTTTTAATAATAATATTCAGATAAAAGGGATTGTTAAATGTAAGGATAAATTATGTGTGCTTAATGTATTTCTATTACACATTACATATCATAACACTACGAAGACAAAAATTTTCTCCTTTCCTGATTAACTACATTTTTACCTTGTATCTTACGTCGGCTTTAAGCGGACATCCTAATTCAATGATCGAGGAGGATGCAAAAATGTTCACACCGCGATGGTATGCGTATGAAACTAGATATCGAGAAACGATTACGTGAAAAACAATGTATGTGTGTATTTCGTTGGAAGTCACTAAGAAGGAGAAGGATGTGTTCCGCTCTAAACGTGAAAGACAAATAGTTTACGAGGAAAATTTATGAATTACGATAGAGCGAAAGTGAAACGTACTATCGTTTTTTTTTCTCTTCGAAGATTGCAATCGTTCGAAAAATCTACAGATAAATTTTTTTTCGTTTTCTTTTTCCTTTTTTTCTTTCTTCTTTTCTTTTTACCGTTAAAGCCAAATGTGTAGTTGAACAGTGATTTAACGTCATGTCTTGCAAGTACTACATTCGGTTTGTAGTCTATCACAAAAAACAATCACGTTATACAGACGAAACCACGGTGATCTAAGATGCAGTAAGATCATTTAATCTTTTAATTTAAGCCAAGCTTAAACGTTTAGAACGTAAAGCATGTCGAGTTTTATTAACATCCACAATAGACTCTGGCAATAAATTTAAGCTTGGTTTAGACTTAAAAAGAAACTATTAGACCTAGCACTAGGTAAGTGCTGACAGTAACAATGATTTGTCCTACCTTCTGATGCTCAATATCCATAATGTCTTGTGAATGAAGTTTTCAATAATATACAAGACAATAGTACGTCTATTGCAAGTATATAATCTTACCGTTTCTTGTTCATTATTACTCTTTACGTCATTAGGCTTTTTTTAGTATCAAGGCTCAGACAAAGTACTCGTAAAGTCGTGTATGTGTCATTCCAACAAATCCACTGAAGTCGTCATCGTCAGTGACCATCATTGCAATTCATACAATTGAGACAACAACGCTCAGTGTTTCGCACTGGCGTTGACAAAGCTGCGTTCCAAATACTCTCAAGTAGAGGTACCATAACCACACTTCTGTCAGGCAAACAATGCCTTTGTGTTTGGTACTGGCAGCAAAAAAGCACAGCCCTTTTTGACTATGCCACAAAGTCACGAGATTCATATCTCGATAAATTGGCAAGAATTCCCGACAAAGCGGGTGTGTCATTTCTTTCTTCAACGTATATCACGCATACGTACAAATTGTTGTCCAACCAACTCCAAACCGTTACTTATTAAATCAACGTCATTTGATATTTTCATTATTTTCTGCTTAAAAAATTCTCCGTCTACGTCGGATGGTTGAATATAATCTGATAACATGAAATTGTTATCATTTAATGTAGGTGGTTGGTTTTGATTTTGTGGCGGACGACTTCTCGATCGCGGAACTTGTTCCGCTGGTTCCATTAAATTCGGATGTTTCTTACGTTGATGTTGTAAAAGTTTGGCCTATTGAGAGAGAAAGAGAGGGAGGGGGGAGGGAGGAAGAGAGAGAGAGAGAGAGAGAGAGAGAGAGAGAGAGAGAGAGAGAGAGACATGTATTATAACAAGAAAAAATATATCATATTAAAATATTGTATTTTAATTAAAAATATGCATTATTTTATTTACCTTACTAGCATATTGTTTATGGCACCATTGACACCCTTCAGGTATAGTTGCAATACTTCCAACTGTCTGACTAAATGTTGGATTAGGCAGACTCGAATATTCTGATTCTTTTTGACGATTACTTGGTGGTAAGGCAGCACCTGGATGGTTCTTCATGATATGAGCTTTACGTTTACTGCTGCTTTTATATACCTTTATGCATTTATACAATAAATATATAAATATTTACAAATGTGTGTGTGTGTGTGTGTGTATATATCTTGTGATTGTTATATTATTGTATTATAATACGATACCTTATCACAATATTGACAATAATAATCTCTCGTTTGTCTCAAAATTGGTAAATTTAATTCGGGTATAGACTCTGGAGCAACATCTGGATGTCGTTTTGCTAAATGATTTACAAGCATTCCTCTTCGCTTAAATCCTACCAGACATTGATGGCATTTATATATGAAACGATTGTAATCATTTGGATTTACCTAAATAAAATGTACAAACATTATTATATACTTATTTTAACTATAGAAAAAAAAAAAAATTTAGATGTAGATATATATCTGAATATATTTAGATATTTCTTTATTATTTAAATCATACCTTTGGCACAAACTTCTTTGCTTGATTATTTTGTACTGTTTGTTCTTGATTTATTTTCTGCGAATTATGGATTCTATTCATGTGTTCCTTAAGTTTATCTTTTCTTTTGAATTGTCTTCCACAATCAGCGCAGTGAAATTCCCTATAAGAAAAATAAACATATAATAGTATAAATAAATATTAATTTCTATAATATACAGATCGATATAACTAATATGTCTTACCTGTGATCAGAATGTTTAAGTAAATGCATTCGTAATTTATCCACTGTAGGAAAACGCTTTATACAAAACTGACACTTGTGTTTTCTTTCACAATGATGAGTTCTTATATGTTTACGAATTACTGAATATTTAATAAAATTTCTTTGACAATGAGGACAGGTAAACGTATGATCTCCATTTCTATGTGTCTCAACATGATCTTTTAACATCATACCTTGATCAAAGAGTTGTCTGCATATTGGACATTCATACATTTGCTTATTTTCTAAAAAATCATATAAATTTTTGTTTAGATATAATTATATATATATATATATATATATATATATATATATATATATATATTGTTGTTGATATATATCAATATCCATAACAATATATATATATATATATATATATATATATATATATATATATATGAGTTGTAATCTAATAAAAATTTATTAAAATTTACCTCTGTGCGTTTTTAAATGACCAGATAAAGCAGAATTGTTCATGAATCTTTTCAGACAAATGCTGCATGGCAGTGGCTTTTGGTCCTCGGCACCATGCACCAAACAATGTTTCTGTAGTCGTACTTTGGTAGCAAAGCGTTTATAACACATTGTGCACTTATATGCGGCGACCACTGAAGTCAATTTATTACCTTTTGGCATAGATAATCTTCCATGCTGTGAAACATGATTAATTAATTCAAATCTTGTCTTGCATTCTAATCCACACTGTGGACAAACTGTTGATTGACAATTTATTTTATTGTCTTCTGGATTGTGCATTAGATTATGTAATTTAAATAAAGATAGTTTTTTGAAGATCAAATTGCATGTACAACATATCCATTCTTTACAATTATTTTGCCTTGTATTCTCTTTTTCTTTCGAATTTTTGCCTCTGTATAATTTCATATGTCTTGCATGATTATAAGAATTGTTATCTGATCTTGGCCAAATATTCATACTACTGTTATATTCTAATAAAAGAAAAAATATATAATATAAAATAGATAAATACAAAAAAAAAAAAAATAAAATAAAATAAGAATGCAAATATAATTATTTATACCTTTGTCATCTTTCACATCAGGTTTCAATACTGTTAAATTTCTACGTGCTGCATAATCAGGATGGGGTCCTGCTCTTAGTTCTTCTTTTGGTAAAATATTTTTTGTAGTTAAAAATACGATTCCACCCTTCTGTTGACAGATCACTAGATTCTGTTCTTTATATGTAAGTGCAGGCCTCACAAAACGCATCCAATTTGAAGTATCTGAAAAATATATGTATTTTATACTTTTTGAAGTCATAAGGCTATGAATTAGTTTGATCAATGATACTCACTTTCGTCTGAAACATCAACTTTCAAAAATTGTCCTTCTTCCGCTTCATAAAGCAACGGCAATGCATTTTCAAATGGCATGCCATTGTAACCATAGAAAATACCTTCAATAGGACCAAATTGTGTACGCCTATGGATATTGCGTTTTGCAAAAACTCCATATTCAGAACCTCCTGGTATAATATCCACAATAGATAATTTATTTATAGAAAGATATGATCCTGGCAGTGTAGCTATAGCTCGTGATGGTACAGGTTGATCGGCAATTGTACATACATTATGAGAAGTGCAACCATCTTCATTAGTACAAATACCATCACATTCATCGCAGCCTGTAATAAATTGGAACTATACAATAGTTTCATGTATTAATAAATAAAGTAGTTACAAATATTTGTAACTTACAAAAATTTTTGTCATCATCCATTTGTTGCTTTGACTTTTTTGTATTCTTCTTATCGACAGCTTTTTTTTTATTTGCATGAGATAATATTTTATTAATTTGACCCATTTGTGCATTGGCCTCTGTTATTGACTGAGAATTACTTTCTTTTGTTATATCCTTTTTTTCAGATGTATTAGTGATATGATTATCTCCCAGTGAAAGAGTTGGATTTTTCAAAGAATTCATTACATTTACTTGATCATCTTGCATTACTATATAATCTCTCGTTAAAGTAAAATCTGCACCTGGTATACCTGTTAACATGAGTGGAGTCGTGCTCTGCTCCAATTCTGGATTAGGCTCTGCAAAGATTAAATCATTTTACACGTTATTATAAACTCTGTGAATGTTAAATTATTGTCAATACTATTTACCTTGCATTAACATTAATTCATTTCCAACACTAGAAACTAAAGTTTCCTCATTTTCTCTGTCAATAAAATCTGTTCCAGTATCAGTTTGTGCATCTATCGGATTAGTCAATTGACCCACAAAATTGATACTTGATCTTATATTGGATTCATTTGTAGATATCAAAGGAGAGGAAGGACCTTGGAAAATAACAACAGAATTATGAAAAGGAGATGAAGTTAATTGAACTGGAGTCGGTGAATACCTAGCAGCAGAACTCATATTTGGATCAAGTGGACTAACACGATGTTCAAAATCGGATAGAGGAGATGAAGGTCTGGGTGAGAACGAGACCTGCTCGTATGTTGGGAATAAACGTGAATAATCTCTTGATTGATCTTCAACATATTCAACCTAATAGAAAAATAATGTCATCAATATTATTACTTGTTAGAAAAAATTTTCCAATGTCATATTTTACTCACAGTCAAAAATAGTAATCTGTTATTATTTATCTTCTTTGGTTGTTCAAATATTGCTGAGTTAATTGGGTTATCAATTGGCCAAGTTACCGAAGTGTCAGCAACTTTGCCAATATTGGACATATCAAATGTGTCACCAGGGCCCCCCTCAGGAGGGCCCTTTGGATCCATTGTATTTTATATGTTCCGTCAGTGATATTACGATGTGTCACCTATTTCATAGAAAAATAAATATCAGACATGCAATTACCTATTTTTTTTTTTTTTTTTTTTAAAAAGAAAAAATCCACAAAGAAATATATAAGAGATTTAGGCTTGATTAACCACGATCATTCTGCAATATATTCCAAAATTTAAATGCATGACACGTTGACAATATCGATCTATAATTAATAACAATATTTTCTTATTTTATGTTGTGTACTTTATCACGCAGGAGTCTTACCAGCTTCAACATAAATAGAGTTTTAGAAGCAGATTCACTTTCAGGCCTACAATGCACTTGCTGCAGCAGCACTGGCTTGACAACAATTGACGCTAGCGGTTTCCATGTTGGCAATTAGGCTGCATAGAAATAGCGGGAAAATTTCAAATTAACTCAAGCGCTAATATATTTTTTTCATTTTTATCAATATCTAGACAATATCAAATAAATATTAACAATGTAATTTTATTTACGTGAAATCTGCCTCGAAATCTATTTATATGTATTTTACAAAAATAATTTTTCATGTGACGTAATTAAATTTAAAAACATTCGAATAGTTAACAATTTTCATAAATTTTGAGTACAATAAATCATAAATATTTCTCGACTATTGACTAATCGACTAATTAAATGAAGAAAGGGTAATATATGATCAGAATCGCGTGCATAAAAATAGTTTTATAAACTGATTGGATATATGTGACTAACCAGTTTATGGAAACTCCCACTCAGAGGCCCCCTTAGCAACAGAATAAACACGCATAAACAATCCATAACCATAGACTGCTTTTTTTCTCAGACCTATATAACGTATCAGTTATATTAGTTGTTAACTCACGAAGTAATAAAGCGAAAAGTATCATTAAAACATGGTACATCTCGATGAGGTAGATAACCTCATGAATCAAATGATGAAGGTACCAATTTTTTCACATTCTGAAAAGCATCGATTATTGAAAGACGATAATAAAGGCTTTCTCGATCCTAATTTAATTATGGACACGAGACATAAAGTAATTCGAGATACCATGTTCAATTCTGATGCGAATTGTTCTGCTTTGATCGAGGCTAAAAGGTAAAATTAATATGACTAACGTTGTACTACGTCATATCTGTTCAATTTGATTAATATTAATATTTAATTTTGAATTTCTCCTCTTCGTATTCTATATTAATAATTAAATTGATTAGATTGTTGAAAGAAGAGGAAATTAAAGAAATGTGCCTAAAGAAGGAACAAACTTTTCTCGAAATGGAATTAAGAAGGTTCGAAAACGAACTTCATAAATCCCGCCCAAAGTTTCAACATAAATATAGATGCAATAGGAAAAATTTAGCTAATTCAAACAACGAGGATTTCTGGAATATATCCAATAGAATAAAGATGGGCGTTAAAACAATCGATAAATCAAAGGTTGGATTGTATTTTTTATTATTGAATTATATAAAAATATTATATTGCTATATGAATCATTATTAATATAAAATTATGAAATTATAAAGACACAAACTTTTGGAACGAGAAATAAGCAAATGTCCGTCGAAGAATTATCTCCGATATTTGAAAATTCTAATACTGATGAAATCAATAGAAATACCGAAAGTGAATCTTTCGGAAATATTAAAGTAACTATCAAGGATAAAATTAATTTCGATTCGGAGGAAGAACGATTACAGTTAATGAAAAAATATTTTGAATTTTTAAAAAATAATTCGATGGAAGAACGACGATTTCGAGAAATAAAGATAAAGATACAAGAAAATATGGCCTCCAGAAGATTAAAAAGATATTTTCAAAATTGGAAAACTTATATTGAAAATATAAAAAATACTGAGAAAATAAAAAAGGAATCGCAAGATGTATCTCACGAACGTAAGATCGAAATTTTCATTAATGAAATTACCGAGAAACAAAAAGAATTAGGAAAAAATTCTAAGTCACAGACAAAAAGTAATGTATCTTTTAAAAATATACAAGAAAATGAAGATAAGAAAAAATTAACTCGTCAGAAGAAACATTTTGCGTTCGAGTCTCTTGTACAAAATCGTTTAAATGCTCAAAAAGTTATAATCGAAAAGCAAAAATCTAAATTGGCTGAACAAAATAGAATTATCGAGGAATTTAAATTGAAACAAATTCAAGAAGAATTAGTAAAAATGGATAAAGAAACTATGAATGCTGCTAAAGAAACTTTAATGAATTGTGGTCAAAAAACAAGAAGAACTTTAATTCAATTAATGAGACAAGCTGGTCACAGGTAATTTATCTAATTCTGACACAAACGCACAATATTATATTAATTAATATAATTTATATATATATTATAAAAAATAGTATATAGTTATATATAACATATATATTCATGTTTTTTTTATTAAGAGATAAATCTATGACTACACCACAGCAAGCACCAAATCCACCAAAATTCATTATGAGAATGGAAGCTCGAGCAGAGGCAAGAAGAGAAAGATTAAAAAAGGCGAAAGAAATTCGTCAAAAAAAGTTAGAAGAGCAGAAGGTAAAAGAAGAAGCAATTAAACGAGAAGAAGAAGAAAAAAGAAAAAAGTTACACCAAGAGGTCAGATAATCACAAATCAAAATATGTTAATAATATTACATGTATTTCTTAGAAGAATTATTATATTATTTAATATCTTATGTCATGTACTCTGATATTTTTTGATAAAAAAATAAATTATTTCGATTTTAGGCCATGCGAGAAATGAAAAAACTACGTGAAGAACAAGAAAAATGTCGACTGCAAGAATTGGAGAGATTAAAAAAGTTAAATACAATGGCCAATAAATTCTATTGCAAATATTTATTTCGACACTATGTAATAGGACCATTTAAGAAACTCATAGAAATAAGAAATAACAATCTTAAAAAAGCAAACGATCATTATAAAAGATTGTTATTATTCCAAACTTTTACTGTTTGGAGAAGGAGGACAAAAGAACAGTATGAAGTTAAACTTGAACTTGCCATTTCGTTATATGATAGGAATTTATTATGGTACACGTTTAAAGATTGGACGGATATGGTAAAAGAAGAAAATACAAAATATCAAGTTGCCAAAGATTTCTATGATATGAAATTGCAAGAGAAATGTTTCCATGCGCTAAGATCTATTGTTAACCAACTAAAATTAGAATATTTAAAAAATGTACAAATGGCACAGGAATATTATGATAGTAAACTTATGAATAAGTACTTTAACAAATGGAGAGATTATTCTATGATAGCTGAAATAGTTAAAGAAAGTGAAAAACAAAGGAACAAGTGGAGAGAAATAGTACAAAAAATAGTTCCTGATTTTGATCCTAAGGAGAGAGGAGTAGCACTAGAGGATTAAAAAAATCATTTAATTAATCTAGACACTAAAAATAATATTTATGAACTATCTTATATGTGGTGTTTCACATTCTTTTATCATAAAAAATATGCTTACTGCTAAACGTTAACGATATGATAGTTTCATAGATAGAATAATCACTTTTATACAATATAAAGTTCAAAGGTTTTATATAAATTACATATTTTTGATTTTATATTTCGTTAAAAAAAAAAAAAGAAATAAGTAATTACCACATAATAAGTTCTTTATCACAGTTACAATAAATATATAAATATTAAACACAGTAATTTCTTGACACAATACCAGAAATTTGATTTGTCTGGTATACTCATAATACAATATGCCATTATCAAGCATGATATACGTAAATCCTATAAGTATATCACACGATTTATGACACACACACATACATCGAATGTAATATCATTCAATGACAAAATTTATCTTACTGAAGTATTATAATAAAAAGACATCGAAAAATCCGAAAAAAGAAATATGAGTAAGTAAATAATAATATTATCAAAGAAAATCTGCTGTACTTCAAGTATCCGACCTGACAATCATAGTTTGATATGATCATTTTATTCTCTTGACAACAAATAAAATATACTCTGTACAAAGTAAATACAATATCCTAGACTATCTATTATTCATATCTAAGTTTTGCAACAAAATAACCGAGATACATTTTTTAAAATTCCATGATCATACTGATTTCTAGATGTTCGTAAACGACGCTCGTTCGATGTTGTTCCAAGATAAATTAGCCACAGATGATGAATTAAATAACAAAATACTACTAGGCCAACGAGTAGACTGTAGAGTGCTGAGATGAAGCAGAGAGCAATGCTAAAACAATATGTACATTATATTATATGTATATTGATGGAGAACATGAAGCAAACAGTTGCGTGACATGTTATCAATAAATTTTTTATATTTTCAGAGAGCAAATAAGATATATTCCAATGTTTATGACTCTCTTGACTATTATCACTATCTTTTGATTATTAAAGTTTGCATTGTAGACCTTCTGTATCTTTCCAGTTTAGTTCATTTAGTTTTAATATTACAATGACATACAATTATATATTACAAATTACATTCTCTCCAAAGAAAAACTCAAAAAGACATTCCAAGTATGGATTATTTAAATTTATATTTAAAGAATAAACTGTGTTATCATAATGTTATAGGATGATGTAAATTATTATAATCAAATATTTATACATACTCTAATTGATGATAAACGTCACTGCAATCATCCGGTAAGAGCACTGTACCAATTAAAATAAAAGGATGGCAAACGCTTGTCATAGTCAGATTAGAGCCATAAATAAAAGCTATTGCTGAAAATAACAAGCATCCTAGATACCATCGTAAGTTACTGGAACCAATGCAACAGTCCAACCTAAAATTAAATGGCTTATAAACAAATTTATTTCTCTGTAAACAAAATTTCCAAATTTTCAAATATATTTGGACTTACCATTTACAATGATACTCTCTATTAAGTATACACGTTTGACACATTCGGCAATGATAAGCTTTAGGTGGTGCTCTTCTTCTACAAGTTACACATAGCTCTCCACTTCCTTCTCCAAGTTCTAAACCTTGCTCTGTAGCACCTTCCTGAGCAACATGATCCGCATTCAGTCTTGTCTTAGAGCCGCAAAATATGCCTCCAGCAACGCATATTATGAAGAATAAATTTTCCTCTGGTAAAATCTCGAGCAATGGCACAACACTGACTTCAAAAACTATCATTAGCATTAACACGCTCGTGATCGTCCACATAAGAAAAAATTTTGTTCTTAAGAGAAACCTCAAGAAATTATGATGCAAATAATAAACCAAAATTGGTGTAGCAAGAAATATTACGATGGTACAAAGAATTGACTGGGCGGCAATTACTGCTAAAAGAGGTACCGCAAAAAGCGGTATCATAGCGTCAACGGATATTTGTTTAGCACCTCCTCTCCAACCACATGGATTTCGCATTCGCTCCCAAACGGTCATAGTTTGTACGATTGATACAAAACTCTAAGGAACTTCCTTGCATGCGTACGCTTTCTTTCAATTAGAGGTTATGTGCTTCTTCTATTGCGTCAAAATTTAAGTAGGATCCTAAATTAAAAATTTAACCTTTCTTTTCATGGTACATAAAAATATATTTCACGGATAAATTATTAGTAATACTAATAATTTGTAAATAGTACGATACGATTCTACTGGGAATAATAGGAGAATCGATCGATATGAAAACCATAGGACGAAAGCATTTTGCTTACACAACCGCGCAGCTCTAAAGATACACGTACCCCTTTATTTTCACCATATGCATATACCACTATCCAAACTTCAAGCCAAGCGTGTTTATCTATGTATTATTATAAATCATAAAGCTCACAAACAAACTAAAACGTACATATGTATTTTTTCATTAAATTACATTTTTCATTAATTAAAATGTAATCGTTTGCTCATAGATTTTTAAATATTTTTACGTATAACAATTGGTCATTTAAATTGTTTTGAAATTCGCGGTAAATTTACGGTAAATTTGTGGTAATAAGTAATCCTATGTGATTAGCCAATCAGATACAAGATAAAGGGAGAGAGAATGAGAGAGAAAGAGAAAAGAATAATGATGAAGTTGGTTGTTACTGATCGAAGTCGGTGAGAGTCGTTGCTAAAGAGTTGACAGGTCGTGAAAATGTTCCTCGTTTTACGATATTCATATGATTTTTAAGAATCGGTTTATTATTATATCTATACGCACGAGGAAAATAAAGAACAAGAAAGCGTGAAACTGAGAGAGAAAAACATAGAGGCCATCGTTCACTTTAATCCTTCGGTTTGAGATAATTAATTTCAAGCGCCGTAACAGAGATTAGCGTGACGTTCGTCGTGATTTTGTCTCACAGAAATCGCGGATGCAGTGGCGGGAACGTGACGTAAGTTTAAAATTCCACGTAATACGAGTACTATTGCCTTTTAAAAAAAGAATTCGAAAAAAAAGAATACGGAAAGAAATAATCGTTGTATCCTTAATTATCCGGATTTTTTTTACGTACGGCAGATAATCTCGGAAGGTCAGCTTGTTATCGTGCATTGATTTGTTGTTTATCGTATAGCTTGCGATTTGTGACAAACTTTTTGAAGATAATCTAATTACATTATATGTATGTATATATGTATACACAAACCATACATACATCATACATACATCATACATACATCATACATACATCATACATACATACATACATACAACATACATACATACATACATGTGCGTCAATAGGGAGAGAAAGGAAGCTCAAAAGGGTGGGGATAAAAACAGGGGAAAGAAATAAAAGAGGAACGAGAAGTTCTCCAACTACGCGAAGTTATTTGTTAATCGTAAACAAATTTAAGATCAATAATTGACGTAATTATAGAAACTTTCGAATCGTTAATTTTATATCGAAACATTCGATTATTATCCCTTTCTCATTTGATACCAACCGAAGGATAAATCCTTGTCGTAAGAAAAATTATTGATAAGAATTAATTAAAATGACATAACCTTTTCTTATGAAAATTTGAGGAATATCAAGAAATTGTATATAGTACATTTTATGCAGTAATTGATATTGATTATAATTGTAACTGAATTTTTGTTCGTATTGTCCTTTATAATATATCGCATATATAACTTATTAATATATATATATATATATATATATATATATATATATATATATATTTTATTATTATTGTCCTTTATAATATATTGCATGTATAACTTATTAATATATATATATATATATATATATATATATATATATATATATATATATATATATTAAGGTGTCCTATAAGTTTCTTACTTTTTTTTGATGCGAAATGAATATACGATACGGAAGAAACTTAGGGGACACTCTAATATATAACGTAAAATTATTAATCGTTATATATCCGTTGTATAACGAAAACTTTGTGTTTTAATGTCCGAATCGAAAGTCTCTATTTTGTCTCTATCTTCACTGCCTAGGAAAATTACTAAATGTAAATCTCTTCTTTCCCAATATATATTTGGTCTCCCTACGCTCGATACACTCATAAATCTTTCCTGGTATTACTATCATTTTCACGAGTTTGCCTTTTTCCTTGTTATTATCTATAAAAGAATGATTCGTTTTTCTCTGATTCGCGTCTCTTGTTATCATTTTCGCCGAGGCGAGGCTAATTAAAGAACAACAGTAGGGTAATACACCATTAAGATATTTCTTCACCATAATAACGAGTCCACTGTACACATCGAAGATTAATTGATGCTCCTCCATCCGGTGTTGTGCGTGTGTGTGCGCGCGTACGTGCTCTGTGTGCATATGTAATAACGTTTTCGATCATTTGCACGTGTTACTTTGAGTTATCACCCTTTTCAATTTTTTTTTTTTTTTATCTACTTCGCGTCAACCATTTTGCTCAATGATGGAGACAACGATCTCAGCAGGAGTTTATATGTAGTATTAGCATTAATCATTCGTTGAAATCTCTAGAAATCTCTCTACTTTATGTATCAATTTTAAATAATAAAATAGGAAATCATATGATTTATCTTAAGTGTAGTCGTGAAGAAGATCGAAATGAAAGATAAACATAAAAAAAAAGGATAACGACGACAATTAAATAATTGATATCGTTTTATTTAAATCGAATTTTGAAGAGATAATGATTATGACGAAGTCATCGACTCAATAACCCCTTCTTCTTCTTCTTTTTTTTTTTTTTTTTTAACTAAAGGTGACAACCACATTCACTCAACGTTGAATCTTCGCTCGCTCGCTCGCTTTATAGTAAAGATGATTGTAATCGATCGAGAAAATTCTGCATTAATTAATGACTCTAAGTGAACGTAATATAACTTGATATTTTCATAGCAACCGTAAACCCGTTTTCTTTTTCTCTCTCTCTCTTTTTTTTGTTTTGTTTTGTTATATATCCTGAAACTTACGTATATTTATAAATTCGTTCTATATTAATTTGATATAGTTTAAATAAAAGGTCCAATATGAAATTTGCATGATAGAAGTAATTATCAGTTGTTACGCTCCGCGTAGAAACTCCGTCAGAAAGCGATAGGGTTAATTGCGATTAATTACACGAGATAACATAATCATAGCGAATTTTAACTGGGATAAAAATGGACATTTTTCCATATTTCTACTTGTTTTATTTTATTATTTTTTACGATTCTCGTACGAGAACTCTGACTTCAACGGAATCGTAAAACGTGAAGCCCGTCAAGAAAACATTCCATAGACCGATCAAAGTAACGTTAGTATCGTATTGCGTTATCGGAATTTCGAGGGTGAATGCATTGATGTAATCGTTTTTCCTTATCATCTATTTCTATGTATTCCTCCTTTCCCTCTCCTTTATTTTTGACTATTATTTGACAGGGCAAGACGCGGGAGACAATTGTGAATCATGTTTTCTTCGTAGGACGTCGATTGGAATAGCCTTTGGTCTGCGGGAGGCTCGTCCGTATCCACCTCCATCTTTAGCCCCACCCCCGCCTCTACCCCTACCTCGATAACCAACTCCTGCTACTTTCTTCAGGCGTTCATCGTCTTAACAACAGTTCATATGACGATCCTGAAGAGAAGGGTCGCAACAACAGAACATTATAAACGGAATTCCAACTTTGTATTAGTCGGTCATGCAAACGACGCATTAAATTATACCTTGGTAAACATAATTAGACTACGTGAAAATACAGTGAACTAGATTTCTTTGACCGATCGCTAATATTCTCATCGTCGAATTGATTTCATTTCGGTTTTTATCGTTTATATTATGTGAATTATTGTCCTTTTTGTTTTTTTTTTTGTTTTGTTTTCGTCCACTTCGTAGAATACGATCAAGGAGTGACGCTAGAAAGTATTACAATCTCATTTAAAAGATCACTCTAGAATTATATCATAGTGTATAAATTCAACTGATAAATTTAATCGTATGCTTGATATCTCTTTTGCATTGGCATAAGAAGAAAAGTTATCTGGTAGAATACGTCAAAAAATATCTTTTGTTTAGCCAATTGATTTGGTCTTATACAAAAGCATCTCGACTTTGAAAACTTTGTAAGAGTTTTTATTGATATTAGGGCGATCAGGAGGAAGCATAAGGAAAAGAGAGAAAAGCGAGAAAACGGAAAGCAAATTTGCAACGAAGAAGGCAACGACCGTCGGGTATGCTAATGTATCAGAAAGTTGACGGAGCTCGAAAAGATCATAAATCAAAAGTGCCACGATAGCAAAGAGGTCGTGGACCGGGGTCGTCTGATGGTCGAATGTTGAGTTCATTAACAGTAGAGAACGGTCTTCCGAAAAGTACTTAGCGAAGTTACCGAAAAGTTCTTTTTCTTTTTTTTTTTTACCGAACGTTACTTGGTATTCGAAGCTAAAAATTGATCAATTATGATCACAGATATTGTTTGATTCGTTTGACCAACTGCTACCGATTGTTTCATTCAACAACGAGGAATATTTTGATATCGAGGACCTGTTCGATGTCAATTTTTTCTCCATACGGCCTTCAAAGAGGACGGGGAAGATCTATACATGGAAGACAGAGAAACGAACCCTCTTCGACTCGTTCTCGAAGACAAAAAAGCGGACAATCTTATATATCGGATGCTGATAAAGAGGGTGCAACGTTTTATAGTATGGGAGTAAGTCAGTCGACAAAATGTATTAAAGGTCTTGATATAGTATCGAGTCATCATGTCTTATATCTATCATTAGATTTTAATTATTTTCCAAGGGTTGCGACTGTTAATACAAAATAGGAATGAATGTCTAATGATCGTCTTTCTTTCTTTTCTTTTTCTTTTTTGTGTGTGCCAATAATTTCTTCTTTCTTTCTTCTTTCTCTTTCCTTCCTTCCTATTTCTCTCATTTCCTCTATTCGATCGACATAACGAGTTATAGGTGTACAGTAGCTTTCAGGCTTCCCCTGAAAGGCTGGAAACTTGTCCGTCAGAGTTCAAATGGGGGAAGGGATGTTACGTAAGCTGTGGTAGATCGGCTAATCACTCACACGCACGTAAATAACTATGTAAGTGTATGTGTAAGTGAAGAGAAGCTTTGTAGACAGTCGCGAAACTCTGTTAAAGTTGGAAAAGACGTCGTTGAAACAACGTTTTCTTTCTATCTAACCCTTATATTTCTGGAAGAATTCGTATTACGTCGTGGTTTTAATTGTCTTTTCAGGTTGACGTCGATCGATTCGAGGCAGCAACTCAAGAAGAGATCCTGGAAGAAGATCCAAACTTGCAAGAGCTCGCTGCTTGTGATTCCTACGATGTGAGTAGTTTCGAAGACGATGGAAGATTAAAAACCGTCGAGTCCGAGGGCGAAGACGACGACGAAAACCATCACGAACACTTAGGAATGTCTTCGGGTTCTTCCGATAAATTACAAATACTTTGGGATCATTTCATCCACGCTGAACCATTAAGTTACGAGGTATAAATTCTAATAAAACTCTAACATTCCCAATATTTTATCATGTTAACATTCTACACGCATTATTGTTTCAATATGAAGTATTACGCCGGTTTTTTAATTATGCAAATAATAATTATTTTTTCAACGACTATTATATCTCGAATAATTTTATTTTTTCACGATGAATATTTACGATGGTAATATCTTTTTACACGTTTAACATTATCGATTATTTGCATTTAACCGATTGAATCTTTCGTAATCAACCGGTTAGTCAAGTTATTTCACTTCTTTATGCATGTTGCGTATAGACTTTATACGTTTCAGAAAAAATATCATATACTTTAAAATACAATAATTCTTTTTTTTTTTTTTTTTATAAATATTATTATAATACTGAACGCGTTAATGAAAAGGTACGAAACTTCAAATATGTCTTATTTAACAACCAAGATAAATAACGTCTATCTCCTTTCTATTTATTATTTTCTAATCTCATTATCGTAGAATAAACGAGTGATGATACATAAGCGCCTTGTTAGGTTTTTCTTTACTGTAACTTAGAATTAATGTAGTTCGGTAGTTTCTAACACGCATGATTTCACAACGACTTCGTCATTGATTCTTTCACGATTATGTCTCATCTTGTTATCGCTCAAAGATGACCTATACATTGCATATACTTTATTTGTCAATATTATGTTACGGTGTTTGGAAAACGTAAATAATTAAACCTTTTTGTGTATGCTGTTAGATCAGCGATGAGCGACCTTTATCCCGCAGTGGGTTAAATTTCAAATTTCATATGGGCTGAAACGAATACAGTATTAAATATTTATTATAATAATCAGTACAATCTTTATTTTGTTTTTGTGTGTTTTTTTTTTATCTATGGTACGGTATTTATTATTTTTGATATATATTTGCTTGGCTGTTTTTCTTATTAATATACTTTTCAATATTGGAAGATATGTTTGAAATTGCGATTCTAATACAATTTCTTATATCGATTTTTTTGTTTTCTTTTTTTAACATTTTTACATTTTAGCTGATAAAATGCAACGTTTCGTAGATAAGTAGTTTGAGGGTCGTTGATTAGTTATCACTATACCCGAAAGAATTAATCATTGTAATCCGTGATAATCTCTCGTTAAATGTAGATGTTAAAAATAAGCAATTCTTTCTTCTTCTTCTTCTTTTTTTGTTTTCTTTTCCAATACTTATGATTATAATCGTGAGATTACCTTAATTATTACGCATGTTTATGAATTTTTATGAGCAATTTAAAGTAATCTATACTGGTAACATATATCCATTCACTGAAGTCCGATATCTATGATAAGTTACGATCTGTGTTCACTTAAGAAAAGAAGCCTACGTGACCACATACATGCTACGAGGAAATGTAAACCGTTTGTTATTTACGTTGAATGCATACTGGTTCTTTCCATGTTGAGTCATATGTTTATGTACCAAATGACATATTGTAAAAGTAAATAATTCTCATTTTATATACTTACTGTTTACTAAATGTAATAATGTATACAAAAAGATGATAATGTCAACAATACATCTAACTTTGTTTTTAAATTAATCATTAAAAGACACACGGTCGTGACTCTTTCTCTTTTTTGGGCCGAAGGATTTATCGAAAAAATGTTTAACGGTTATGTAATTATTTTATCTCTTTCTTTTCTATGGATTGATTATTACGATTTACAAAAATTAGCGAAGGAATTACTTTCGCTTCTCGTAAAAATTAAGTAAACAGTATCAGCAATTTGTTATTGATTTATAATATTTTCTTTTTTCTTTTTTTTTTTTTTTTGGTTGAGATGAAGAATATGCGATCATTGGTAATAATTAATCATTGATGTTATATTTTTAGAAATCATCTTGGCTCGACATATTTCTGGCAGAGTTACTTGCTCAAGTGAAGGAGGGCAGAGACGTGAAAGATGCCGTTTCCTTTTGGTAATTATAACGATTAAGAAAATATTATTGTAATTTTATTGTAAAGCCATACGTATATAAAAACCATAGCGCGTACGTGTCTCGAAATATTGATAACATGTAAAAAGGAAAGAATTCTTTAGAGGCTAACAAGATAGTATGCATTTCTATGGATCAGTAATGGTGAGACATATATTTTTATCGAACGGTGTCTAATAGTTACCGCAGTATGTAAATATGATCTCATCCTTGCGGTCATGCTGTTACCGTGAGACATTGAATCTATAAGAAATCGAATGTACACGTACACTACTTTTTCTTGATATTTTATCGAACTTGTTTACTAGATTGCTTTAGTTTGTCGTATAAAAAAAAAAGAAATTAAACAAATTATTTTTTGTTCTAACAAATAGTTCGTTACTCGTATTGACCTTTGATGATTGCAAAGAACGATATTAGAAAAAAAAAGAACACGATCGGTAGATATATTACTCGAAGAACTCTTAAAGGATCGCAAAGAGAAAGTTCGAACGGATTATACCTATTCTGATTAACTCTGATCTTTAATATCGACACATTTGCAACACACCGTAACTACACTTTTGTCTCCTTGAAATTCTTAGGAATAATTGTCGTAAGGAATGTCTGTATAAATAATTATGAAGAAAGGGAACAATTTAACGATCTTATCAATACGATAAGTTTAAAGATAAAACCGATAAGAGGATATTCCATAAAAGGAAGATCTGATATAACATGTCCGATATTTTATTTCAGTTCAGTCGGTGGCGGTGGAGTATCTACGCTCGTGGCATGCGAATTGCTTTCGGACGTACATGAACTCTGTGCGAAAAAAAGTGAGGGCGGTGAATTGGTTGGCTTGAGAAGATATTTGGCTCGAGATCGTGGCTGGCGTTGTTTAGCTGTATTGCATTTGTTGGGTGTACGTGGATTATCGTGCGGTCGTGAGCTTGTTGCACTCTTAGTAGCATTATATCCGGTCGCTCTTCAAGAAGATAATTCTTCGGATAAATCCAAAGAATCATCGTCTATTCGCAATCCCTACGTTAAGTTTCATTGCATCGACGACGCAGTCGATACGGTGATCATAGTGCCTCACGTTAAACGAAGAAACATCAAATCGATAAACCGTTGCGTTAAAACTTACGAAGGCAATGCGAGGACGTCGAGAAAAAAAATTAGTAACCGTAAGCAAGGTATCGGCATTAGAATGGCATCGTACAATAATAAACAAAAATCTTTGGGAACCGATGCGAAACTTAACGCGGCGAAAAGCGATAGCAGCGAGTCCGAATTTCTGACGGATGGTATCGATCAGGCACGTTCGTTGACCCTAAAAATACGTTTAAATCCGATGGATTTTGAATACTTCACGTCGGTAGTGAGAAGCGACGAGGAACAGAAATGGCAGGCCGCCGCTCTTTACGAGTTACCTGCACGACCAGCGAAGAAAGTTCCTTTGGATTATGTGGACGAGAGAATAAAGGAGGTGTTGAATGCAACGATGAATAATTTCGAGACTAGTCTCATGATCATACAATTGCTTCAAGGATTAAGGGACTATGATACACCCGCCGAACAAACGCCTGCCGTGCAAGTGTTAAAATTTGCTTTGGATACTCTTTGGTCTCTACAATTTGGTATCGATGGAACTTCCCTCACTAGGATCGAATGCGCCACTTTAAAGGCAGCTGCTGCGAGACTGATGTTAATGGCTTTGGAACGTGTTCTTCGAGCTGACGAACCTACCACCGCCGTAATACACAACGGATTGTTACCTATGACCCTCAGATTACTCGAAGATGCTTGCACCAAATCAATCGGCAGCGATCTATCGCCGGACGAAGGTTCATTAATTCAAGAATTTATCTTTGCAACCATGTACGGTATCATAACCTTTCTCTATTGTCTGTTACATCAGCGAAGTGCAAATGCCGATAATCTATCGGACTTTTTTGAACTTTTCCGGCTGTTTGCCGAAAGCCAAGATGGTAAACTGATCGAGAAGACCATCTTGGCGATCGTCAGTTTACCGAGTGCCGATCCAACTAGATCCGTCGTTCGTGCAAAGAAAGTCATTGATATGATCGGTGCCCTTACAAGCGGCCTGAAAAGAATTCGACGAGATATCGCGCACATGAGTCTATGTCACAGGAACAAACACAAATTTTGCGTAGATAACGATCAATCGCATCATCATTCCGATGTTCTTGGCCTACCTTACACCGAATCGATCGTTGGCGTCTCGATTCTTGAACAAGCTTGTTGCGTGTCCTCACTTTTCATGACGCTAACTAATCTTTTGAAGGAATCTCATGCCTATGTACCAGAGTTACGAATCAGATTATTAAAAGTTACGACGGCTGCCGGCACCTGTTGTTGTTTTTCACCGAAAATCCTTCTCTCGAGTATTGTCACTTTCCTGAAGAAACGTGATTACTCGACTTACAGTCCAGCCGTTGTTCTTCTTGAACGAACTCTCTTCAAAGAACTCGGTGCTTATCCAGTAATTAATAATTGTGAAACTTGCAACAGGCCACCCAATTATTCTTGGGAATTTTTGGAAATGTATAAGGAATTGTTAACACCCGATGATTCGAAGCTATCGTATGTCGTAATTGCACACTTGCTGAAAGTAACGCCAACTGCAAAGTTTCAAGTTAGGCAGGAACTTCTCGTTCGTGTTTTTTATCCGACATTTTTAAAAGCCAGAACTTATTACAATAATGATAAGGAATGCGTAGCTGCTAAATTTCTTATTCTTTCTTGCTTGTCCTTAATGTCAAATCTGATAGGGAACATGCAAATGTGGGAAAAATTTATAGAGATGGATGGATTGAAAGAAGTATTGGTTTTATTACCTGACGTAACGTTTACTAGAAGTGTTTATATCCTTCTGGAAGTGGCGGTGATAATGGAAATTTGGAATTCTAATTGCCACGAAGCTGATACTCTTGGAGAAACCGAAGAGATAGCATTGAAATCTTTGTTTAAATTTCTCGAAAATGAGACCAGCGACTTGTTAAATATATTAGTGGAAATGGAGAAAAAGCGATTAAAGGAAAGTCCAGAAAAATCATGGGGAAATGAAAATCCTTGTGAGCCTACAAAAGTAAATATGGAAAGTGAAGAAATAGAAATAATTGTACAATCGGAAAACTCCTCCCTCGAAGTTCTTAAAACGGATGATGATCAATCTTGCATAAATGAGAATGTTCAATCAGAGTTAAAAAATAATTCAGAAACGATGAATATATTAGAAACGTCGGACGTAACGTCAATAGTCACTGGTAAAGAAATTAATTTACATAAAGCAAGTGCAGTATGGAGAGCCACAGCTGGAGTCGCATTATGCAGTCCTAATTTTCGTCTAGAACTATCATCACATCCAATAGCTAATGAAGCTTTAAAATTATTTAGATCATTAGCTATTAACGTTGCTACCGATAACATATGTGGTACGTTTGAAAATAAGCGTATAGTACTGTACAATATATATATATATATATTATCTTACTACTGAATTCTTAGATATACTTTTACTTTCAGATACTAATAAATCAGCGTATAAGTTGTTTGAAGCTTTAATTACTTGCTGCTTAACATGCTCGTTGTGTAAGTATATTTGTATCTTTATATAACTTATGATGAATCATCATATGTACGTTGTATAATTTGATCTGGCATTCTTCGGCAACATACAGCTGCGGATTATTCAGATACTCTCTCATTAATTCAGATGCTCTCTAAAATTGTTTGGCATGAAAACAGTTTAGGGTTCATGCCTTACTGATAAACATTATTCTCGAAACCACGTTGTTATCGTAAATAGATCGTTCGGCAATCAACATTGTAATTTCTTTCGTTATACTCGAGCTATTTTTTAATTATTGTAAATTAAGAGTTTTATTATTAATATTATATACTATATATCATATGGTATCAGGTGGCTGCGACATAGCAATGGAGTTGAGGAAAGTATTAATGCAAACGGGAGTTAGACTTGGTCATGGAATAGCAACCATTATTGAAGCTTTGCTTAAAGTTTCCATGTTAAAACCTGCTCATGAACAAACTATACCACAACAGCCTCGTGCTAGGGTAAGTTTTAATGATTAACGTAAATTTAACTCCTCGATAATTGCTGGGCAAACATTTATTTAAAAAAAAAAAATAAATGCCTACTTATGCTTTAGTTACCTACTATGAATTTGGATACTTTGCCAGATTGTGGTGCTGAAGATAGTAGCACTGGAGAATATGTAACTGCTGATGACGGTTATGAGGCAGACATTGAAGTACCAGGAAAAAGTTGTTATTCTAATGTAACAAAAAAGGGTGCTTCTGTAGGACCGGTTGTTGAACCACGAGGTCATGCAAATGCACATCCAGCTTTGTGCACATTAGCAATAGATTTACTTATTCATTTTAGTAAACAGTGAGTAGCATGTGAATTCGATTAAATTTGAATAAAAGTTCAAACATATCAAACGTTTCTCGCAAATGAAATTTTTATTTGCAGAGACTTGGATGCTGAAAGAAGATCTATCGTGACTAATGGATTGAGAAAATTAGCAATTACGTGCAGAGAAAGCGTTTCAAGTTGTGCTGCTCTCGCGGGATCGGGTGTGATTACAAAAATGTTAAATGGATTTAAGGACATATTCACTAGCAATGATCCTCAGTATCAAGGTATATAGTGTTTTCAATTTTTTGAGAAATTTTGTTTAACCCTTCGAGTCCTGAATTCTCCCGGCGCAATTAATCCGCGTGGACGGCACGGGCCTGACCTGGGGACGGAATACTTTTTTCGCAAATATGAACTCTTTCGATTGAGTTCCCAAGGCGCAACTACATAAATAATATAAGCATTAATTAATTACTTTATTCGAAACATTAAAATGTAAACCACATCTTAACTTGAAATTATCTCGAACGCTTGTGAGTTCGAAGAAATTGATAAACGCATATATGCGTCTATAGTACCACAGCGATCGCTTTCGCTGAGCGCATATATGCGTCCATGGTACTCAAAGGGTTAAAAAATATTATTTAAAATAATTATATATGCGTGCTTATTTCAGATCTACAACATGCCGCATTAGAAGTATTCACACTTCTTGCAACACAAGCAATTTCATCCACGGAATTAGACACATATTTATCTTTTTTCAAAGTTAAAAAACCACCAATGTCTTTACTATTAGAACCATTGTATCATCTAGTTATGACAGCACGACCCCAACCGAATTTTATTCTATCGTTCCCTGTCGAATGTGATACACAAAAGATACTGCAATCTCAACCAGATGAAAATAAATCCCTTGAAAAAGCTGAGAATTTAGTAAATAATTTTAAAAAGAAACATTTGAGTATGGGAATTTGTAGTCCCTGGTCTGTACATGCAACGTGTTTGCCAGTTGGTCCTGAACTAACATGGTCAGTATGGTTGCTTGGTTGTTCTGCTTCCATGTGGTTACGAGTGGAAAGAGGATTTCCCTTTAATAACAGGGGAACAATCATGAGCACAGCACCATTACTTAATACCAATAGCGAAAGCCTATCTGATTGGGGCATCCTTTCAGATAATTGGAGTAGAGAAGGTTAGTAAAATACTACATGTAAATTAATTTTATATTTAAATGGTGTAGGTGTCTTATTTTTAATGTAGAGCTGTGGCATGTGATATAGTAGTAAGTTGAGTGTGTTGTTGCATGCATTTTCAATATCATCTTGAAAAGGCCGAAAAACATTTGATCTTTTCTTGGGAACACCAGCGATAGCAGGTTCATCATCGCCACCCACACCAGCTAGCATTATACACTTGATGTCAATTGGAATGGAATATTTGGTATTAGAAATATGGCTCGATTTTAGATCAGGTAAATTACACTTGGCAACTATCATGTTATTTTTCATCTTTCGTAATTAATTTATTTATTTTTCTTTTTTTGTAGATAAGTTAATTTTGCGATTAACTCGGCCAGATGATAAAACAAATCGAACCGTTTCTGAGACCTCCATAAGTGGAATGCTTCCTTCAGGACGTTGGCATCACTTGGCCATAAATTTCAAAGATACAATTTTGAATAAACGTAGTGCCGTCATAGATGTTGTTATTTGGATCGATGGTTGGAAAGAAATTAATGCCCAATTACCATTTGATGGGATTTTAGTAAGAAAACCTGGCACTGCATGTATTTTACTCGGTCAGATCGGATCAACCAGTATTGGTGCTTGGTATCTTGGTAATTTAATGGTTTTCAGGTAAATATTTATTTGCTTTTATAATATAATACATTATTAAAATTTTAACGTACAAATGTTATACTCAGATATCCAGTTTTTACCAAAGAAAGAGCTTTATACCTTGCCAGTCTAGGACCAAATTTTACGAATCTTGCGGATTGTATTTTAAATATGGCAAAACCTGATTTTGCACCTCTAATCACATCCGGAGCATTGAACGATGTTCGTGAAGTAAAATTTGGTTAGTTTGTTTATGATATTTCATAGTGTTTCGATTATAAAAAGATTTTTTTTACTGTTATAGTTAGAATAATAGAAAAACTTTTATTATTAATATAGAAGGAGGTAAATTCGATACTAGTAGACGAAAGTCTTATGGTGGTACCTATTTGAGACGTGCAGTTGAAACGAAAGTATTAGAAAATAAAATTGATTGGGAATCAGTCATGGATGCCACCAACTCACAATTAGGAGAATTGCAAGATGCTTTGCTTCTAAGTTACGAAGCTCAAAATCCTAACATCGTTCATTTGTATCCTCAAGCTATAGCCAATCCTGGTAAATATATTATTATATATGTATACAAAATTATTACATTAAACGCTTTACACGGTATTATCTTCCGAACTATTCGTTATTCAAAAAAGTGTTTCAAGCAAAACTTACTCTCTTTCGAGTGAGAATAATTTTATGATGGTCACAAATCTTGTCTAGGTGGACGAGATTTTTTTCAAGATTTCAAGGAAACCTTTGTTGTTATAAATGTAACTATGTATTATTATTTAGACAGATGTTTAAACCATTCTACAACGAATTCATCGACTTATTTAATATATAGGTCATTCAAGGCCATTTATTAACATTCAAAGCTATTATCTTCGTTGAACGTCCACAAGATTCGATTTACTCGAGTATTTCGTCAATTCGATCGTAAACATGAATCTTATTCTCCTCGAAATAAAGTAAGTTCTTCCCCTGAAACATTCTTTTGAATAACGAATAGCGCTAGGAATATAGTTGTGAAAATTTTATATAAATAAAAAATTGATTATATGAGAAAATATCTTCTTATATCTCGTTTAAACGTCTTATACTTATTTATAGCAGTTGTAAGAAACTTGTTTCCTGGTCACCCTGGATTTAGAGTCGTATCTGCTCCTGAACATAGAGTATCTCAACAGCCACCATTATCGATAGCACCTATTTTGACAACTCGTTTAGAATGCCAACAATACAGAGGTCTTATACCAGCAGCAAGTTTAATGGGCGGTGTTCCAATATTTCTATTTCTTTTTGCAAGAGTAAGTATACTTTTTCTTTTTTTTTTTTTTTTTTTTTAACTCGTTTAAATATATTTGCTTTTATTTTCCCAAACATTTTTCTGATTCTCCTTATTCATATTTTCACATAGGTAGTGGAGTTGAATTCTACCGAAGAGGAGCAAGCATTGGCACTTTCGATAGTCCTGCATTTAACACGAAGTGATTCAGAATTATTAAATCAATATCGTGCCGAAGGGGGAACGTCATTACTTTTACGAGTTTTAGAGTCGTCCCATTGCCATGCAGGCAGACATATGTTGAAAGCAATTTTTGATGCAGCCTGCGATAGTTCTATTCTGATCAAAGACATCGGTAGCGGTAATCCTACCATTTCACAAAATTGTGAAGCTGTGATCACTGATCCTGAACTCGTGAAAGGTGCTTTAACTGCTTGGAGGACATGGGCAAAATCTGACACATTAAATTTATTGTTACAAGCGATATTACTTTTGTTAAGGGATCAACATTCTCAACGTGAATTCAATGCCTTTCAATTAAACAGAGTTGGAATCGTCGATACTATATTAATGCTGTGCAAGGTCAGTCAATTGATTCTAAACATTTTGATATAGTATAAACGTTAAGTAATGATATATATATATATATATATATATATATATATATATATATAAGTAAATATATCTAATTTTTTATATATATAGGAACATTTCATGTATGAAGATTTAGGTGCAATGTTAGAACCTTCTATAGGAAATGTAGTGGTAGAATTAATCCGAGCACTAATGGGAGCTCCACCAGAATTCGAACACTTAGTTGCTATCACCGATTACTTGGTTCTTGTTCATCAGGCTTCAGAGACTTATATAACACATTCTAAACATAATATTTATTTTTTGTTACCCCCTTTGACCGAAGGGAAAGTTAATATACGCAAATATTTAACAGTAACAAGTAGTTCTTCCGAAGAATCTATAGGGATATTGGAGAATAGCAAGTTGAACAAGGCTTTAACAAATGTACAGGTAATTTAAATAAATATATACAATTCTAATTATAAACTTAACAAAGAGGTGCAAATGATCAACAATTTTAATAAAATATTCTCTTGTTTTTTTTCTCCTTCATTATTATAGATACAAAAAAGTAAAACAATCAAAAGGAAAGAACGTAGAAATGATCAGTCTAAAGATACTAGCGCTGGAGAAGACTCTGGAATTGCAGCTAGCGATGGCTCAAATTTGCATACTAACGTAATATATAAAATAATTCGAATAATCCATATCGATAAATTGTTTAACAACGATTGAAATATTTTGATAATTATCTACAGGAAAAACAGTCGACATACATAGATGAAAGGAAAGCTTGTCAAGGTCTAGTCTGTGAAGGTTTATTATTATTGTTAAGAGATGCTGTAAGAGTATTACCTGATAGTCAAGTTGGTCCTGTATTGAAACATGTCTTACGTGCAGAGGTTTTATTAGTCCTAGCCAATAATCCTGATGCAAGAGTTCGCACAGCATTAATAAAGGTTATACAAACGTACCTCCAAAGAGCTAGCGATGAAGAAGTGAATAAGTTTATAAAGCAAAAATATTTTATGCATTTAGCAAACCAAATATCTCTTTATCCTGGGAGCGAGTCTCTTATTAATGCTTTAGAAAACCTTGCATTAAGAGGACCAACATTAGCAGCAATGCCACCGTTAATGGCAATGATCGCTAAAACTGCTGCTACAGAATCGAATATAGCACATCCTATAATATCATTTATAACAGATATTATAGCAAAGGTATAGCATATATGCATATATATATATATATATACACACATAATTAAATGAGAACATTTTTCATTTTATTGCGAATATATTTCAGATAAATATATTGTTCTGTTATAGAATTCAAATGCTTTAAGAATGATCTTAGAGCAAGGACTCATTGAATGCTTGGTGCAAGCCCTAGTTGCTACAGCACACAGAGGTAACTCAACATCATTAAGCCATGATATCCATGTATTACTCGTGGCAATTGCTGCTAAGTTATTAGAATCTCCAGGAAATCATCAAATGCAAGCTGTATTAGAGTTACATCTTATATTAAATCACATGGAACTTAAGGAAATGTCTGAATGTAACAAATGCACTATGTGTATACCTGCTATCAGAGATGCACAAGTTGCATTGTTTGATGGTGAACTCGATGCATTAATAGCAAAAGTTTCAACGCATTCTGGATTTAGATTACGTAGTACAGCCTCTTATCTTGCTTCTGCATCTTATTTAACAACAGGTTAATATTTGTATATAATTCTTAGGTTTAATCGACTTTATTTATACGTTAACAATAAATTATGTATCTGTAAACAATTTATTTTAGTTCTTACTACATCGAGCGAACAGAGCGATCATGGTTCTCGATCGTCCAGTTATGGTAGTTTACATGGAACTTCCATTTCTGTTGTACGAGAAACAGGAAAGGGAGAACTGTACGATCGTTTCCGTATGGTTTTAACTCGAGCTGTTGAATTTGTAACTACTGCCGATGAGTCACCATCAGGGAATGAATTACAATTAACCAGAAGAATATTTTCGATTCTTTTACATGGATTATGCGACCCGTTAGAAAGAAAAAGTCATTGGAGTAGCGCATGGTTTACCAGACCCGCTTTAAGAAAATATACAGCAAAACTTATGGTATGGTTACTTGGGCCACATCAAAGTAATAACACTAGAATTTATGCAGTAAGATCTCTGATGGAGGAACCAAAGGCACATGAAATTTTGTTATCACTTCTCGAGGTTCATCCGCAGGTAATACAACGTATTAATTCATAAATTAATATCTACAAGTGAAAGATAAAAATACCATATTTAATATTATATATTTCATGAATATTAGGTAGAACAAAGATTCACCGTTTTCTTTTGGGATTTATTGCAAAGAGATGAAATGTCAAGTGCGGATGCTAGAATGTGTGCTGAATTTAGAGAAGCTCTTCGTATATGGGATCTTGCAAAAAGTATCGAACAAGCATCTCCAGGAATATGGAACGAAGAATTAGCTTTATTACGGCGTGAATTAATGAGAGACAGAGATATATGGATCGATGCAAATCTTCCAGCGATATACAGGTACTCGATCATATTATTTTTATAATCGTTACAATTTAGATTTGGATTGATTTTTTTAAATCGTTTTATATTATAGAATCAGTAATAGATTTGATGGATTGGCCAAACAGTTAACTGACAGCGCGATGACCATAACTCGTACTGTGGTAGAAGAGCAAAATCGAGAACGCAAAGTATTAATGGAACGATTAAAACACGCAAGAGCCATGGAAGCTCAGTCGGTCGAAAAATGGAGAGATTTGGCCAAACGATTGACGCACGAAAGAGCACTGTGGCATTTTCCAGAAAGTTATCCATGTAGTTGGGAATTAGATCCAACAGAAGGACCTGCCAGAGTTCGAATTCGTTTACAAAGATGTCATTTGGATATCGATGAAAGATTTTTTTTGTCAGAGCATAAGGACAAATTGGGTTAGTTCGTCGATGATATAAAAGTGGTTTATCTATAATAGATCTTATCTTTAAATTGCATACCCTACTATCTATCCATATTGATAATTTTATTTTTAATAATATTCATAGGAGTATCTAAAATCGAAGCACCTTTGTCATATTTATTTTCAACGAACCGGCAAGATATTATTAATGCGTCGACTTTAATCGAGCGTTTACATACTAGCGAAAGAATACGTAAAATGTCTCAAGCCAAAGTCGTTACTCCAAGAGCAGAATTAGCTGGCGAAGTATTAATTGGAGAAACGTGTCTCTATTTCGTTCCCGATAATCCTGACGTACCATTGCACACAGATGTAATTACAAAATTTTGTCAATAAATAAATAAGGATGCATTATCATTTGTATAATTGAAATATTTCTTTTAGATAGCCTTAGGAGGTTTGGATTTAGCCATGGCTGGTGGTACAGCCTGGCGATTAGAGGACATACGTGAATTACATAAAAGAAGATACCAATTACAAGAGAGGGCTATTGAAATATTTCTTATCACTGGGAGAACATATTTATTGGCATTTAATTCATCTAAGGTATTTATTTATTAAAATATTCCGAGTAAGTTGAGATTTGGAACTAAGATTAATATTTTCCAGGAAAGAGATGAGTTTGCAACAGAATTATCTACTTGTAATTTACCAAGACGTATTCCTGGTGATGATTTAGGAGAAGCAATTGCATTATGGAGAAGCGGTGCATTAACAAATTGGGAATATATAACTTGTTTAAATAAACTTGCTGGACGTTCTTACAATGATCTCATGCAATATCCTGTATTTCCGTTCGTGTTGTCGGATTATATTAATGATAAAATTGATCTAAATAATCCAAAAATTTATAGGTAAGTTATAAATAAAATTCATTCTTGGTAGGAAAAATTAATAATAAATAATTCGATAATAAATAAACATTTTTGCAGAAATTTTAAACGACCTATGGCTGTGCAAGATAAAAAGAATGAACAACATTATATAAATAATTATAATGTAAGTATTTAATTAAATATATATATATATATATTTTATAATAATAAGACGACATAAATATATTAATTAAATGTTTCTTTTAGTATCTAAAACAAGCTCTGTCAGAAGGCTTAAATTTAATTGCTTTGAATCAAGAGCCATTTCATTATGGATCTCATTATAGTAACTCGGGCACAGTTTTACACTTTTTAGTAAGACTACCGCCCTTTACCAGCATGTTTTTATGTTATCAAGGTATTTTATAACTCGCATGAATAATAATTGAAAACATTTCTTGATTAATAATTGAAAATTTTTTTTTGGTAGATGATAACTTTGACATTCCTGATAGAACATTTCATGCATTGGCGACTACATGGAGATTAACCAGTTGCGATTCAACCACCGATGTTAAAGAATTAATACCAGAGTTTTTCTATCTGCCAGAATTTTTATTAAACTCCGAAGGTAGAAAAAAAATATATATATGTATTTTTATTTATTTATTTATTTATATTCGATGCGAATCACTTATGTTAATATTTGTATTCAATAAAATGTTATAATGTTGTAGGATTTAATTTTGGTGTACGACAAAATGGTAACAGAGTTGGAGATGTCGAATTACCTAAATGGTGCGGTGGCGATACTCGCTTATTCATATTAGCACATAGAGCTGCACTCGAAGCAGACTTGGTAAGAGAAGTTTTACCGTACTGGATTGATCTCGTGTTTGGTTTTAGACAAACAGGACGACCAGCAGTAGAAGCAATTAACGTTTTTCATCCAGCTGTAAGTTATGTTAATAAAATTAAATAATATCAAATAATTACTAATTTTAATCATATAACCATTATTACGTTTTACGTTGGATAGACATATTATGGATTCAATGTAGAACAAATAGCCGATCCTTTAGAACGTCAGGCATGGGAAACGATGGTTAGGACATATGGACAAACACCAGCACAGTTATTTAGAAACTCACATCCATTGCCCATTCAAAATCTTGCTACAGTAGTTGCTTCTGCTTCGATACCACAAGTTATCGAAGGCGTTGAAGGTAATTTTATTTGTATTAACAATCTTATTTTTTAATAATAAAACCGTTATATTAATCTATTTTATTTATTTTGTAGGTATAAAGTGGGGAAATTATGTAGGAGCGCCAGGAAATGAGCCTGTACTTTGCTGGAAACATAAACACAGAACTTCATTATCTTATCTTATTCCTTTAGCAACGGGCGATGTTTTTGGATTACCTAATTATACAACGCTTCTGATAGGATATGCTAAAGAAAAAGGTCAGATAATGATTGTTATGACGTGAACTTTTAAAAGATGTAATAATAATTTTCGTATTAACGACGTTAATATATTTGTAGGTAGCAGTATGTTTAGCGGAATGTCTGTTTTGGGTGCTGCACTAGCATCATGGGGTGGAAACGATGGAATAGCAAGACTGAAATGTAAGAAAGAACAACCTCCTAAACCATTAACGAAATCTTCTGGTCTAGATCCTGTGAGTACATCGAACGAAGATAAATCTTTTAAATATTAACAAATTTATTCAAGTATTTATGGTTCTCTCAGATAACGATCTTACAATCTGCTCCCGATTGTGGCCAATTGTGGACTGGTTATTTATCTGGTAAAATAACAGTACACACATATAACATCGGAACTAGCGGAAAAATAGAATTTAGCTCGACTCCAGCATCTGTACTTTTAGCTCATAGAAGTAGAGTAACCGCAATTTCGTTGTCAAGGGCATTTAGTATTGCAGTTTCTGGAGACGGAAACGGTGTTGTTGTTATTTGGGATTTAAATAGGTATGTATTCCGATTAAATACATGTAAAAAAAAAAGGATTTAACAACAGTATAATAATTCAATTATCTATCAATTACAGCTTATCATATATAAGATCAATTGTCTGTGATTACAAATATTCCATCCATCTGTTAACTATCAGTGAAACACTTGGAGATATAGCAGTAACATATGAAATATTTAATAAGGCTGATAAAAAGGACTTGACAGTTCGATCTGAATTACGAGTTTATACTATAAATGCTAAAAGTGTGGGTTCCGTTTTGTCGAAATCTCGAATAACAGCTCTGTGTTACAGTAATGCACCTGAAGGAGTTTCTGTTAATGTCGTTGCAACTGGATTGGATAATGGAGTAATAAGGTATATCACACACACACATATATATATATATATATATATATATATATATATATATATATATATATATTGTATAATTAACTTATATGTTAGAAAAATGGTTCAATCATTTGTATATTTAGATTATGGAGTAGTTGGGACTTACGATTAGTTCGAGAAATCATAAATACTGCGAAAGGATGTGGAGCTATAATTGCTATAGCCTGGGCTTTGGACCAGCACCATTTATATGCAGCTACAGAAGATTGTACAGTTTTAATATGGGAAGGTTCAAAACGCTTGAGCAATGGAACTCCGAAATTTGTAAATTTAACATCACTTTGAAATAAGTAAAACACACACACACATATATATATATAAATGTAATCTTACGAATAAATTTTTTTACTTTTAATAGTACATGTAATTGATGTTATTTCATCGTGAATAATCATTATTAACGTAAAAATTTCAAGTGCCTATAATTAATGATTATTCAATATTGCAAAGTATTTCAGGTGTATTATTTACAGTATGAAAGAACATCGAGCATTTTAAAACATTCATCTTATTTTGAATAATGTTATATCTTATATATAATCAAAGACATTCGAAGAGAATGAGCAATATACTGAAGTATTATTCCACAAAGCGTTTTTATAAATGATACTCAATAAATTTAGTGATAAACAGATAATTACGAAATATATTTTTATACATTTATACTAAGGACTAGGAAACAAAATTATGTATCTTTTTAATTACTCATTTATGAATGAATATTCATGTTGATATTATTATATAATTAATTTATTAGCATTTAGCGCATTGTTTTACCGATGATTAATAATGTAATTGTCTAAAGTTATAATGTATGTACAAAAAGTAAAAAATCATAACAAATTAGAAGTTGAAGAATTAGAATTTATATATTATTCTTTTTCATTGTTAAAATAATTTATATTTATAGTTATGAATTTTATTTTATTTATGTGTACATAAATGCCTAATAAATTTGTAATGATATAAGTATATATATAAATTCATTTTAAATTTCATTTAAACAAGGTTCAATTATTTCGAACATTGGATAATATTTACCGGTTCTTTTAGCAACTTGCTCGGGTGTATCACCACTTGAATTTATTATCAAGTGATCTACATCAGGATTTAAAAGAAGAAGTTGTAAAGCAGGAGAATTATGAGAACTTGCCGACACTAAATGTAAAGGAGTTTGATCTCCTTTACTTTTTGCATTTACATCTGCTCCATTAGCAATTAGAATGGCAGCACACTCTATGTTATTCCAACAACAAGCAGAATGTAACGGTTGCCATTCGTCCATAGTCTTTGTATCTATTTTCGCTCCCATTTTAAGCAAATACTAATAATAGTTATAAATAAAATAAAGAAACCGTTAGTTAACGTGACATTCATTTAAATATAATGAATTTTAAAATCGATCAATTAATTAATTAAAATAAGACTTATAGATTATATATATATTATACCTCAACAATTTCAACGTGATTTCCATAACATGCTCTATGAAGAGGCGTATATCCATCTTTATCTGTGCATTCCAATAAGTTAAAATCTTTAATCAATAATTTTCTAAGTTTTTCTACATCACCATTTTCAGCAGCACTTAAAATCGCTTTTTCATCCGGCTCTAAAATCAATAAATGAACGATCTCGTTAAATTACATTCAGCAAATAAAGTATTAACCAAACAAAATAACCAAGAATTATGAAATAAAACTATAAGTAAATGTTTGTTTCAAATTTGTTCAAAAAACAAATTTTCTAACCTTTCGCATTGCGCTCAGCTTCTACTCCGTCATCGTCGTCTTCCCAAGCACTAACTTGCATACGATCACAACGCGGTTGACTTAACATTCTATCGCGTATTTTTTCTAAATCTGTTAATTCGTCATTTTCATCTTCGGATGACATTTTTATATCGTATAACGAAATCCAATATATGAACTTCAAAACAACCTTCTCCTAAAGTAAACACATATACTGTTCGAGAGTTTCCGATGATGTGTGTACGCTAGAAGATACGTGCTCAACGATGAAAATTGACAACACAATAGTAGCGACATCTTGCAGATACTAGGGAGACTATACATCACTATTTCTTTCATTTCCATTTAGACTACACAAAATGTCACGATATTATTCTAGAGAGAGAAAATTACTTGAATAAATGTTAAGTTTTCTGTTATCAATAGTTGTTGAATCTTTTCCTATGAATATGCGCTAGACATGATTTCATGACAGAGTTCAGAACGTAGGATAAACACTTACGCCCCTATAGGAGCGCAACGAAAGTTCTTTTCTTGAACATGAAATTTATTAGCCTAATTTAATTGGTATGTATTTGATTTTCGAATATCAAACTCGTAATTATAAGTATTTAACGATATTCTCTTTTAAAAAGTGAATTTTATTTAGAAAATCCAGGTGTAAAGTGAATGTTTGTTAAAGGATCATATAAAAAAACAAAAATAAGATATATTTATGAAAACGATTGAAGAAACACGATTCGTGTAGCGACGTATACGTATACGTTGTACGTATGTAGACCGCTTATAAAAAGTGTTCGTGTCGCAAAAATAATCGTATATGTAATAATTGTCCATGAAATCCGAATTTATGTTAAAATAACAATAATTGAACATGTAAAATGTTAATAAAATAACAAAAGAAACCAAGGTATATGATAATTCTTGAATATGTCGATTATATTTCTATCGTCAACATATATACAAATTATAAGTATATAGTGTAAAAAATATTCATAGAAATACTCATATAAATTTATTTAAAACATTCACGATTTTTTATCTCCCTTTTTTTTATTATGAATACATATATTGTTTCTCCATCAAGTATATTATCTTGTATGTAATAATAAATTGTTTTGTATGCATTATAGATCATCAACATTGGATGCAAATTATAACTTATTTTCTATTAAAGTTACAATAAAATTGTAAAAAGCAAATTTAATTATGCAATAAGCTTCAATTACTTCGATCGTTCGTTCTGATATTATATAAATTCCCGTTTAATGGTCTTACAAGATGGCATTATAATTTTAATACCTCAACGTTTCATAGAGTTCGCCACTTTCCAAGCGCCATGCACCTATCAGCCAATACGATTCGATTTCTAGTTCAAACGCTTCGTCGATGTTCCGCGGAATGGGATTTCAATATGGCTACCGTCGTGATGTCTGCAGAAGCCAGTATCGCGGAAATGTTTTGAATTCGTTTGGTAATTGTGACGACAGATTGACGTGCGAGGCATAGGTCAGTAAGACTTATTTACGATCTGTTTTCATCATTAATTTTTCATCCGATTAATTATTCGGTGTCAAAAAATCATTATACGTTAGAATCGTTCAGTCGAAGAACTTTAAAATTCGCTCGTACGTTCAGTCTGACGCGAGAGTAGAGAGGTTAGTCGGCGCATTGATATTTATTAAAGCGTTGATAATCACAGAAGGTATACAGGTACGAATATTATTTCCAAAGATATATAGAATTCAATCGAAAAGCATAAGCGGAAGAGTGCGCGCGCGTATAGTGCTGCGTTATAATGCGCTAGGAGAGAAGGGAAGCAAGGGAGCGGCAGGGATAGGGGATGAGTGTGTGTGTGTGAGAGAGAGAGAGAGCATACGCGACGTATGTATGTATGTATGTATGTATGTGATGTGTTGTATGTTGGATGTGTGAACGTATATGTATGTAGAGAAAGAGAAAGAGAGAGAGAGAGAGAGAGAATGAGAATGTATGAATATCCTATATACACTATGTGCGATATATGCGGTAAATAAAATAAAAAGAAGAACGGGCGTGCTTCGATAAAATTGTGTGAGAACTTTTTTGCGGTGAATTTGGGTATACGAAAAAGAAATCATTTCGAAGAGAAATATAACAAACTTTGTGAATCGTCGAATTCTTCCGGTCTTATTTCGGAAGAAGAAGGTCGAGAGTGAGTGTCTCGCGCGTGTACTTAAACATGAAGAGAAAAAACAAGGCTCGACGACGCAATAACGATGACGGAGGAGATGGCGGTGGTGGTGATGATGACGACTACGGTGATGACGGAGAAGGTGGAGACGGTGTTGGAAACGACATGGTGGTGGCGGCTGCGATGGTGGTCGTCGTCACGACGGTGGAGGTGGTGGTGGCGGCAGCGGGGGCGGCGGTAATACGTAACGTAACGTAAAACTTTTGACGTTTACCGACCATGCGGTCTACGAAGTACCAATACATCGACCTATTCAAAAGCTCTCTCTGGATGTGACCTCATTTTGTCTGTAAGTTCATATAGAAAAAAAATATATATATATATTTTTCTTTTCTTTTTCTTTTCTTTTTCTTTTTAATTCAATCTTAATAAGCCTTTTCTCTTTGATCGTCCCTTAATTGAATCGATAAGACCTAATCGTGAAACATTTCCTGTTGCAAGATAGCCTTATCAAAAAGGTAGAAGCTTTTTTTTACGCGTTCTCACGAGGAAGTTCTATAATGTAATATTACAGTGATGATTCATTTTATCATATTATTCTTTTTTTTTTATTTCTTTATTTTATTCTTTTTTTTTTTTTATATATATATATATATATATATATATATATATATATATATATTATATATTTTTTTCGACCATAGAAATGTTGAAAGATTTTTAGTACAATATATGATTTGGTAATCAATATAAATGATTTAAAAATCAACCTTCTTATATGATACCTTTATAACATTGAGATATTTCCTTGTGATCTTTTAATGTAATCCATTTGCTTGTGTGCTATTCGTAGGCACAGCCAGAATCACTTGGAAGCTTGATTTCTAACTCATTATGTTTGAAAATAGTTGCTAGATGTAATATGGATAGCCAGATGCTGATGATTGCCAATAGTTTCATTATGGCTAATATTAACTTTCAAAGAAACACTTGCTTTACCAATCTTTATCTTCTCAGAGAATCAATAAAAGCATTGGCAATTATATTATATAAAAATAAAGGAAAAATACATTTATATAAAATCAATATATGTTGGAACAAGAGTACCAACATAGTTTATATATTTGTTTCAGGGAATAAATATATTACATGGAATGATGCCGATAATTAATAAGGTGAGATTATTAAAATTTTTATTTATTTGTACGTGTGTGCGCGCGCGTGCGCGCTTTTATATATATATATATATATATATATATATATATATATATATAACATAATGCTTAACATCCAATCATATTTCTGTCTAACCTAAACCAATATATTTGACCAATATTTCATATTGTATATTGATATATCTAACGCAATTCCATTGATTTACGATTGTACCGATCGAACGTGACTAAAATGCGAATGCGGTATATTTAACTGCACTTCGCTAATGCAACCCGAACAAAAAAAAAAAAATAAAAAAACAACAAAAACAAAAAGGAATATCTCGACCCTGTTTCTTTTTATTTTCGAACGAACGAATTCGAATAAAACTTTCATTCGAAAAATTCTCGGAGCTTATGCTTGTGTTCCTGCATCTAATTCAAAGTCGTACATGTTCCGGGGTCGCATTGTTCCTTGAGTTTACTGTTCTCTGATCGTTATTGATAAAGAATGTGCACAATATTCGACAATGTTTCATTGTATTATAGGTTATAACAGTAAGCTTATAATAATAGTATCATCGATATAGCTATACATTTATCAATCGGAAGTAATAGATCATTCTTTTAATTTGAAATTACGTGAAATAAAACAACCGATGGGTATTAATAGACTAAAAAAAAAAGAAGGAAAAAAACAACCCTCCGGATTTTTCACGAAATAATACGGATTGATGTTGGATTTTATTTCTTGTCGGTTCGCCTCAGAAAAGTAAGGCGATTTTTTCGACGGAAAAAGGAAAGAAAAAAAAAGAAAAAGAAAAGAAAATGAACGGAAATTACGAATAAAGACGACGATCTTTTCAGATACCATTAGAAGAGGTAAGTCATTCTCCAGGAGCAGCCGAATCTTCTTCATCATCTCTAACTGAATATGTAATTTATTTTTTTCTCTCTCTTTCTTTCTTTTTCTTTGCGAATTTTTCTTCTCGCTTATTCCCCATTTTTCATCAGCGTCGTGTATACCTTAGAATAGCCGTTATTTTTGGACCAATGATTCACGATCTGCGCCAGGTTTACCTTTGTCTTTCCGTTTCCGCCATATCGAATAATCTAATTTCGTTTATACCAAGTATCTTATAGTAAGTTTAATTTCATTTTCTTAAACGTTCTCGTAATTCGAATTCGTATCTTGAATCAGATCCCTTATTGCATAATAATTCTCTCTTTCTTGATATAATTAAAAAAAAAGAAAGAGAGAGAGAGAGAGAGAGCGAGTCTCTTTCCCGTTAAATGATTGGCCATTACGATCATTTTAAATTATTTTCTCCAAAAAGAAGAAACAAAAGGAAAATAAAAGAGAGATACGAGAATGAGATAGGAAGGGATAAAGATAAAGAAAGACATTGAGAAGGGAATAAGATAAAGAAGAAGAAGAAAAATTCTAACGATTTTAAATATTCATTCTCCCGAGATTCTCTCGTCCTTGACTCACACTGCTTTTCTGTATTTGTCATTTCGATCTCCCCCGTTCCTTTTCGAGTTACGTATATTTCATATCCTTGAACGTTTTCGGTTTCGCGTGTAAATGTAAAGTGCTTACGTCCAACGTGAACGTCTTATCCGTATCAGCAATCTTCACTTTTCCTTAAGGAGTAACGATTGAATCGTCAAGGTTCCAGCGACCCCTTTTTCTTTTTTGCAACTCCCCCCCGTCCCTCGCGCCCTCAATTATACTTTATTTTATTTCTTTATAAATTTTCTATCCTCCTTCAACCAACCGCAAACCGTTCGAGTGATATCGTGATAGGATTCGATCCATCAACGACAATCTTAAGCAAAACTAAAAGGAAAAGGAAAGAAAGAAAGAAAGAAAGAAGACAAAAAGCAGAGTATCCAATGAAACCATAAATAAATCTCAATAATTTCACCGCGCGCCACCCGCAACCATCGCACCCCCCATTACCTTATACATTTCTCCTGACACATACACAAACTGTCCGTCGTATTTTCTTCCTTCCTTGAAAGAGAACAAAAAGAAAAGAAACAAGAAAGAAAAAGAAAAAAGAAAAAAGAAATAAAATAAAAATAAAAAAAATAAAGAAACATCTATCGCGTCGTGCCGATAGCCGCCGTGCTGCGTCGACGCGCGTTTTCTCGCTCTAAACTCATTCAGATCCCGATTTTCCTCTAGCTCGTCAATTGACGTTTTTGCTCCTGATATTAAGGGTACTAGAACTAGTGGATTCGAATTGACATGACTATCAGGGACGCGTTAACGGTTAAAACATCAATGTCGCGCGTGCGAATGCAAGAGAGAGAGAGAGAAAGAGAGAGAACAACGGTGGGGGAGAAAATGGTTAACGTGCGAAGGTAGCGCCTCTCTCGCGGTGCTGGAAGATAAAGGAAGAAAGGGAACGGAGTAGGTTAGGTCTTGTATGTGTGGGTGTTGTCTCTCTCTCTCTCCCCCCCCTCTGTCTCCCCCCCTCTCTCTGTGTCTCTTATTCTCTGTCTCTTTCTATCTCTTATTCTCTCTCTCTCTCTCTCTTATTCTCAGTCTCTATCTCTTATTCTCTCTCTCTCTCTCTCTCTGTCTCTCTTATTTTCAGTCTCTCTCTCTCTCTCTCCATCTCTTATTCTGTCTCTCTCTCTCTCTGTCTCTTATTCTCTGTTTCTCTCTCTCTCTCTCTCTCACTCATTCACTTACTCTCTTACACACACACACACACAGAGAGAGAGAGAGAGAGAGTATGGTGTTCTCTCTCGCTACTGGAAAAGGGGAGGAGCGGAATAAGTGGGGGCGGCTCGTTTAGCACGCAGGATCAGCTTCGGGCAGAGAGAGCCTCGGCTCCGTCGCTTTTGCCTACCTCTAACTAGTACCTCCGCCGCATTCGTACGCGATACGAAGTACACGCGACCTGCTGGATCTGTGAGATTTTTCTACAGATATCACTTTTTGACATTATCTGTCTCTTTCTTTCTCTCTCTCTTTCTCTCTTTCTCTCTCTCTCTATCTATCTATCTATCTATCTATCTATCTATCTATCTATCTATCTATCTATCTATCTATCTATCTATCTATCTATCTATTTATATATCTATCTATCTATTTATCTCTTTCTTTCTCTCTGTATTTCACTTTCTCTCTTTTTTGTCTTTCTTATTTGCTCGTTATATACATATATATTTATATCTTATCTCTTTCTTTATCTCTCTGTGTCTCTAATGTATATATAAATATATATATATATATATATATATATGTCTCACTCCTCTCTCTTTTTCCATCTTCGTCGCACGCGCGCGCACTGCTAACCCTTGGCACCCCTCAGTTTTCTCCCTCCCTCTCTCTCTCTCTCTCTCTCTATCTCTGTCAGTCTCTCTCTCTCTCTCTCTCTCTCCCTCTCTCTTGTGCAAACTCACCCCACCTTCTCCTACATCCGTCATTCCACCCCCTTCCCTTAGAGCACTACTCCACCTTCCTCGCTTCTCCTCTTCCCTTTTTTCCACATCGCATCGATCTCGCCCTCGCACGAAGCGTTAACAATTAAAGAAGCACAAGGGATGGAGGAAAAGGGGGAGGAAGGGCAAAAGCGCAAAAAAGACATTATCGCTTCGTCTTAGCACACGGCACCATCGACCACCTGCATTCGAGTTTACAGAGAAAGTTTCTCCATTTCTTTTTATGTATATCAAAGGGGATGTGTTTAATTATGATTTATGTACGAGAAATTGTTCGTTTATTTTACATCTCTTTTTCCACGAGTTTCTTAACGATTTCATTTTTCCCCCCCAAATTCTTTTTCTTTTATATAAGAGAATGAGAGACAGAGAGAAAGAGATAGATAGAGGGAGGGAGGGAGAGAGAGAGAGAGAGAGAGAGAGAGAGAGAGAGAGAGAGAGAGAGAGAAGTAATAATACAAGAGACCACGTTTTTTTTTTATTCTTTTTTTTTGCCTTTTCTTTTCTCTTCTTTTTAATCGTTATATGATTCTCCTACACAATGGAAATGGAAAAGGACGTGAAAAAGGGGTAGAAGGAAGGGAAATAATGAAAGAAAAGGAACAAAAATATAATGTTACTCGCGTAGGCGTGTTTGTCGAAGAACGGTTGAGTAAAACTAGTAGTCGAAACGAGGGTACAACTTCGAATGACGAGCAAAGGGAACACCGTTTATATGGTACAAGTGTATAGAAACATATGTGGATATATATATATATATATATATACACATTAATATACACACCTGTATATCATATAAGAACGCGTGCCTGTCTATCTGTGTGTCTGCGTCTATCTCTATGTCTCTCTATATGTGTATCTGTGTATTTCTAATAGTCACGAGTAACGCGCGAATCTACGCGTTTGTGCGTTTGCTTTCGCGTAAATGAACACGCCTACATGAGCTACACGTTAGAGAGAGAGAGAGAGAGAGAGAGAGAGAGAGAGAGAGAGAGAGAGAAATTGAAACTTTAAGGGGATGAAATAACGTTTTCGCTTTCCCTTTTAGAAGAAGATTTTGTTTAACTTCCAACGTGGTTATTTCTCTTTTCTATTTCTAACACTTTTATTCTCCTTTTCACTTTGACACTATCCTCTTTTTCTTTAATTATTTTGTAAATTTTTTTTCTTTTCTTTTTGTTTTCTTTCTTTCTTTCTTTTTTTTTTTATATCTCTTTCACGCCCCCTCTTTACATCTCGCCGATGTAAAACGCAATGCTTCACGAATTACGGCGGCTTAAGATAAACGAAATTATTATTATTTCTTTTCTTTTTTTTTTTTTGTTCTTTTTCTTTTCTTTTGGAGTTTGTTTTCTATCTGCCTTTTTTTCCTTCTCTCTCTCTCTCTCTCTCTCTCTCTCCCCTTCTCTCTTTCTCTCTCATTCTCTCTCCCCTGTATGCACATATGTACTTCAAGCAAATACTCTAAAAAACAAGGACGCATTGTACGTACGCAAGCGGTACATATGTACATCACTTCTTCAAACTAAAACTCACAACGAAATGAGCGTGCATTATCGTTGCTAAACAATTCTACTTAACGCCTCTTATTCTTGAAATCCTTTAGAATACTCTCGTATGTATCTAATGTCACTATATTTAACAGAATTATCTATTCAAACGCATGAGAGAAAGAGAGTTTACCTATTGACCAGTGTTGTTCTCTTTCTCTTTCTCGTTCACGTTCAAACGTATATTTCTATAGCTAATAATATAGTTAGATATAACATTTTGAATATGAGTTACTTTTATCTTTCGTCCTTTTATCTTTCGATTGACATTTCATTCGAGTTAGGAATTTTCTTAAAAAGTCAAGGGTTAATTTGATAATTTAAATATCATCGATGTTGATCGATCCGTGACATCATTGGGGGAGTAGGGAGGGGGAAGAAAAATGAAGGAAAAAAAAGGAGCAAGCCAAAAAAATCTTTCCTTAGTGATATTTAATGATAGTTAAATTTTTGTAATAGATTTTATAAATATCCAATAGTCATATATATATATATATATATATATATATATATATATATATATATATATTTATATTTATATTTATATGAATAATATAGCTAAAAGAATCGAAATGAAAATCGACGTGTGTGGGCGTATGAAAGAAATTAATGAAAAATTAAAAAAAAATAAATAAATAAAAAATTTCTACAGGTTTGGAAGGCGGAGATGATGAAAGAGGAGAAGGAGAAGGGAGGTTTTAATCGGTGTTAAATCATCCCTCTTTTGAAAGTGAAGAGAATCAAATAAAAGCTTTTTTCTTTCTCTCTTTTTCTCCCCCTCTCTCTCTCTCTCTCTCTCTCTTTCTATCTCTCTCTCTCTCTCTCTCTCTCTATCTCTTTCTCTCTTTTTTTCCATTGCATCCGGTATTGTATACGAATTGAATTTTTACGCAGGGAAGGGGGACAAAACGAATGCAAAAGTGAAAAGCGACGATCGTGTGGTATAATAATCGGAATATTGTCGTTCATTGGTTGTGAAAGAGGTGATGCCTTTGAATCCTAATGACCAGACCATTTTATATATTTCGTGTCGCGTGTGTGAGTTGTCGTCGTTTATTGGGTTGTTGTTATTGTCGTCGTCCTCCTCATCATTATTACGGCACGGTGGAGTGCGCGTGTGTTGTACATCGATCGAATCGCCCGGCGCGTGTACTTGTAACGAGTTTTTAACTTCACTGCTCTAGGAGTGATACACCAAGCCATACCAAGTTTATTCGTAAAATAACGCGTCGAAGAGAATTTTTCGTATCGAGTAATTGCCTCGTGTGTATGCGTGTATGTGTGTATATATATATATATATATATAAACGCATTTATATATAGATATATCTAGATATATATATATATATATATATATATATATATTATATACGCCATCGACACACCGTATTTGATAAGTCAACGAGCGGTAAGTGTTTCTGACATTTTTTTTTTTTTACAAATCGATCGTAATTAAAAATTTTCGAATGATCTAGAAATATTCTCAAGGATTGATAAACGATCCTTACAAATTTATTTTATATTTTCTTTTTCTTTTTTTTCTTTCCTTGTTTTTTTTAAGTTTTCCTATTACGAGTGTAATATCTACAAGTTCACTTTTTTATTCTCTTATGTATGTATATATATATATTATATACAAGACTAATATTTATATGTGTACATATCTATATTTAAATATAAATTTTTATATATCCATATATCCCTATATTATTTATATATTTGGTATATCTAAAAATTTATATATTTATCTATTTAGGTGACAATTCAAGATATTTTAAATATTATTTGCATTTCATTGTTATATACTATTTCGTATTATACGTATTGTATTTTATACTTTCTATTGAAGCAACTACGATAACGAACATAATAAGCCTGTATTATTTTACCCTCGTTGGACGATTATAATACGAGCATCGTATCAACGGTTACACGAGCGAGAACCAAGTCCGAATAATCACTTCATTCGTTATTCTCTGTGGATTTCTATTTGACTGTGGATAGTGGTAGTAGGGACGTACTTAAAGGCAAAAAGACGCGACGATAATCGTGTCTCATTGTCAGATTATTGTCATATGTGATGCATTGCACTATTGTATTCCTTGGGAGACTACAATCATACAACAGCTCTGTTTTTCACCTTCTATACTTTGTTAATAATGGTACGATCTAACGATAAGGATACTAAAGCTATTTTGTGTTCTTCCGTGATGATGTGAGAATCGTTATTTCAAATAATAAAATAAATATCGATGTAATCGCTATAATAATGTTTTGTGTGTTACATAGGTAAATAGATAGTTAAATGGGTATATATATATATATATTTTTTTTTCCTCCTTATTGCGTGCGTCTATGTGTATGCATGGCCTTTTACATTTAATTGAATGTTCCTCATCGAAGACATATATTTACATAAAAAGATAAGATTATCTATTTCGGAAAGAGGATCTATTAATGAACGTGGAAATGTCTGGCATTAGGATATTAGTGATATTGTATTATCACGCGATGTGTGTAAATTAAAAGTTGTGACAGTGTGTCACGCTCTTCAAAGTTAAAGGTACGGTACTTTCTCGTGTATTAATACATTGTTTAATGACCAAAGATTAATTACAGTAATGACTCTTGTATTCGTATTATTAATTCCTTTCCATTTTAAAAATAGAACACAAGAAAGAAAACGGTATTAATCGTTTAATGAGAACAAACGAGACGATGAAATACAAATGTAAGTGATTACAATTATGTATAGACCTTTTGTGAGTTTTCCGATTAAAAATCTAATCAATTTCTAACGATTCGCATAATACACATCTTACGCGAATATAACATTGTCTATTTGGTTTTAGACATTTTGACAAATCGTATCTACGTGCCAATATCGCACATCTCGACTCCTCTCTTTCTTGTTTTATTATTTTCTCATTCTCCTTCTTATTTTTCTTCTTCTTCTTTTTCTTCAACAATAATATCCTCTTTCTTGGCATGTAGGAAATAATTTATAGGCGCATAAATTTTTCTTACCGGAGTAAGAAATTTTCGACGCTACTTACGACATACATAAATTGTGTTTGAATTTTCCTAGCTATTGTCTCCTTTACGAATACGATACCAATTTTCTTTTTCTTACGTAAAATAAAACAAGGAAAAGCTATATCATCGGTAAAGAATCTTATTTCTTATTACGTATACTAAGCAACTCGTCAAAGTTAAAGGAATTTAAATTGATTATAAAAATATGTGCGACAGTTGAAACGACAATCGTGCCACAATACGAAAATGGAAAATAAGAACGACCAAACGTTTACTCTGATCATTATTCGATCGTACCAGATCACTATCATCTCTCATCCACTTTTTATATACAAGGTAATCCATAAGTCAATTGACAAAAATGTATTGTTATTGTAAAACAAACTTAATTCACAAACTCTAAGCGATACGAATAACGTTTACTAGGTCTCATTTATTATTTTATTTATTTATTTATTTATTTTTTTTTTTTTTTTTCATTGAAAATGAGGGTGGTAAACACTTTCGGTATCTAATGTAGATTTAGTAACATGTTGCACACATTTGATGTTAAATTTTATTTGATATGGATTAACGTTTGCGAATTAAATCTGTTTATAATAATAAAGCATTTTCGTCGACTAACTTATGGACTACCCCCCCCCCTCTCTCTCTCTCTGTGTGTGTGTGTGTGTGTGTGTGTGTGTGTGTGTGTGTGTGTGTGTGTGTGTGTGTGTGTGTGTGTGTGTGTGTGTGTGTGTGTGTGGTGTGTAAAAGTACATATTACATCTTACAAGCCATTTTTTCTCTGAACGTCGATAAAATATTCTAGTAATCAAAGCCGGATAAAGTAAAAGTACGATTGAATCTGGCGCAATGTTGAATCCTTGGTCCGACCTCGTTTGTAGATATTCTTAATGATAGACGTGAAATTTGCAATTTTAATGCCCAGCCTTTCTATTTTCATCGTTGATAAATCGAAAGAAAGAATTCAGGAACGTAGGATCGCGATTCCTTTTTCATTCTCCGCGTTAACTTTTATTAAACGATAAAAGAACGTTTTTTCTTTTTTTCTTTTTTTTTTTTTCGTAAGAACGTAATATTTTGTCTTCTTCCTTTATTCCTTTACGGAATCCTTAGGAAAAAAGAAAAGAGAAAAAAAAAACGAGAAAGAAACAGGAATTATAAAAATGATTTACTTCATGTAACGTTCGTAATGGCCGCCTCGAGCGTGCACGTGCATTATCAGATAATCCAGTCATTAAATCTACACCGACGTTGGCGTATGCGTTTACACGTATATGTATATACGTGTATGCCCGAAGCAGTATCTCTAAAGATCCCTTTTTCTCATATATTTTTTTTTATCCCCATCCTCTTTCTTTACCTTTTCCTTTTCTGTATCCTTCTTTTTAGTATTAGCCAATATCATGCTTTTATGCGACTCGTCGGATGGTTCTTTTTTTTTCTTTCTTTTTTTCTCAGAAGCAGTAAAGTGTAAAGGATAAATGAGGAATTTTGTTTTTTAGACCATCTCTCTCCCTCCCCCTTCTCTCTCTCTCTCTCTCTCTCTCTATATATATATATATATATATATATATATCTATCTCTATCTATCTATCTATGTATCTCTTGTATACTCGAGCTTTCTTTAATAAGGTCGATGTTAAAAAAGCGACGGTAAAAATGAAAGAAGATACGGTCGACGAAATCGATCTGAAAGAAAAACGAGAGGGAAAAAACGGGAGATATTTGGAGCAACCTTTTCCTGTGCATTCCGTATACACGTGTACTACTCATTGTACGATATCGTCATAGCATACGTAAATAAAAACGAGCGTGTTTTACGGATGTGTAATCATTTCGGCAAATGATGAGTCGAGTCGACTCGTCGTCGTGTAAAAAGAAGTCGTGCGTGTTTGTTTTCTCGGGGTGGGGTGGGGTGGGGTGGGGGATATTTCGAACCAAATAAAAAGAACAAGAAATTAATTAAAATAAAAAAATAAAAAAAAAAACAAGAACAAGAGGAAAAGGATACAAAAAGAAACCACGCATTCGATGGCTCACAGCCAACGTCATATTTCATTCAACACACAAATTGAGCGACATACAACATCAATCCTACCTCGTTTGTTCCTTATTCCTTTGATAATTCTCTCGAAACGACTATAATATTTTTATGTTATTCCATTGTGGAATAAGAAATAGGTAGGGGAGAGATAGATAGATAGAGAGAAGAGAGAGAGAGAGAGATAGAGAAATTGAGAGAACTCGTAGTAACACTTGTAAACGTTTCCATCAAGAGAGCAAACGTGCATAGTCGGAATAATGGCCACAAACGAGACAAGTTTCTAATTGGGTAATACGTATCTTGCCATAACAGTACAACCCGTTTTGTTTCACCTTCGATGCCATTGGTTCGACTTCAATACGACGATTTCTTTTGTAACTTACACTTTCTAGTTTCTCTTAACGTTCCTTGATCCTTTTGATCACTTTTGTTCTTTCTTTTTTATTTTTTTATTTTTATTTTTATTTTTATCTTTATTTTTATTTTTATTTTCGTTTTCCCTCCCCTCAACTCTGATTTTCACGAGATATTCGATAAGTTCGAATATTAATGTTTTGCTGATATATTTCATGAATACAAATCGTTAACAAAAAGAGGACGTTAAGTGTCATATGATTCACCCTATATGTAGAGTTAACCCTGCTCTCGTATATCTCAATCGGATAATGTACAGTTCAGAGGATTTATATAATCGGGGATTATCCGTCGAATCCTCACGATAATGTTTTCGAAATATACATACATACATACGTATATACATTACACATGTACATTACACACGTGTCACACACACACACCATATTTATGCCTATACACACATATATAGATATTATTCCCTGGACTCTCATAGGATTTGTAGATTTTGTCGTTTAGATCTGTTGTGCAAAGAGGAATACGTAAATCTCATGTTATTACGAGACGTTTACGTATACAATATTGACTGTTATCAGTTGATCGGGGCCATTCAAAGAAAAATATAACATTTTTTTATTTCATTTATATATATATATATATATATATATATTATTTAATATATATAATATATGTGTGTATATATATATATTATATATATTAAATAATATATATATATATATATATATACACTCTTTTTCAACAATTTTTACTCCACTCGTGTACAAATATATGTGTGGGAGTAACTGTAGCTATATTGATTGCGGTTCCCAGGCCTCTGCGCGTCTCTGCGTGCGCGGGGCCAATGCAGATCGCGCACCACCATCTCTTCTCGTATACGTAGTTTCCTCTACTCTCCTTACCCCTCCTCCTTTCCATCCTTTTTCCCCTTCTCTCTCTCTCCGTTTCCTTTTCTTCCTTCTCCTTCGACTTTTCCTCCCCTTCCTCCACCTCTTCCTCCTGAATCCTGCGCTCTTCCCTTTGCTCTTTTATTTTAATAGAAAATCGCCGATAAACGAGTAGCCCTTTCTGTATAGTTAAATATTCTCTCTCTCTCTCTCTCTCTCTCTCTCTCTCTCTCTCTCTCTCTCTCTCTATCTATCTATCTATCTATCTATCTATCTATCTATCTATCTATCTATCTATATATCTATCTATCTATCTATCTATCGGTCTATCCATCTATTTCTACTTTCCTTTAAAATAACTTTGCAACGTTTATACGATAACGAAAGCGTGTCCGACGGCATTCTTTCGAAAATTGTATTTTTTTTTTTTTTCACAAACATTTTAAAACGGATCTCGAATAATGAAAGTAATGGGCGAAAGAAAAGAATGAAGAATATAATTAAGAGGACACTTTCTACGTTTGCGATAGAGCCAAGAAGCAGAAAGTGGATTTGCACTAACGCCAAAGAAACTTATTCCTTGAGTTACAATTTTGAAAAGCCCAAAAACTAAAGGCGTTATAACTTCTTCCTTTCTTTTCTTTTTTCTTCTTCTTTTTCTTTTTTTTTTGAATGCCATTTAACAGTAATCTTCGAAGAAATTTTACGTACGCTATAACGCAATACAATGTTGCTATATCGATCCTTTTCATATTTAATTCCTCCCTTTTAAGGTTACTTGATTCATCATCCCTTTCTTTCTACTCCCCTCCCGACTCCACACTCTATTTCCTTCTCCTTTCTTTTTTCTTTTCCTTTTCTTTTTCTTTTTTTTTTTTCTTTAACATTCGTCGCATAACTTTTCTTAAGTTTATCGGCGTATACCAGATTTTTTATTACGACATTACCTTCCTCTTATGTACCTTTGATTACTATGCGAAGCACGCGAGTCTTCGTAATTTCCTGCCGAACGTAACTTACGTATGTATGTATATATGTACTTACGTACGTTCCTTCTTTGCGACATACACTATTGGCTTTCACGTTCGTCGTATAAATAAAAGGGGAAACTCTCTTAATACGAGAAGCCCTAAGATTATCGATTTTTGTTCTGTTTCATTCTGTTTTATTCTGTTTTGCTTTGTTTTATTTCAACGAAATTCTCTTTCTTTCTCCCCCCCCCCCCTCATTTATATCATGTTATTTTTAGCACCGTGAAGAGTGCAGATTTGAAATGAAATAACTAGAACGTATGTAAAATTAGATCATAAAAGTCGATGAAAATCTTTACGGTACTGTTAATCCGTTAATTGATTTATAATTATCTACTGTAATAAATTATTCTTTACAGTTGGTAGCGTTCGATAACAATTCAACGCAAAACCTTTATCGGGGGCTTGAATATTCTCATTATCGGAGGAGCTTAATTATATATAGGAAAGATTTAAGGTGGAACGTTTCTGTGTTTTCTTCCAGATTACAAAATGGGTTGTTTTGGGAGCAAGGATAAGTTGAGTAAAGAGGATATGGAGTTTCTCAAGTCACGCACGCGATATGACGAAAGCACAATCAAGGAATGGTACAAGGGATTCAAAGTAAGTGCATTACGGTGTTGATCTTCGTTAATATTATTTCTGTAAACAAAAGGAAAACAAAGTAATAAATCTATCCTCTATATCATATAAATTCCATTTGATTTGATTTTTTTTTGTTTTTCAAATTATTTATATATATATATATATTTTTTTTTTATTTCTTTTTTTGTTTTGTTTATAGCAAGACTGTCCTAACGGCAGATTAACGCCCGCAAAATTTGTCGACATGTATAAAACTTTCTTTCCGTCTGGCCATGCGGAAGAATTTTGCGATCACGTATTCCGTACATTCGACATGGATAAAAACGGTTATATCGACTTTAAGGTAAGGGATATTTATATATTGTCGAGAACGTCGATAATTTCATTTACTCGAACGCGTGTGCGTGCGTCTTTTATTATACATGGTGCATAGGGAAGATAATATATACCATAGACTCACGTCATTATAGAACTATTATAACAAACTTATAGGATCCGTGTTCGCCTACGTGTAAAATAACAATTCACTTTTCTTTTTTTTTTTTTCTTTTTTTCTTTAATAATAACGTATCACATTTAATTTCATACGTTGAAGTCGTTAATTACCTCAGTTATCGATCGAATAATAAGGTATATCTGATTCTTACAGAAATTATATATATTATGTTATTATATATATTACGTTATAAATTACACACACACACACACACACACACACACACACACACACACACACACACACACACACACACACACACACACACACACACGTAGTATTCGTCAACAAATATGAACAAAAAGTGATCATTGAACGAGATGTTAAAGTTCATCAAAGAATGATCAAGCGTTCGTGAATCGTAATCCGATCAAACGAATATTCTTTCTGTATAAGGATATAAACAACTTATGCCTGCTTAAGCGAAATCAGTGATCAAAGGTTCGTTTCTTGGGGGAATATACGGAAAAGGCGCGATTTCGTGTACGTGCACATTACATATGTATTATCGTGAGCCTTTTGCCGTCTGAATTTCGGTCACACAGAGAAAGGGAGGAGACGACGTCAATGCTCCGAGACAAAAAGTCGCGGAAAATGCTCGCTCACCCTCTCTGTAATTTTCGGTTAGGCAATCTAGATCTCTCTTACCAACCTTTTCTTTTTCTCCCTCTTCCTCTCTCCCTCTCTCTCTCTCTCTCTCTCTCTCTCTCTCTCTCTCTTGCTCTTTCTTTTTCTTTCTTTAAGTCGCTACTTTTCGACGACTTTTCTGCGACTTTTATAAAAGGAGCGTGTCCCCAATGTAAGACCGAAATCAGTGATGTGTAGAGGAAGGGTGACTAGAGGGGTCGACGTGTCTGCTGGGTCAATATGAGAAGTGGAGACACTTCGAAGGTCAGGAAGAGCAAAGAGCGAAGCCACTCCCTCCCCTCCCCTCCCCCTCCCCTTATACCTTTCTATCGCTATCCTCCGTCTTACACTACCTACAAAGCCCTTCTCTCATCGTTGTCTATCTACCTTCGAGCGTTAGCTGACCCACTTTTACCTATACACTGTACTTATACCATGTCCCAAAACGAGCAACCTCTCCAAACCCCGTATCCCATCATACCTTTCCGCTTCACCTCGATATACACGCGAAGATTCGACCCTTTCAATGTTCTCTCTCTCTCTATATATATATATATCTATATATATATATATATATATATATATATATATATATATATCTTGACATGATCGGCAATATAAAGCACGATCTTCGCTCTGACATCCTAATACTCTATGGCTTCCATCATTTGTGATAATAAATTTCTTCGAAAGGGAAAAGTCAGAAGGGCGTTTTAGTGAAAAACGATCGTAATAAAAACGGAAGCGTTAGGATTGATGAAAGCCTATCTTCTCGTTCTTTCGTTCCAGGAATTTCTCTTAGCCATCGACGTAACTTCCTGCGGTACACCGGAAGAAAAGCTAAAGTGGGCATTCCGGATGTATGACGTTGACGGAAATGGTGTTATTGATATTCAAGAAATGACTAAGATCGTACAAGTAAGGAATTTATTTATCCCGTTCGTGGATTAATTCGGCTTCGAGATATGTTCAATCAATGTTGGATAATATTTCATAGAAAAATGTCGATGCGCTAATGTGTGTTTCAGGCGATATACGATATGCTAGGAGCATGTTCGAGCAACAGGCCAGCGGACAGCGCCGAAGAAAGGACTAAGAATATATTTGCTAAAATGGACGAGAATCACGACGGGCAATTGACCCAAGAAGAATTCCTTAAGGGTTGCCTCCAAGACGAGGAGCTATCCAAAATGTTGGCTCCTTAAATCTGACTGCCAACCTTTTAATAGATAATTCATTGAGGTGGCGTCCGAACGGTTTTTAAGACGGATTTGTGAAATAATGAGAGAATTATTACCGTCGCCGCTGTTACGATCTCTGTCTGCTGATGCTGTTGCTGCTGTTGTTGCTGCTGCTGCTGTTGCTGCTGTCGCCGCCGCCTCCAATACTAACACCAATATCACCACCACCACTACCAATGGAACACCATCGTTAAATTAACAAAACCACCATCGCCATCACCACCACCAACAACACCACTACCACCACCACCACTACCACCACCACCACCACCACCACCATCACAGTTGCCACCGTCTTATTATCACTTATCGCCACTGCAACGTCTCTCCTCCAGCTTCGCAGCAGTCATCCCCTCGTCTTTTCGTGAGATTATAAGTCCAGATACAATGATGATAATGACGATAATGATGAAAATGAATGAATAAATGATGATGATGATGATGATGATGATGATGATGATGATGATGATGATGATGATGATGATGATGATGATGACGACAATGATTTTTATTTCTCAAAAGTAAGAAATCATGAAAAGCCACGTGACAAACATCATCATCAAGAACTACCGATTACTATTACGAACACCCTTAAGATTTCAAATTCGAAGCTAATCTACGGTTGGGAGATTCATAAAAAAAGAAAGGGGGAGGGGGGAAGAAAGAAACCGCGAAGAAAAATAGGAAAAGAAAAAATATGTCGAATTCGTAATAATACAAATCGTTTTGAAAGTCGATCGCATAATGCAAAATGCAAGATCTTGCATTGCCATAATCCCTTGAGTATTAAGATTTTTCACTCGAACCTGTGAAACGGCGTACATAACAATTCGATTACGAATATCTCTAATTGTATCGATCGATTGCGTATCAATTCGATCGATTCTACACTCGCGTAACAAACGTGCGTGAATGATACCGCGTCGTAATCGTTTGAATTCGCCGTAATACCAACTCGCTAAACGAATTTCGCTGGACCGAAAAGATCGATTAAAAGAAAAAAAAAAAAGGAAAGAAAGAGGGTGGGGGGAAGGAAAAAAAATTGTTAGGTATTTCGCGGGGACCGCACAAATGTGGTCCAAATTAATAGAGGAAGGAGGATTTATTAGTTGTACCTTCGGGTAAATGCGCGCTAACGGGCATATACATAAAATGTGTGCATGGCCCTAAATTTTTTAGTGGCTTTTAAAGCGCAATCCAATGTTTAAGAATTAGGGAAATGAACATCGAAAATACTCGATCGATTGCGAGTTTAATAATCGTTAAATATTCGCAACAACTTTTATGCAAATGAAAAAGGATATTCT
>OU426851.1:4026314-4036314 GCA_911387685.1 Dolichovespula media | reverse complement strand
AATAAATAAAAGATATATGGAACGAAACTAAAGAATCACTTCTCGAATTTATCGCGAACGTTTAGAGAGAACAAAAAAAAAATGAAAATAAAAATAAAATAAAATAAAATAAACAAACACCACCCCGTATGACACTTTATACCGCGTATACGAACGATTATAATTATTATATTTATTTATTTAATCACTCATTTTTACCGAAGCTTCGCTTTCCTCATGAATCTGACATTTCGAGAAGACTTTTTTCTCTTGTTTATTTTTCCTTTTTTCTTTTTCTTTTTTCTTTTTATGTTTTCAAATGAACGCCCGAAACTGGAGAGATATGATTATTATACGATCAATTCTTTCTAATAGACGCTCGTGCACGAACGGCGTTTTCATCGATTAACTGATTTGACGGATCGCGATCGAAAATATATATCTAATTGTTTATAACAATGGCTTAAAAGAGAAAAATTAACGAAAGACAAGAAAGAAACTTTGTTTGCGAAGCCACTGCTGGTTAAACATAGAAAGATAAAAAGGAAAAGATAGAAACATTCCGTAGAGACACATGTGCGACGGCAATTTAAAAAGTTCGCAGTTATGTTATTTTTTTTTCTTTTTTTTTTCAAATCTCAAATTTCATTTTTAATGTGAACCGTATTTTACGGTTGAAGTGAAAGGAAGAAAGGAAAAAAAAAAAAAACAAAACTGCAAATATTTCAAATTGCCCCGAGTATTACTTTACCCTCGAATCATGCACATACGAATTTTATGGGTCAATTGCTTTGGGACATCCTGTATATAATAAACAAGCAATATTACGAAATACCTTCCACATTCTATATTCTATATTCTTCTATTATATATTTCGCTAATTGAAAAGTCTCAGTACACAAAAGCCTGCACAGCTTGAAATAAAGCGAGAATAGCTTACATAAACAAATAATATTTACATAGTTCTATTAATTAATATATATATATATATATATATATATATATATATATATATATATATATATATATATATATATGTATATATATATTGAAATGATTCTTCTCGTACGTTTCTCCGGCGAATCAGCCAGTCAATGACAATACCGATCGTGAACAGTCAATCGAAAACTTTGTTGCCGAGCGGCGAGAATGTTTGTATACAAACAAAAAAACGGACAAAAATGTATTTATTTTAATTAAACTCGTGAAGTATGTATGTGTATATATATATATATATATACATACGTACACGAACGAAGTCAGCCCGACAAAGATACATAATATATTGTAAAAGGTGCGCTAAAAGAATAGGAAAAGAAAAACAAAAAAGAAAAAGAAAATACTTCGGCGAACGAAAATGTAAGATTGAAGACCTTAAGACGACACTCTTCTAAATATTGCTTTGAAACTGGCACAAATGGGAATCAATCAATCAATCAATCAATCAATCAATCAATCAATTAATCAGTCAATCCATATATCTATTTATCTATTTATCGTTTCTCTGTTACTTATTTCAAGCGATTCGTCTAACGTATGTCAAATTTCATCGTCAAAAAAAAAAAAGTTACAAGAGTTATCGTAAACCGAAAGATAAAAATCCATTTCCTAAAAATAGAAAAAAAAAAGAATAAAAAATAAAGAAAAAAAATAATGATAATAATAATAATAAAAAAAAGAACGAAACAAAGGAAGAAGATGAAGAAATTATTTTTATCTTAAACAAATTCGTCGTCCTTTAACGACGAATAACACACACACATACACACACACATACAGTAACCTGAACATACACGTCCATGTACAAAGCCTAAACCTAAGTATAATAAGCCTAAGAAAAATCATGCTGCCTTTTAACAGAAGAAGAACAAAAACAAAAAAAAAAAAATAAATAAATAATAATAATCCTAAACACAACAGGGAGGAACAACGAAAGTTCTCTTTTTCTTTTCTTTTTTCTCGTTTTTTTCGATCTACAAATAAAATATGTTTTCATTAGTATAACCATTTCTAATGATTGAAAAAAAAAAAATAAAAAATGAAAAAAATAATAAGAAAAATGTGCTCTTCTAAGCATGAAAGTAAGAGAGGATCCCTCAAATAAGGAATAATATCTTATTCGTCGACTAGAAAGAAAAAAAGAGAAATAAAAGAAGCATAAATATTTTTTGATATTGCCTATTAAATTTCTGACAAAATTTGATGATTAATTTCATTCATCAACCTATATACGTGTCATGAAAAACTTTAACACTGAAGTCGAATCGCTTTTTACTTCTCTCTATTCGTGTCTTTTTCAAAGTTACCGATATTAAGATATCCTCTTAAGGGCTTAATCTTGATACATTTGTCCGCCCGAATAAGCATTAATATGGCGCTCTGTGGTCAGTAACAAAAGATGAGTGCGTTTGCGAAATATGTAATAGTTAAATCTTTGAAATATCAATACTACTTGTGGGACAAAAAGGGAGTGACACACTTTTTAATTAAAGGATACATATAATCCTTGTTTTTTCTTTTTTCTGATTAAATATTAATCAATCGCATTGACATTTAATTAAGCTTCATACTGATCATTTCCATACTGATAAAATTGTTTAATAATATAAGGAAATACGTATAAGTTAATGAATGTGAAAAGTTTGAATTATAAAATATTATAGACACGTGAAACTTTATATTTATACTTATACTTAATTATTTAATATTCTGTAATGAACTTTTATTCGTTTCAAATGATAATTGTATATAATTTGTAAAATATTTTATATATATATATATATATATATATATATATATATATAAATGTATTTTCGTATGTATAATTTTCAAAAGCAATGTTTCGAAAGATGTTAGTAACGTGTGTCACTATCTCTGTCCTTGCAGAAAAAGAAAGAAAAACAAATCTATCTCTCTTCTCCTACGAGAAAGAAATTAGAACGATTGGTTGTTCTATAAATTAAAAAATGGATTGTAATGTTATGGAAGTATGCGAAAGAAAATCCTATGTTGAATATTCGGCAAAACTTATGTTATAAAGAGTACGTATACGTAATGCGTTAATATTATACGTATATGCGTGCGTATAATTAAATAATATGCCTAGCTCGGGACAGACTTGCAATTAATTTTGTACGACGAAAACCGCACGCGCACAAATGTTAGATTAATTGTATATTTGTTGGTCGATTGAATAAAACTTGTAACGATGTACATATATATACATATATATATATATACATATAGATACATATATATATACGAACATACATATACATACATAGGTACATGCATATATACAACCAATTTCACGTTATCACTTGCGCGTGTGTCGTTAAGAGAATGTGTGCGTGTGTGCCTGACTTTTCTGCGTGTGTTATGTGTGCGCGAGCGCGCGTAGATATCATTTGCCGCAGAAAAAGAAAAGAAAAGAGAGAAAAAAAGAAGAAAAATTGAAAAAAAAAAGAAAAAAAAGATTATTAAGATATACATATAATATCATATACGTATACATTATATAATTATAATGCGATTCAACTGTTTACAATCCACAAAAATTGGTGTCATTTATATGAACAATTATTGTTTATTAGGATGTTCTCGATGACAAATACGTTGTCGATAGAGGAGGATTGATATCTTAAACACAGTAACGTCGAGACGGAAACTGAACGATTATGATAACATCAACGCGACGAAGACAACAGTTTATGAAATTTGTTCTTTAAGGACATCGCCGCGGCTGTGCAGGCCAATATAGGTCAATGCACATCTACCAATCGTGAAAACTTTCGTTCGATCGATCACTTACATACGTACATAACATAACACACATACTTTCTATCATCGCGAGAAGTGACTGATCAATTTCGTTCAATTTTTCTTGCTTCTTCTCTACGTTTTATTACCGATAGCACTCGTATTCTCCAAATCCAATAATCGACCAAACGACTCTTTTTATTTTCCTTTGTGCCTTTTTATATCGCTCCTATTTCATGTGGTTCTTCTTTTTCTTTTTTTTTTATCGAATCAGATATTTATAAAACGAAGATCGATTAAAAAATATTTATGGAAAGGGTCGAGGGTTTGCTTGAAATTGTCGATTTTTGAAGTAAATAATCGACCAAATGGCTCCACTTCGTGTCTATTAATTTCGTTTTTTTTTTTTTTTCTTTTTTTTAGGAAGATCTTTACGCTTACATAGATTGTCGATTATATGATATAATAATTATTCTATGAATAAATAAATGTACTGAATTATTTTGTAATATTTTTAAAAAAATATTTTCTTTTTAAGCAAGCGGGTGCACAAGACGCTTTGTATAATTTTTTGGTTAACAAAAAATAATAATAATAATAATAATTATAATAATAATAATAATAATAATAATAATAAATGTAATAGCATGTAATGCTGAGAATATAGGTAACGTAAAGGAAAGTTTATTATCGATGAAAAAAAAGTAAAGAAAACAAGGATAAAAATAACGATAATGTCGTATGTCGAGGGCCGCTTTTGTGAGCATCAGTCAATTTTTAAAGCTAAAATTGTTTTCTTCCGATGAGGAAATATTTTAGCTCCTCGGGATTCAAAAAAAATAAAATAATAATGTGTTGTCACTGTAAAAAATATACATACATATATATATATATATATATATATATATATATATATATATATATATATATATATATATATATATATCGTATATATTAAATGTGTTTTTAGATATTTCCTAAACAGTCATTTATATTATAATTGTAATGCATGATTTTTATTTAAATGTACTTTTCATGTACTGTGAAACATGGCACGAAGTGTATGCCAATAATATCCCTCTCGGCAACCCCTGCATTTATTGCATTTTTCTTTTCGTTTGATCGTTTTAATAATAATAATGATCACGAGAGAGAAGTTACATAACAAAAAATAAAAAAAAATAATAATAATAATAAAAGAGAAAGAAAAGAAAAATAATATCACGTTTGTCATTATGATATAATATCGTATCTTCTTTTTACAGGTACGTCTGCTGCATAGCACAAACTTTCTTGTGCTTAAAGGCATTCGTAGAATATTAGACTTAGTTAGATCTTAATTGTCGTTCGTAATTGGGTACCGACAGGCGTTTTGAGTGACAATGGGGAAACAAAATAGCAAATTAAAGCCCGAAGTATTGGAAGACCTCAAGCAAAATACTGAATTTTCAGGTAACCTATGAAATAGATTTACAATAAATATTTATTATAAATTAATCGCAGAGAATTTTAATAGTTATATCGATGAAATGCATTCGATGTCTCCTTTTCAGATGCCGAAATTCAAGAATGGTATAAAGGATTCTTAAAGGACTGTCCTAGTGGACATTTGAGCGTCGAAGAATTTAAGAAAATTTATGGCAATTTTTTCCCTTACGGCGATGCCTCGAAGGTGAGTTTTGATAATAATACGAATATAATTGTGTAATAATACAGGATGGCGTTGAGGGTAAAAAAAAAAAAAAGAGAGAGAGAGAGAAAAAAATCTAACGCATAAATTATCTGAATATCCTTGTAGAGGGATTTTCAAGTAAATTACTATGCAAATTACTATGGTATAGTTCGCAGAGCACGTGTTTAGAACGTTTGATGCAAATGGCGACGGGACGATCGATTTTCGAGAATTTCTCTGCGCCCTAAGCGTGACGTCCCGAGGAAAATTGGAACAGAAATTAAAGTGGGCCTTCAGTATGTACGACCTTGACGGTAACGGATATATCTCGCGACAAGAGATGCTTGAGATCGTGACGGTAAGTAATTCCGAAGCTAATTATCTCTCATCGAGTTGATCGATAACACGAATGCAAATGTAAAGATATATATATATATATATATATATATATATATATATATATATATATATACATACATATACATATACATATATACACATACATACACGGGTTGTCCTCTCTACCTACTATTTATATTTATCCATTTAAAAACGGATCGATTGTACAGCTTGAGAGGACAAACTTTCAAAAGCGCTTCATTTATCGATTTAATTATAATGTAAGATTTTATTTATACTTATACCTTAAAATAGGTATATTTATTAGTGACTGAAAGGTAAGTTAACTGTTATTGCCGTTAATTAAAAAAGAGAATATAGAAATTAGAGCGAGAAAAGTGGAAAACAAAAAAAATATCTAACAGACAAATTATCGATCACGAATGAAGAAAAGAAAGAGGGTGAGAGAGAGGGGGGAGAGAGGGGGGGAGAGAGAGAGAAGGAAAACAAATACGAATTACCACCTCCTTCCAGGCAATATACAAGATGGTAGGGTCCGTGATGAAAATGCCAGAGGACGAGTCCACCCCGGAGAAGAGAACAGACAAAATATTTCGTCAGATGGACAAGAATAAGGACGGCAAATTATCGCTCGATGAATTTATCGAGGGTGCTAAAAGTGATCCCTCGATCGTGCGACTGTTGCAGTGCGATCCTAGTGCACAAGCTCAGTGAGACCCTGGGCCCGTGTGCGTTTCAAATGCCATCTGTAAATACGAATCGGGGCCCGGCCCAATCATAGCCCGGTTAGAGGCGATGCAATCATAGAAGGGAATCAATAGTAAATAGAGGAAGCTGTCAAAACGAACACACAGAGATACAACAAATACCCTCGTTTACACCTCCACCAATACACCTACAGAGAAAGAAAGAAAGAAAGAAAGAAAGAAAGAAGGAACGAAATAATGAATGAAAAAAGAGAGAGAGAGAGACAGAGAAATAGATGTTTATTTGAACTTTACATCGTTAACGTTATTACCGTTTACATGTGTATACCGTTATAGCCCATCGCAACCATCACCACTACCACCACCACCACCACCACCACCATCACAACCACTACACTACACTTTACCAACCACTACTGCTATTAAAATTACCACACACTTACGGCGAACGTTTGAAACTTTATAAGGAGGGACTTAAACTATTACATACATATGTGGACGCCAAAAAGAATGAAAGGAAGGATAAGATATGAAATAATAAAGAGCACACAATTGATTTTCACAAGGCTGAAGCCAACAAAGTTCGTTCTGGTAGATTCACTCCTTCGCATCGTCTTCTATGTTCGCGAACGCCTCTTTCGACTGGAGACATAAAAAGAGAGAGAGAGAGAGAGAGAGAGAGCACAGTATGTTGCCTGAGTCGTGTGTGTGTGTGTGCGCCAGAAAAAAACTTGCAAACGTCAAGTAGGGCTCTTGTAAATTGGGCTGGTACCCGAATGACGAGGGGTCCAGGCTCACTGGGCCCATGGCGCTTGCGCATACCGCAAACTAGTCGTAATGACTAGTTCAGTCGCTCTCGCGATCTAAACTAATCGGTTTAAACGGGGATTTCTTTGAAAAATAATAAACAAAGGGATGGAAAGAGAAAGAGAGAGAGAGATGTAAGAATGAAAATTGAAAGCAAGTGCGAGAGAGTGAGAGTGAGAGTGAGAGAGAGAGAGAGAGAGAGACTCACGCGTATTTTCTCATATAAAATTCTCCTAAAATTGTGCCGCTCGATGTACATACATAAAGAGAATTGCTAATTGTAAATTCGTTCGAACCTTCCATCAAAATGGTTCTTTCTTTCTTAATTAGTTTAAGTTATAACAACATCCATGTTTGCCTCTTCTACGCATTTGCCTATCAAATGACACGCGCGAGTTTACATCAAATTACACGAAAATTGTTTAGATCTGATCGACGAGATTTAATAATAAAGTGAAAAATGACGATTATATAGGCAATAATTTATGTTTGTTTTTTTTCTTTTCTTTTCTTTTCCGCGTTTCTTTTTTTTTCTTTTTCTAGAGAGACAGAGACAGCGAAAGAAAAAAGAGTGATGAAATGATATAAAACCGCTCGAAACTTCGATTATTATTCAAAAAATTATTATACGTCTCGTTCGGTCTTTTATCAGTACCCTCCAGCTTTATGCGAGACCCATTTATTCCATATGATTGAACTTAACACCTATTTTCGATCGCTTTAAAAACGCTTTTAACGTAAGATCTGGTAGAAAGACTTCCACTGGGATTTACGAAGATAATTGAAAAGAGGAGAAAAACGGGAGAGATAGAGAGGGTGAGTTAAAGAAAGAAAGAAAGAGAGAGAGAGACGATTGAGGACAATTTGCTGAGCGTAGAAGTGCCTTAATTTTTCGTAATAGTATATGACGTATGTAAGAGCATTGCAAAGATCGAAAAGAAAATTTTTACTAAGCTTTCTCAACCAAGACGATGAATTAAAAAGAATTTGAAAGTATTGAATTGTCAATGTGTGCAGTATACGTGTAGTAAAGAGCAGAATCTGGAGGGAAAGATAAAAAAATGAAAGAAACTGAGATAAATAAAGAGAGGGGTGCGGAGAAAGAGAAAGAGAAACTAGAATCTAATCAAATCGATAATTTTTCACTTTATCAAAGACTTCTAATTAATTTATCAATAAAAAATTACGTGATTTGATGAAACTGCTTTCAACGATGTTCATTTTCAGGTTAAATACGTAAAAGAGTCTCAAAAGTTTGCGTTTCTTTTTTGATTCTTTTTTTGTCATATATATATACATGTATATATATACATACATGCATACATTATATATATACACACACACACACACACACACACACACACACACACACACACACACATACATGTATAATATATATGTGTGTGTGTGTGTGTGTGTGTGTATATATATATATATATATATATATATATATATATATATATATATATGTATATATATATTTGTCTTTTTTCTTATAATAGATTGCTTTAGTTTATCGATTTTTCAACGAGTTCTATTCCAATATAAAACTTCGTATCGAATGGTATCACCGATAGAAAGATACTTTAGAGAGAGAGAGAGAGAGAGAGAGAGAGAGAGAGAGAGAGAGAGAGAGAGAGAGAGAGAGAGAGAGAGAGAGAGAGAGAGAGAGAGTATGTGTGTGTGTATGTGTGTTTAGAAACATCGAGCGAGCATAAAACGGATTGTTACGCGTTTTAAAGCGAGATTTGTTTTGATGAATTACGATAGCTCGCCAATTTACACATGTAACACGTTTTTGGGTCGCGAATGAGAGTATGCGTTTCCCAACAATTGTACCTAGGTTTGGGATCGTTAAAAGAATTAGGATTAGCTCCGAAATTTATTTAACATTTATTTCACATTAATTCTCATGATTTGATTTCGATTATCAATTTTCTCGATAGAATTTACGAAAGGAAGAATAAACGAAGGGAAAGAAAGAAAAGGGAAAAAATTTGTAACAAGCGAAAAAGAAGAAAATACGAGTAACGATCTAAACTTTTGACCTGTTTAGAACAAAAAAAAAGAAAAGACGAAAAGAAAAAAACAATATATTATGCGACATGGCCTCGTGCCAAGTACAAAGTATTTCGTCAAGGCAAAACGACCGCTAAGGGTAGTTTTTTTTTTCTTTTTGCTTTGTTTTATGCAAAAGATCTGTATTATTCGCGATGAGAAAAGAATGCCAAGGGAGCAAATCTCTAAAGATCTTTGATAGATTTTCTTTTTCTTTTTTCATTTAAAAAATTTTTTTTCTTTCTTTCCATTTCCGACACTGATACGTAGTATGCATGTATATGTATGTGTATACATACATACATACATACATACATACATACATACATACATTTTCCCTTAAGCCAAGCATTGAATTAATGAAGAGAATGAAAAAGAAGCACTTAAACTTAACGAACGAATGTTTTCAAAGAGAGATCAGATCTATTCAACTTTCATCATTTTCTTTTATAAAGAAGATGAAATAATCATCTTGTATAATTATCGACGAATAATAGTCATGTTGAATTTCAACAATTGTCGAAATAAAAGGTTCTACGATGGATGAAATTTGATTAGATGGTTTAAACAAAAAAAAAAAGAAGGAAATCACGATTCGTGTATTAATTGCTTTTAATTTATTCTTTTTTTTTTTTTTTAATGATCAATTGTTCTCAGT
>OU426851.1:3953814-4021314 GCA_911387685.1 Dolichovespula media | reverse complement strand
GTGCTTTAATCAATTGTCATATTTCATGTACGATCGCGAGAGAAAGAGAGAAGGAAAAAAGAAAGATAGGTGAGAGAGAGAGAGAGAGAGAGAGAGAGAGAGAGAGAGAGAGAAAGAGGGATAAAAATAGATCGTATTTATGATCAACATTGTGCATATGTGCATACATATGTACGCACAGTTGTACACTATGAAAGCGTGTAAATTACTCACGTAGATCAATTTTATTCTTTGACGTTTGAGAAAGAAAAATGAGGAGCAACAATAACAACAAAAAAATAAAAAAAATATATACACCCGTATGCAAATGAAAAGAAAAGAAAATAATAATAATAGTAATATTAATAATAATAATAATAATAATAATAATAATAAGGAAGAAAATTAATCGGGGTGAGCAAATTACGCAGTCTTGTCATCTGACGAGTACATTGATTACTTTCGACGGCTATTTCCAACATCGTAAAATGATCTGCTCGTTTCAAGCTTCTCTGCTTTTTTTCTTCTTCCTCCTCTTCTTCTTCTTCTGCTTCCGCTCGCGCTTCCGCTTCTACTTCCATTCATTCTAGTAAAAAAAAAATAAAAAAAAAAAAATAAAAATCTATTATATCCCAACACCATAGATATTATAACCACTTTTAAAACAAAGTTATAAGATCGTTAATTGAAAGAAGGGCATTGCATTTCGAAGCGCTTTATCTATTTACTTCGTTGCAATTTTAATCAATACAAAAGAAATACTAATAATTCCAATATTTTGCGAGGAATACCAAAGTTATATACGGAAACAAAAAAAAAAGAAAAAAAACACAAACAAATAAAATAAATTAATAACCGATTTTAATTATTTTCAATGATTGTCAAAATGATTATAAATGTTATTGTAAGAAAAGTTGCTTATTTTTAAGTGCTGCATCAATCACGTCATCTTTTCTTGTTTAATTGCTTTCTCTTTCTTCTATTTTTGTATTTTTTCTTTCTTTCTTTTTATTCTCCCTCATTGTATTGATCCGGTCTTATTTTCTTGTCAAAATTATGTTTCATTATTTATATATATACACTTTTAAACAGCGTACGATGTAAGTCAACGACTATTGGTATCTTAGATCTATTTTTCTAACGATTCATGAGTAAAGATTTTTTTGAATTTGGTAGTAATTACTGACTTACATCGTGAATACACACACACACACATATTACATACATTGCTATATTTATTTGTCCATTTAATTCTTCTTTATTAATAAATAACGTGCTTATAAAGTGACAACGTCATATTTAAACGCACATCATTTATACACGCTCACCCATATCTTATAACTCGTTAAAACTTATTAAATAATTCTCTGATCGAGAATTATAGAAATCTAGCGTGCATGAATTAGCAACAATATTTTCTATATAGATAAATACTAGTCACAATGAAGAGAATTAAAAGTGGATCACTTTCTGAATAATTATAATTCTAGGATTTTGTCCAAGAATTGATTAACTTAGACGTTTTTTGGGGGGTTTTTTCTTTCCTTTTTTTATTTTTTATAATTTTTATATAAATTTTCAAATAGTCGTATCAAATGCTAATATATGTATAGTAATAGATCTTTTGGTAACAGAAACAATATGAAAATGATGATGCAGATAAATACAAAAGAAATAATTAGAACGAAAAAGAATGTTTAACCTCTTTATTAGTCCAAGTATTTCTCATTATTTTCTAAATGATTCTTTCCAATTTTACAATATGTTTTCTACATATAAAATAAGAAGCGTTTACGCGCGTCTAAGTTATTAGATTTAAAAAGAAAAAGGAAAAAGTATCATGTAATTTTCAATACAACCGGTATAATTGAGAAAGTGTTGATCACTTTGAATTTATCTCTCGTAGATAAGTAACATACATATACGAATAAAAGCCAACACACCTATACACATACGCAAACGTAATATCTTCGATATATACATAACGATATATGAATATGTAATAACTACGAGACTTTCTTCTTCTTTCGTCTAGAATTATCACTTTCTTTATTATACGTCATCACTTTACTTACTAATATTACACGTTTACTTTACTTGTGCGTGTACTTTTTATAAATACGAATAACTTTTCACTGAAATAACTTTAACGATATGCATACTTAAAATACTCTCACCTGTCTCTGTACCTAAGTATTATAGTAAAACTTTACAATTATTCCTTACTCGGCTATTTTATACATATATATATATATATATATATATATATATATATATATATATATATATATATATATATATATATATATATATGTATGTATAATATTATGTAGAAACGCAACGGGTCGCAATGTCCCTTTTTCCTCTGCCCACGAACCCCCGTCCCCGTACACCTTGATAACGATCAAAAAAACGTCGGTCGTTGATTCGTGTTTCATAGTCTTTTACTCTTCCTCTAATCCTTATATTTCATCAACTTTATCTCTTACGTCTTTAAATAAATAATAAAGCGTTATATTATACATATAAAAAGAAGTTGCGGTGCTATAATTATGAAAAGAAAATAGAGTATATGCCATTATATACAACAACAAAGATACTTTACAACAACAACAACAAAAAGAAGGAAGAAAAAACAATAAATGCGTTCTATCATTTTTCGTTAAAGAAAAGAAAAGATATATAAGAAAAGAGGATAGAAATACTTTTGTTAAACTTTCGCATAATAATCGTACGAATGCTCACATCGTAATAAATATATATATATATATATATATATATATATATATATATATATATATATATATATTTCTCGCGCAGATATTCTTTATGAGAAAACGAGAACATTTTCTTCTACTTCTTCTTCTTCTTTTCAAGATGCCGCCACTTTGCGCGAGACACAAACGTGAGCCTCGATTTATGCGAAAGTTATATACATCGACTGAGTTTTACATGTACAAATATTACTCGTATAAACAATTCCTTTTGTTTATTTTCAACCTTCACTCTCTATGATACATTTTTTTTATTTTCTTTAAGAGAGAACGAGCAGCGTAGCACGATAAGAAAAGAATACACGCTCATATAAGAAAAAAGGAAAAAGATACAAAGCAAATGAAAATGCAAGAATCAAAGCGTAATCTATTTTTCATTGAGTTTCCTTTCGCATTAAGCGAAAGCGTTTAAAATGTGTTAATATTTATATATTTATATATATATATATATTATATACATATAAATATAATAATTGTCAAATATTAAACGATAAAAGGAAACACAAAAAACGGGAGAAAAAAGATAAGAAAAATCTTCAATTTGCTTTACGCCTTATTCATATTTATAGTAAGTAATAGTTTTATCGATAGTTGTTTATTGAACTAAAAATTTACTTGTGTATCAATGAAATGCGATTAAAATGTTGATATTACACTTGTTCAAATGCGAACGGCGTTATAAACAGATGCGTTATTTTATTTCTTTATTCCCTGTGACCCAAAGAAAAATCTTTATCATCTTCAAAAACACCTTTCATATTTTGTCGAATAATCATTTGAAACGTCATTATTTGTTAACGCTACTAATCACTTCGTTAACCAGTTCAATAATGATTCTTATTTTAACTTCTATGAAAATTATTACGTACAATTTACAAAAGAAAAAGCACATATAATGTTACAATGATTTTACTTGTAACATGGATTTAATCCGTAAAATGTTTAAAGTAATAATTTAGTCGATGAAATATTAATACAAAAATATATACCTCGTATATAAAGACGTATATAATTCTCTCCATTTTGGAAAGAACTTTGTTCGTTATGCACATACGCGACAATTCTTAATAAGTTATGACAATATATTCTATCTTATTCTTACGTCTGTTACAACGATCGTATTTAGTTTCATATTTAACCGCTTGCGCACAACAGATAAAGTAACTGTTTCATCAATGACTGGTAATATAATCTTACTACATATACATATGATATGATACCTCGTGGCTTCATAAAAATTAATATTTATCGTTGATAAAATACTTACTTATCTGCAGTAGTAATACGTTGATCTTCCTTATCGATGTTATTATTTCTTATTTTTAAATATGAATACACTTTCTAAAATAAAAACAGTGTTGACACATAATAGATTGATTACCGACAGATCAGATAGAAGATAGGTTAACAAATGAAATTTTATTAAATTTCAAAATTAATAAATCGTATTTACTTTGTCTATTATTCGTTCGTAAAATTGTTGAATTATTGTTATTTTATCAATTATGGTAAAAATTTGTCATCAAATTTTGTATTATTCATGTTTCTTGAATGGTATTAAAGAATATTTATATTTGAAAAAGGAAACGGTTAGTTTCGAAAAAAATAGTTTTAGGAAAAGAATTAAAAAATTTACTATGTAAAATAAAATGAATTTCCAACTAATAAAGCTATTTCAGAACGAACCAATCACCAACAAGAAAATATATGTATTGAAAGATGGCGTCTTTGATGGCGCTGTAACACTATAGATTGCAGAACATGACATTTCAAAGTTGTATCGTGACTTGTAGTAAATATGGCGCTTTTTGGTAGTAACGGTTATTCTACTCCCGCACCTTTTTGGCAAAATGGTCCAACGCCGGGCTGTTTTTATGATTTTCCTGGGAGTACCATACAATCAGTCGATCATGGAATGCGCCAACAATCACAGTGAGTTTTATTTTGTTCTTATAAAAATATCTATTCGAGGAAGTATACAAGGTATAACCTGTAAATTACGTTACGTTATTCTGTAGAATTTATTTATTTTATGTATTTAAAATACAGTATTGTTTCGCAACTTGTTCTTTTTAACATTATAATAGTAATAAGAATATAATTTATAATATAGTACGATGTAGTTTAAAAATAAATCATAATTTAAAAGAAATCATGTAAAACAATTTGTAGTACAAATTATAAATATTTGTACAGAGCACCTATGACAACTGGAACATCAGTAATTGGCGTACAATTTAAAGATGGAGTTATTATTGCTGCCGATATCCTGGCATCTTATGGTTCATTAGCTAGATACAGAAATTGTGAACGTATCATGAAAGTTAACGATAATATTCTTCTTGGTGCTAGCGGTGATTATGCTGATTTTCAGTGTGTCAAAAGGAACATTGAAAAGAAAATGTAAGTTATATAATTACTAAGAATATCTATTTCAAAAATATAATTGTATTTTAATATTGTTTTTAGTCTAGATGAACAATGTTTAGATGATGGATTTTCTTTAAAGCCTAAATCACTTTATTGTTGGTTAACTTGCGTGATGTATAACAGACGATCAAATTATGACCCATTTTGGAACAATTTTGTAATTGCAGGCTTAGATGATGGACAACCGTAAATATATCTTGTTAATTTATAAATCTTTATATGGTATTATGAATAAATAGGTAATATGTCTGTATATATTTTATCAGATTTTTAGGCACAGTAGATAAACTTGGAACTGCTTACATTGATCCAGTGATTGCAACTGGTTATGGTGCCTATATGGCAACACCTTTATTGCGGAAAGCATATGAAGATAATAGTGAAATGACTAAAGAAGAAGCAAAAGAACTCCTTTACAAAGCTATGCAAGTTCTTTTTTACAGAGACGCTCGTTCTTTTCCTAAGGTAATTTATACACAAAATTAAAAGATGCAGCTACTGCTATTGCTTATCAAGATATATGATATACTTTTTTCTTCTAGTATCACATTGGTATAATTACTAAAGATGAAGGTGTGGAGATCCAAGGTCCATTAACATTAGACAGTAACTGGGAAGCAGCTGTTCTAACCAAATAAACATGCTCTTTGATTTAAAATATTTAAAAATAATTTTATTAAATAAAATTTAATTATATAATCAGACAATTTATTCTACAGCACAGCTTGTTCTGAATTATATAAAGTTTTACTTTCTATCAACTTCATAATTATCAGTAACTACTTTGTCATTATTTCACAACCATTATCAGTTATCAAAATGGTATGTTCTACTTGTGCAGTTCTAGCATCATCTACTGTCACAGCTGTCCAACCATCCTCTAAAATTTCCACCTCTTTTCCACCTTGACTTAGAATTGGCTCTATAGTGAATGTCATACCTGGTTGCATTCTTTCAGTGGACTCGTGTGCTAAATATAATAAAAAATATTTCATTCCAATATCTATGTACATAAACATTAAATTATTTGTACGAATATACCAAAATGTAAGATGTCCGGTGGTCCATGAAAATAAGTTCCGATGCCATGTCCAGAAAATGCAGGAATTACATTATATCCATGCTTATTTGCTATTTCTTCCACAATATTACCTAAAATACTTTACTATAATATTTTTATATAACTATAAAAAAGAAAAATATTAACACTTACCTATACTACAAAATTTCTCATTTGGTTTACAAATTTGTATTGCATTATGAAGGCACAGTTCAGTCACCTGTATTAATCTTTTACCTTCGGCATCACTTTCTCCTACTTCAAATGTTTTTGAACAATCCCCATGATAGCCATTTAAATAGACCTAAATTTATAACATTTAACAAGAAAAAATTATGACGAGCCACATAACAAAAGTTAAATTTAAATAATATGATAATACATACAGTCACATCTACATTAAGTATATCTCCGTATTTTAATGGACGATTATCTGGGATACCATGACATGCAACATTATTAATACTAGTACATATAGATTTTGGAAATCCTCGATAATTAAGTGGACTGGGGTATGCTCCATTATTTATAATCATTTCATGAATAATTTCATCTAATTGATCTGTAGTGACACCAGGCTAAGAATTATGATTACTCTCAATATTGATAAAGTCATATTATTATATATATTGATATGTCATATATAAAATATATAATCTTTCACTCTTGCCTTGATATATTCTCCTGCTTGAGTAAGAACATATTGTGCAAGTTCACAACTTTCTCTCATACATTCTATTTGATTTTTATCTTTAATCTCCGGTCTTATTGGCCCTGGTTCTGGGATTTTAGTTAAACTATAAGATGGTTTAGGAACATATGATGGCACGTGTCTTTGGCACGTTTCGGAAACATGCCACGGTTCTACAACTTCATATTTACCAAATGAGTTATTTACAATTTTTGGCCTTAATTCTTTTTCCTTTCAAAAATAATTAATAGTTTAATTAATAAATTCAATTTATAAAAAATAATTAATTTGGCATACGTACGTGAGATTTGAATCGGAAGAAATTCTTGACAAAACTTGTAAATAAATATTTTTTAATATTCATATTAATTCTTTGTATTTTGATAAAATGTAAAAAAATAGATACATTTAAAAATTATTTATGACTATTCATGGTCTATTGTATAATTCAAGATTTTAAAATATACGATTTTCATATGCAAGAGGTTATGCTTTTCATCCGTAGCATATAGAACTCCGACGATAGGTATAGACAAAATGTAAATAGAAGCAGAATAGAGGAATACTACCCGCGCTATGTGCCTATTTTATCGATATATAAGTTTGTAAAGGTAATATAAAAAAATAATTAAGTAGTTCATAACTTAACAATCGAATTAGTAGTTATCTGCAAAGAGAGAGAGAGAGAGAGAGCTTCGATGTTTACTCGTCGAAATGCAAAAGAATAATTTTTCGCTCAGTCAAAATCAGTCAAAAGTCCGTTTTTGTTGATATTAAACGAAGGTAACGACTTAGCGTTCGATATTTAACTATATTGGAATATTGAATTAAAATTATTTTATATTTAACGCGTGTTATGAGCCATGTAATGTACACTATTGTTTAAATATTAGTTTATTGTACTCCGTGTATATCATACATCGTTTAAATAATTATGAAATTCCTAAGATTCATTAGCGTGAACGACTGAACACGTATTTGTTTATTTTTATCGTAGAATTAACAGTCGATAGCGATTTAAAATGCCTGAATAAGTTACTGAGACTTCTTCGTGAGTTTCTTTGCGTTTTAAACGCATCAAAAAATTTGAGTATCAGTTTATGTATGCCAACAAGGAAGAAGCATCGTCTACAGAAACAAATAATACACCATGTAATGATAATATATAAGCAGTGTGGGTACGAGCTTCTTCTGTTTTGCCGCAAAGTTCGAGGGCGCCACTTTTTTTCACGAAAAATGTTGAGAACAACTTTCACGTCAACAATGAATGGAAATGTAAGTCTTGAACAATTTTTATGAACACGGTATCATTTTAAGGATGATAATTTAACCGAGAACATAACTTGTTCGAATTTTTGAAAAAGCTTTATTTTTATAAATAAATTATTCTCTATAGAACACAATTTTTTTATACGGTTTTTCAAAGAAAATAAATTCGGAAAAGCATCATGTTTTTACCTAAACCTTCACTTTTAAAATGAGACTTTGTTGATCAAAATCGTTTACGAATTATGCCTGTACTCATTGTTGACATATAACATTATAAAACCAGGGGTGAGCCTTAATTGTAACTACGTCACGATCAGCTGATCGTGAATGGGCAAAAAAGCTTGTAGAATTTTCAATAAGTGTGTACGATGAACGTGATGAAATCGTTTCGTGAAATTCTCTCGAATAGTAAAAATGTTTTGATTTTAACTGGAAGTGGTATTTCAGCCGAATCTGGAGTACCGACATTTAGGGGAGCAGGTGGATATTGGAGAAAATATCAGGCACAAAGCCTGGCAACACCAGAAGCTTTTGCTGCAAATCCATCATTAGTTTGGGAATTTTATGAATATCGAAGAACATTAGTGAGCAAAGTCAAACCTAATAAGGTATTTATGATTATAATTAGTTTTATATGCTTTTCATTTAGATAATATGATCGATTTGAACCTTTTCATTCTACATTTTTGATTTTAATTTAAATTGACAGGCCCATGAAGCAATAGCAGCATTTCAAAAACGTTTTGTAAAAGATGGTAAAAAGGTAACAGTGATAACACAGAATATTGATGGCTTACATCAAAAAGCAGGAACTGAAGATATATTGGAGCTTCATGGTTCGCTTTATAGAACGCGCTGCACGAAGTGTCACAATATAAGTGTTAATGAAAATATTCCAATTTGCACTGCATTAGATGGAAAAGGGTAAAATTTTCTGTATATATACCAGTATAAAAATTATAATTTATATTTTACATATTTTACGACATTATTGTACATAATAGAGCACCAGATCCAAATATTACATCTTCTAACATTCCAATAGAAGAACTTCCTAGATGCGAGAATGTAAATTGCAATGGTTTGCTCAGGCCTGACATTGTATGGTTTGGTGAAAATCTTGATGAATCTGTACTTAGTAAAGCTTGTAAGTAATATATATATAATATAATATATATATATACTACAAATTATACAAAAGGGTATGATATTTATTTATTATCATATTTATATATGATATAAAAAAAAAATATTACATACTAAATCATTCGATATAAAAATGTAACTTTAGCAGCACGATCGTGCTGTTTAGTACTTTTTGACATTGTTTTTTCAATGACCCAATGACAATATTTATTCAATGTAATATTTAACGGTTAATTAAGCATATAAAATATGTAATAATTAATGAAAAATGATTTTATGTCTATTAAAATTATCTATAGATGAGATTGTTGAAACATGCGATGTATGTTTGGTAATTGGTACATCTTCTATTGTATACCCAGCTGCAATGTTTGCACCACAAGTAGCTAATCGTGGAGTACCAGTTGCAGAATTTAATATTGAAATTACTCCAGCTACAAGGCAATTTCAGTAAGTTTTTCCATGTCCATTATCTACAGAGAAAAGAATTAAAATTATTATAATACAAAATAGAAATTATTACAAAATAATTTTTCTGTTTTAAAGATATCATTTTGAAGGTCCTTGTACAATCACCGTAACAGAAGCATTAGAGCCATAAATTTTACAACATAATTTATCTCAAGTTTACAAATAGAAGAAAATAAAGAAATTATATGAATATGATTTACCTTTTACTAGACAAACTTCCACATCTACTCCCATTTGATGTAAGTACTGTAACCATAACGTTTGCTTCACTGAAAGCTTATCATTGGGTCCTTTGACTTCAATGATTTTACACTAATAAAAAAACAAAAATTATTTCATGAAACATAATACCAATTATCCATTGATCATGTTACTATTTAAAATATACAAGCATGATGGCAAATTACACTTTTATCATTTGAATTCCATACGATCAAATCAGGAAAGCCAGCTTTCCATAAGGTATAATTATGAATAAGTCGTTCACAAATTTTTATAACATTTTCAGTTCCTAAACAATATACGATTTCCTGTAACCATAAAATTATATTATCTCATTTAATCTACTTCAATAATTTAATTTATTAACTATGATATACATAACGTTTTATTACTTACTTTAATATTATTACTTGTAAACATGTTTACATGCATCATGGATTCAAAATGACTGTATGATATAAAATTAGTTTCTACTATACTGCTAAAAGATTCTGGATCAAAACTGCGTAATAAGTTAAGTTTCATATCAATTATTTTTTTTCTGTTTTTATAAAAATCCTTAGTAAATAAATCTATGGGAGCTGTTTGGTATAATGTCACAAAAGTTCCAGGAATATCAATATTAAACAGTTCTTCCCAAAATAATGCAAAAAATAGAGTAACTGGTAGAGCACCTTCGCAATGTATTCCACCATTAAAACCTTGATTATAATAAAAGTTTAATGCAACATTTTCAACAGAAATATAAGATTTATTATCAATACACCATTTGCTCTTATTAGTTCCAGAATTTCTATAAATAAATATATAATTTTCTATAATATAAATTTATAGTCTCTTTTCAATATATTCATGCTCTATATATCCATTTAAATTGACTGTAACTTACCCTTTTATTAAAGTAGCTTCCACTGTTCTTGTATTTATTATTGGACTTTTGAGCTTGCTATTCATGAATTTTAATGTAGTCTTAACATTTGTCAACGTAGTGCCACTTATGCCAGTTTTTCTTTTACAAAGTTTTTGTGCTCTTTCCAAAAGTTCTGCAGTACCAACTTCGGATAAAGTCTCAATTTTCAATGACTGTAGTGTTATTTTTGCACTAGCCTCTAAATTTTTATTATGATACATTTCAATCATTGCTAATTCAGAATACCACATTTCTTTTTTACTTTGCATGTAAAAATTTTGATTTATTAATTTATGTAAAATTTCAACAGCAAATGGTAATGACTCTTTTACTTTCTTAAAAGCATCTATACTTTTAGATAATATTTTCAACCATAAATAACCTGGCATAAAATAAGATATATGCAAAGGAAGCACACAATTTTCTAAACTGTAAAATGAAACAAAATAAATTATATCCCATATACTATATACATAAACTTTAATGCTACTTTATCAATACAAATATATATATATATATATATATATATATATATATTTTATATATATATATTATTATATATATAGTATTATTTTAAATGCTTCATATATATATATATATATATATATATATATATATATATATATATATATATATATATATATATATATATGAAGCATTTAAAATAAAGAATTTTATTTAATATTTATGATTACCTTGTGCATTCAGTTTTCAAAATAATTAGCCATTGATCATAAGCTAACTTTCCAATTTCTTTTACAGTTTCCCATTGTTTTTTTGTAATGGCATTTAACATACTAGTCAGTTCATGTTTTGCTTCAATATATCTATATGTGAATATAGATGATTAATTAAACATAATTTATATATAAAGTATTTAAGAAATATACAAACAGAATTAAACAAAAATTTTTAGATTTATATAAAGAATGTATAATAGTAAGAATGTGTAATAATGAAAATATTTATAATGAACTATTTATTTTCTGACACTTACCGAATTAATTGATTTTTGTTGCTAAAAATAGGATATCTTTTATCAGAAAATTTAGGAAAGCACATCTTTTTAAGATCGATCTGCATCAACTTATTATATGTATCTGATATAGTTTCTTCAGGATCTTGATTAGGTATTAGTAACGTTAATATCTTATCAAAAATATTTTTTGTTTTTTGACTTAAACATATACAATATCCCAACTTATTTGATATCACTGACTTTAATTTATCACCAGAGGTTTTCATGCCAGGAAAAAGAGGTTTTTTAGCTGCTATTTCTAATAGCTTCTTTATCGATCTTTCTTTATTATTGTAATTTAATTTAAAATCTTTACAAATTGTACGAATTTCATCAGCTTGAAGCATCGTAAAGGAAGTAGATAATTCTTCATTTTCGATATCAGATATAAGAAATGACTTTGACACGAGTTCGTTGTAAAATGGTATCAAATCATCAGCTAAATTGTTGTATTTTAAATGTTCTACTCTGTGCCATGAATATTTTCTTCTTAATATACGTGCAAATAACATTTGAGCTTTTACAGAAAGTGTAAACATAGAAAAAATAAAATCCATTTCATCTTTATCAAAATATCCGCAATTTATAGGATTTGAAAAAACATTCACTACTATCATAAATAAAAGTGCTGCATATGTTTCTGTTGGTATAATCACATCATCATATTCATATTTTTCAGATGCTTTAGTATTAACACGATTGTATTTAAATGTAAATGAACTATCGGCATATATCTTTTGTAGATCAAAATTATTGGTCAGAATTGCACCTTCTTTTACAAAATTCATATTTTCTATTGCAGTATGTGTAAGTTCTGTATTTACTATTTGTCGAAAATAAAGATTTAAGTTCTTTGAGGGTTTAGAATTATGTGGCAAAACTTCTTTGGTTGAACTTTTCTTTGGACTGAAAATTAGTTTTCTTTGGTTAGAAGGAGAGTTTAATACACTTTTTACAGGACTACTATTTACAGAAGAGATGTCATGTTTTCCTTTATTTATGCCATTATCTTCGATATCCGATATCTTTAAATCTTTTTCTATAGAAAACCTGCTATTATTTCCTTTTTCAAGTAATTTAAATGACATCATAAGTTCATTATCATTGTGACTAGACGATACTAGTTCCTCAAAACTTTGTAATCGACTGTTGATACAAGTTTTTTCGGAATCTTTTATTACTTGATTTTCATCATACTCTGTTGCTTTTTCTTTATCAGTTGATATTTTATCATTTGATGTACATATTCTTTCATATATTATAGAGCAATCTGATAATGCATCAGTTCCATTATCTAGTAGGTCATCTGATACATCTGCTATTTGTGCATTGTCTATTGATTTATTATTATGAGATGATGACGTATTAATTGATGAAAAATGCTTTCTTTGATTACTTTGTTCAAATCTTGTTTGTGGTTTTATGTTCTTAGATTGCTAAAAGAATTCGAAATTGAATATAAGATAAAATGCATCAGAATAAAACGTTTTTATATAAAATAAAGCATTTTATATATATTTACCTTTTTCAATCTTTTAAGTTCTTTCAAACCAACAAGATTTTGCGATTTAATTTTCCGAGTATTTTTTAATTTTAGTTTAAAATATTGATCAAGACTTGTTTGGACAGACATTTTGAATAATATTGTAAAATCTTGTATTACTCATCTAATTCTAATAAACTATTAGCCATCTACCTGATAACACTAACTATATACATAAAAACAATCGTTTAAAATTGTTGTGGTTAGACGTGGTTGTATAAACCACAATTCTTATCTTTTGCATTATTATCTTTTACTATTTCACATTTTTAAAACAACAAAAGGTACATCATTGCAAATATAATAAACATTACATCACTTTAATCACAACGTAAAACAGATTAACAGGTCGTAGAATATTTTAGCAGAGATACCAACCTAATTAATCATACAGATCATAATACCTACAGATCATAATTTTGCTTTAATATAGTTGTTTTCACTTTTAAATAAAACAGAAGTTTACATTTCCAAGAATATAAGATGGTATTGAAATCTATGAAACGAAATATCAAAATAATTATAATTCTTTTATGAAACTAATTGCTGGACTAGTATTGTCCATACGAAGATATAGTTGGCAGCAATGATTTATTCTTGAAGTTTAAAAATTTCATATGGTTTATATTATTGCTTTGTAGTAATGTCATATCAGTTTGAACAAATTAAATAATTATAATATAACGTGCGCATAATGTATAAAATATTAATAAAAATTATATAAATAAAACTTGTGTAAGATATGTAACAGTAAAAAAAAAATAACATATTTAATATTTTACATTTAAATATTTTCTCGTTTTCTCTCTCTTTCACTCCCGGCACGTTGTAATATTTTATGCAGGAAAAATTCTACCGCTCTTTTTTCGCATCATATTATTTTATTATTAACGGAAAAACAAAAAAGAACTTTTACATAATAGTTAAATAATATTTACATAGTTTTATTTATTCCATAATAGTGTGTTAAGAATGTTTTAAATTCACGCCTTTATCAGTTTCGTATATATTGATGCATTTATAACTTTAAACACACAATTACGGTAAACAGATAAAAGATGTAATTAAAATACTCTACAGGATTTAGTATTAATTTATTAATATGTTAACAATCATGATGGTGATTATTAATTCTACATAAACTTACCTCTGTTTACCTTCGTTTTAGATAAAAAATTAAAAAAGAAAAAGAAAAGAATTATTATATTTTGAACCTAGGTGGATTGGTTAAAAAAAAAAAAAAATTGTAAACCTGATATAATCAGAATTTATTTTGCAGTAATGTCTGCTTCACCAATTTTTATTTTGCAATATATACCAGTTCACTGTTTTTCCACTATCATTATAGTTGAAACATAACAATATACTTTCCCTTTAAGAGGAGAAGCTTTGCATTTTGCAATATAAAGAAAAAAAAAAAAGATCGTTTACTTTGAAATAACATTTTGACATTGTACAGCATAAAAAGCGTACATAATGCAGTATAAATAGAATAGGCAAAGGAAACAGGCGTAAGACCTATTGACGTGGATATGCAAAAAATTTAATCTATAGCAAAATTCATCCTAGTATATCCCATTCTCTCTCTTTCTCTCTCTCTCTCTCACTCTCTCACTCTCTCACTTTCTCTCTTTCTCTCATTCACTCTCTCATTCATTCTCTTCCTCCGTTTTTCTGTCTGCTGTTGTATAATGTGTACATATATATACATATATGTAATCATAAATCTGTACATACAAATACAATGTACATTAATATATTCACATATATAAATATATTAATGTATTGTATCTTTATGCTAGCTCATAATTATACATATGTATACATGTACATATGTATATGAATATGTACAAGAATTGGTATGTTATGGTTATGCCAATTTTTAAGAGTTACACAATTATAGTATATTTAATAGTCAAAATGCAACCCGTAAATTGACTTATATACATTCAATTAGTTACATTGCCTACTAGAGTCAAGTGTTAATCACAATACTTATGCATATTAATACTAAACAATAGTTAAGTTTCAATCTCTATACATACTTCGTAGGAAATATAACTCAGCTATCTTATAACATCTCAATCTTAATGCTATTATACGAAGTAAAAATTGAAAAATAATAAAATTATTAATTTAAATCTATGTACGATAAAGTCACTTAACTTAGTTACCTCTAGAAACTTACGATCAGCATTGGTTTGTCTTAAAGAATATTATAAAGATTTTGTATTACTGAAAATTTAAAAATATAACGTTTGTTCTGCGTTTTTTGTATTAAATTTATAATTGTACTATGTTTGAACTTATCAAGATTACTTCGTATATGTACATATATAGAAAGAGGTGTTAACAGATAGTATGAGCACAAATGTTTATGTTGAAGAATAAGTTGAAAGTTGTCTGGAATAAATTTTCTAAATACATAGATTTTTCTTTTACATCCTCCAACCATACATTTTTGAGAAGAATTCTCTATACACTTGACAAACTTTTGTTCAAAGCAGAGCTTTGGTAGGAGAGACTTTCCAATAAAATCTTCCTGTCGCACAGCGACATAGAAGTTCTACTGTATTCACAGAATAAAATTTTACATATATATATATATACACATATATATATATATATACATGCAGCATACAACATATATATATATATATGCATATATATATATGTATATATATGTGTATATATATATACATATATATATAGTGGATACACTGCACTTTGACGCCTGTCTGCATTATTATAGAAGTTAATGCGTAAAATTTTTGGAACTTCTCCTCAGGTAGTTTAACTATAAGTTCCTTTTTTTCATATAATTGTGTTTATATGAATTGATTAATAACTTCATCCGATCGCTCTGTAAAGTTGCATTGATTTGAGCTTATATCTAAGTAATAATATTACTATTATGTATCTTGTCAATGCAGCGAATTGGGAACACGATATTTCACGATTTTATATGACCAACCCTTAAAACAATTTTTATAAAATAGATAACTTTTTTAATGAAACGAAAAAGTAGCTTATGCATATCATATGTATTTATGAATTTAATGGATAGTTGTTTAATTTTTGTTCAATTAAACAATTTTGTTAGACTTGGATTAGTGAAATTTCGTGTTTACCAAACCAGAAATATAAAGCAAACTCAGTCTTTGGTTTGAGCGATCAAACTTCGATAATTCTTGATGTTTTATTATTCAAAGATACTATTGGGTAAATGTAACATTAATAAATTTTATATAAAAATCCATGTACCACTATATTTCGTTTAAAGCGTTTCAACTAAATAAACAAATTATTTTTTACAAGAATCTTTTTGGATAATTCTCCAAACATCACTTGTTCTTCTCATAAATTCATTTAGCAGAAGATTCCCAACATATAATGATAAATTTAAATGTATAAGTAAATGCCAAAAATTGACAAGGAATTAATGGTATTACTAATATACCATGTTAAAGATGAGGATGTAAAAAAGAATAGAACCTTCATGCTTAATGATAAATTTGAGAAAAACGAGAGAAATAATCATGTTTCTAAAATGTATATACAAATATGGAGCAGAAATTAAATTTTAGAAAATGTTAGATAATATTATAGGCAAGTGTTCTTTTACAAAATAATAAGTTCTATCCAGGATAAAATTTCTTTATTACTCCTTCTCTAAAATTGTTTTGAATTCATAAATTTTTCATACACATCGCTGTGTGCCTACCACAACAACATTAATTACAATTATTTAGTTAATTACCTAAAAGTAAGAGATACAGTAAGCGTAATTATTTTTATATGTACAATATATCTTTTTTTGTTTGTTTCTTATTATGATTTTAAGAAGTCTCCCTACAATTTGAAACATTTGCACCATAATCATACTTCCTGTCTTGCGTTACGGCTGGCACTAAGCATTTTCATTGTCCATTGAGAAAAAACAATATTTAAACATGTGAAAAGTTTATGAGATTATTTGACATATATTTTTATATTTTTAATAACGATAAATTATTAATTGAGCAATGGCCTATATTTTGCATAAATTGCTTTGAATTTGAATTATCACAATATTTTTCACGATATCATAAAATACAGTGTTATTTGACTTTACACAAGATTACATAGTGAACATTGTTACAATTATGAGTTGAGAAATATAATAGCTTACTTTGAATTTCATTATGTTTTCAATATATTATATTGTTTTTCTGAACATAATGAAAAAGTAAAGCTATAAACATATAAAAATGAATTTTGAAGAATAATCACATGCAAAGTAAATTATATTGTTAAATTAGAAATGAAAGAGAACATAGAAATTAACTGATTCTCTGTCACTGTCACAATTATTGTTCCTTTTTTTAAAAAATAGTTACATCCAAAATAAAACATGTTTAATTATATTCTTGTCCTTTATAAAAAATATTTGCCCTTAACATTTTATCTTGGTACACCAATAAAATTGTACATAAAGGGAGACAGTCATATAAAAGATGCTAAGAGGAAGAGAGAGCATCACAAATGTGTGATACATGGAAATTCAAGACTTTTTACCTATGCATTGGTATTCATAGGTAACAATTTTTCTTAACAAGAGTATACAGTTATTACATAGAAGAGATACATATAAATGATTGAAAGAAAAACTTCTATTCTTTGCAAATATATTATTTGGAAATAAATTTTTCTTTTTTAATTTTTCACACCTTGCTAACAGATGAATACCTTTTTTTTTGTGGGTCTAATTCAATATATATGTTTGCAATTACTAACATGAAAGACTTACAAGTCCTTATATAGGTATTCTAAAGATAGCATTCTTTCACAGTTTTGTGTAATACAAGCTCCTCAAACGCAACATTTGAATAAAATTAGACTACTTATTTTTCAATATAATCTGTTGTCATCTAGTAATACAAAAACTCATACATATATAATATATTCACCAATCATGCATCTTGCATACGAAGATATTTAATGTTCTTTGAAATTACCTGACAGTAATAGCTTTAATATTTCACAGCCTTCAAGCGTTTTAATATATTATGAGATATATAAAGAAACAGCTTCTTTAAAACATGGTACTCAAAACAAATCTATGTACAGCAATGAAGTAATTATGTAATGTAATAAAAAAATACATTATTCCTTTCTCTGCTTCTAAATGGTTTTTTAAATTGCATTAAGTAGAATAAAATTATTATTTTTGGATTTATAATTGTACAAGTAATTACAAACTTTTTTTTATTAATGACAAACTTGCAGCAGAAATCCTGAAGAGATTATATATATTATACAATCTAAGGAAAACATACTTTCCAATAAATTTGTACAAGATTTTATGTCAAGAATTTGTCATATATGCAAATTATTTATGAAACATATAATAAACTACTGATTGTTCTTACTTCTGTGGAGTTATATATTACTGCTCCTCACATCTGTTTTTAATGAATGCTGTGTTTGAGAAAGCTTGTGACATAAGCAGTGATTATGAGATACATTTTTAGTACTGCTTTTGTACACAAATAGAGTTAATTGGATTGCAGGATTCTATTAGTTTCTATTAGCTTTAATACATGACAATTTTTTTTGCACTGCGTATAATCTTAGAGCATTGAACTCCCAAATAAAAAAGAAAGAAATAATAATAATAATAATAATAATAATAATAATAATAATAATAATAATAATAATAATAATCAATAACAATGTTATGATCCTTTGGAAACATATGTATAAATAAATAAATTATGTTTGTAATTTGTTATACTGGTACTGTTTCAATTTCGTAGCACTAATTAACTTATGAATTTAACTTAATTCATTCTGACTGCATTTGTTTTACAAATTTTAATTATAATATATGAAGAAGAATGTATCATTCTTTGTACAATCAATAAATACATATTTATGTGCAAAGAAAAAGAAACCGTATATCGTAATTTATTAAATATTCCTTCTTTATGTAAAAAGCATAGAAAATTACCACAGAAATTTTCATTAATATTAGGGAACTGAATTTCTGAAATATAATTTCATTTTTTTTTCCGAAAATAACATGTATATTATGATATGATTATTAATCCATGATTTGCATATTACAGACTGACTGTTTGTTGATTCAGTAAGAAAAGAAAAAAAAAGAAATTAATTAAAATGTTTTTTTTTTCTTTTTTCAGGCCAGAGCTAAAGGCAATATTTTCTATAACATTTATACTATTCTGATAATCATAGTTTCGCCACAGAAGAGAACTGATCAAAACAATTTTGCAATTGTACTCAGCCGTACCACTGTTTGCATTAAACAATACATCAATATCCACTTCCCATAGTCAGACAGACATGGGCAAGATAAAGTTAGCAAAGCCCCCGATAACGCGTTGGTAGCAACAGGGGTGCCAATAGTAGGCATCATGTCACTTCCATTGCCAATGAATTAGTTTTATTTGCCCGGACAAGTTGTTGCTGTTGTGATTTGGTCTCACAGGGTGAATTTTCCACTCCATCCACCTCCAGATTCAAACTTTCACTACAAAACATAGTAGGAGTAATCTAGCATATATATTGAATACTTTATACACATTTAATTTTTCTTTAAAGATAATAATTATTATCATGTATAAATAGATAAATGAATCAACATATTTCAATTTATAATCAATCTAATTTAACTGTATGAAAAGAATTTCATTATGGCTAAAAAATGTATTATAATAAAAATTATATTAGAAAAAAAAAAATTAAATTATTTAATAAGATAGATAAACGCTTACCTATTACTATTAAGCGTAATTTCCCCGGACGTTGGGATTTGTTGTGCCTGACTCTGTGTTTGTTGCTGTTGTTGTCTTGCAATACTTGCTAATTTACTTTGTGTGATAAGGCCAGGCAACAAATTGGACGGCGGATGTTTCTGTGGTAGAACTATTGTCGGCTGATTATTCACAACATGAGTACTGTTTGGCAGATTATTTGAGTTGCTTATATGTGATAAAGGCCCATTTTGATGGCCATTACCAAAGTTTGTAATGGTACCACTAGGTGCGGTGGCTGCACTAAACACTCTAACTCCTGCACTTCCACCACTGCCACAATTACCGCCATTTCTATTATTTGTTGGACTAGTCAGAGATTTAGATAATATAGAAGCAGCGTTACTGTTATAAGGTAATTGTCTGTGTTGTCTGGACTGGTAATTCGACTGTGTTTCTATCGCAACACTCGTACATTGCGTTGATACGGTACTCAGTGTCGTCGCTTGATTGGTCACACACGAAGAGGACGACGGGATTGAAGAACTTGAAGTATTTACAACACTAGAACCACCACCACTGCACTGAGGCCGGCTCTGTTGTGTCACAGGCTGTGCAAACAGATTGCTGCATAATGGTGTCACTACAAAATGTGAGCTGCCCAGCTCGTCTGTCCGCAAATCGCTGGAGCTATTGTCCGACAACCCACTAACGCACGCACTACCGTTGACACTTGCTACCGCAAGATCAAAGTCCGATAGAGCATCCACTGAGAAGTAATCTGCAATGTTAAATTCCGAAGTAAACGGTGGCTCGTCACCTACACGTTCGGGTTCCACTTCCACACATATCGACGTTGCTTCAGGTGGGAATGGATATGGAAGTGGTTTCGATGGAGACAACACTGGTTCTACATCTGAGTCCGTATCACTACTTTCCTCACTTGGACTGTGCACTGACTCAGGTGGAGTCTTTGGTCGAAAGTGTAGCCTAAGTTGAACAATTGTTAATAGATATTAATTAATACCTATAGTTGCAATAAACAGAATTTTGTACTATAGTTATTATATGAATTGGCAATTGGCAGGCTCATACCATTCTTTCTTGACAGGTGTACTATTTGTGGCAGTTGTATTTGAGTTTGAAGCCTCACGTTTTGGTTCGTGTATCGTAAAATCTAAAGAAGACCACATGTCGTCCAAATCTGAAGTGCAGCGGTCTAGTATAACTCTGAAATGTATTGTATGAATAAATATCAAAAAAAGAAACAAAACGGTTATTTCCTCAAGTGAATCACTAAATCCAGTACCTGCCACCCCGACCAAGTCTTCTTCTAGCAAGACCAATACATTTAGGTACTGGTTTACTAATGCTGGTGAGGGCAAACCTATACTTCTTATCAGCCAAACCTCCTTCATGTTTGTCACACCAAGGCCAATTTCCAAATCCACCTAATACGGGCTGCAAAGAGAAAAGCTCTATATCTACAATCCTGAAAAAATGAACATTAAAACTGTTTCCATACTTCAGAAAAGAACTTCTGGTTTTCGTTACCACCCTTGCAAAAACGTTGCAAGGAGAAACTAATTTTTAAATAAATTCGTAAATTAATAATTGTGAATAATATGTAACATGATGTAAAATACATAACATGAAAGTTTGAATATTTGTAAAAATTATAATCTTCAAGATAATATATTAAACTTACAGGTAGATAAGTGCTATTTCTATTTCGTCGAAAGGCAAATTGGCCTTCATCAGCAGTATCCTCATCATCTCTATCTGAAGAAAGAGAAGGTTGAGAATGAGAATGTGATGGAAGGGGACTGTCTTCATCCGAACTTAGTAGAGGGTCCAGCCCACTTCCAAGTACTCCTGTCCGATTTCCTCGACCTCCTCCGCTACCTGTTCCACCACGTATACCAGTTTCATCAAGGCTACCTCCTCTACTGTCCGTTTTATGTTTTCGTTTCTTGTATTGCCTCTTTTCTTTTCTAGCTACAACTTCATCCTAATGAAACAATACATGAACATTCAATCATCAGTTTCAAGGAATAAAAAGTATATATTTCTATTATTTAACTACTCACTTTATTACTAACTTTATTTGCCCAATTTTGATGGACTCCAAATTGATTGGTGAAAAGTGGAGTGAACGCTGGTCTTGGAGTTTTTAATGCAGACACTTCTGCTAAAATCTGACCGTTGAAATCTTGCGCTTGATACCTATATATTTAAAAATTTATTTATTTGAACATTAGACATAAAAAAAAAAATAAATGTGTCAATGATATAAGAACAGACCTCTTTTCATAAACTTCTATTGTAAGATGCAAATGTTCTCGTTTCGTTTTTTCCCGACGTTTAACCATTTCGAGAAGAGTAACTGCCCTACTAAGATCTCTACGTAACTTAAGCATTTTTTCATAACTTGTTTCATCGTTCTTACGAATCTTACGTGTTTGCATTTTTTCTGTTCTGCGTCTAAATGCTAAATAAGGATTGTTAGCAGCCGAACCAAGACGATGTTCCGTTTTTACAGTTAATAATAAAGGATGTTGCTGCAAAGAATACATTATATTTTATTACATTTTTTTTCTTAGTAATATTATTATTTCTAATAATATATTTCAAGCTGCAAAATACAGTTGTTTCCACTCTCATAAAAGTATTGTAAAAGCTTACTGTCTTAAGTCGTTTGTTTAACCAATAATCAAAAACTGCAATAATAAGATCATCATCCTCTTTTAAGAGTGCTTTAGCTTCATTAAGGGTAACTACAGTTTGGCCTGAACTCTTTTCTAAACGATCCATCATCTCTTCAAACTGAAGTGGAGTTAGATCCATTTTGCGACTTTGAACAGCAACCCATTTTTCATCTTCTGAATCCATATCATAGTCTGGTATATCTTGCTCCATTGCAAAGGCTATGAATAAAAATAGTAACTTTTAACAAGTTTGATTATATCTTACTTTATAAATATTATGATAAATTGTAAAAAATAAAATATGATTTATATATACAAGCTTATAAATACGCACATATATGCATATATATAAATTCAAGCATACTTACGCTGCATATGTATAAGTTGACGAGGCAACTTGTAATCAGCAGGATATATTTTGTCATAAGCTTCAACATCTGCCAAGTCAGTTACTTCAGGGGTAGGAATGATTAAACCCGTGCATATTGCCCTTTGAAGATGATGTTCCTTCAAATAAAAAATGTAAATAATATGTATGCACAAATATATAAATATTACATTTAAAATGTATTATTTGTATATGAAATGTTTAATATGTTGTTTTCAATATATTACAATAATTTGTTAAGAATAATACATTGTTTACAAATAATATGTATTTGTTTACATATTATTTACATTATTTGTAAAAAGTAGAAAAGTTTCTATAATATAGAAAAAATTATGGTATATCGAAATATTAACTTTTCTTTTAAAAAGATTAAATAAAAACGTTTGTTTTACATGAATTTATCATCTTATGTATTATTATTATGCATGTATGAAGATATATGCATACGTATACATACTGTTATGTATTTAATGTACATTACTTGAAAATACTACTGCAATCAAAGACTACTGTTCAATAATACAAATGTAATCAATTAAAATTAAAGGGACTTAAAGTTTACATGACAGATACATTCCAAGTCAGAACTGGAATATTTTTTCCAGATAATTTATAACTGTACTTTTATAAATGATGCTAAACAACCATACTAAACATCAATACTAGTTAACATCAAAAATATATAACGGAACTTTATTTGTTACATGTACCAATCTTTATATGTAACTTCTTAATTTATGATACTATCTTTTATATAAAATAATTCATACCATAAAAACTGATTCATTTTTATTATAAAACTCTTGGATAGAATTTATCTTTATTGTCTTTGACATCTTATTAAACTACTATATAAATAAAATTTAATGTTTAAGCTAAAGAAATGATAATAGAAGGAATGAGTATTTTGCTGATTAAATAAACAGACCTATGTACGAATTGTTTCTATATTTTAATATTATGTAAGATAATAAAATAACAAGGAAAAGATGAAAAATTTCTATATGAACTATTTGAAATTAATAAATTAAAGAAGTATTTAAATTATAGTGAAAACAAGTATTCGTATCGGAATCATCTATATTGATAATGTTATTTCATAGAAAGTATTGTGTGACAACTGTCAAATCATAGAAAGGTAGAAACGTAGATGTTCTTAGTACATAAAAAGCTTTGAAAAATAGATAAACAATAACGAATAAAAGGTAAAAAGTTGAAATTTCTAATGAAAGAAGAGAAGAACGTTCTCAAATGCCATCTGGCGGTTGTTTATGAAAACAACATCGAATGTAAGATGGCCGTCGTGGAAAACATACTGGAACGAGGGCTGGACGGTCAACTTACGCATTCCTCCTCCTTTTCCATGCCGCTGGGCATTTGGGGCACTGCGCGATTAATGGCCGAATAATCTGGCAAATCTGGCAATTCTTCAGCCATATAGATCGGCATTGGCTTAGAGACGTCCAGGGCGCGAGCCCTGAACGACAGCTTGCTCATCTTGAGGCGAGTGACTCTCGCGTGTTGACAACCAAATTGGCTGCTCGAACCGTGAGGCCAGTCGGGTCGGCTCGGGCCTCGGGCTTACGGAACGTGAATTTAATTGGGCCTGTTTAGGGGCCCAGAGGCCGTATTACCCGGCACAGAGAGCGCTCAGGGCCTCATCGTTCTCCGGCCATCGCGCTGGAACACGGTCACTCAGTCACCAAACGAAATATATCACTTTGAAAACATGTTTGCGTGACACGGTCCCTGCTCAAAGCCATCATGGCCGACGCACAGCCATTTAACACGTTCAGCCCAAACAGTTCCGCGATTCGACGTGAGTCGCGCGGGAATCGGCCCGTCGAAATCTACGCGTCTATTGGAGGTGCGCTCAGTCACAAGCCGGATTCGCATTCACAACGGTCGCAAATGGATCGTCGCTCTGGCTGCGCGCGATCGTAACTTTACATCCGCATCATGGCCGCCTGCGCTTAACTTTGAATACAAAAGAATGAGATACATACGTATAATACATGTTTTATGTATGTACGTCGTTCAGTGCTTTATTATTTTTTTTCTCTTTACTTTCACTGTGTCCGTATCACTGTAGCTTCTTACTTTACAAAAAATTCGACCAGCTTCCTTCTTCGTACGATTCACCTTTCCAATCTGTAACGATAACATTCTTACGTTGTTTTTTCTTTCGTTCTCTTTTTTTGTTTCATCAGAATTGCGAACCAAAATTACCTAAGTAACAATTTACGTTATTACTTTTTTAGTATTTGAAAATAATTAACGAAATACGATAAAATTTATTTTCTTTGTGTTATCATTATTCCGTAATTACTAACGTTACGAAAAAAAACGTCGCATCCTAATTTTTTCCCCCACAAATTTTCAATTGCCTTTAAAATTCTATTTTCAATCTAAATAATTTTGAAGGTTATACTTATGAAAGATGTTTGCTGGCCAATTGTACAAAGATATCACAAATAAAAGCAATGTATTTTGTAAGATTCTATGAATAAATTTAAATTCGTTGTTCTTAGGTGGTGCGCATGTCTCAAGGAGTACGTGGATGTCTTGAACTTTTATGAATACTTTCTGATAAATTGTAAAAAAGATGGAAAAGTTTGTAAATTCTATTAAAATTGCCATTGTATACTTTCGTGTCAACGGAAATGTAGTTTATGAAAGTTTTAAATCATTCATTAAATATCACATTTGACTTGCGTAGTTTTTTCAGGAAGGTGGAACACGCATTCGTGCATATGACATGGCGCAGGTTATCGCAGTTTTATCCACGATTCCAAAGTTATCAAATCATCTTCGTGCACACCTTCCAAATTTAATTATCTACGATGTTTTGTCAGGTATTTAAACTATATCATGATCGCTATAACAACGTACCTTTGCACCTTGTTACGTTGTGCGTGCGACGACAGCTCTTCCGAGCACGTGTCAAAATCTACGAAACACAGTAATCCACCAATCCACCACAACATGAAATTGCACATTCCCCCACTCTAAATTTACGCATGGCGGGAATCCATTTGCATTAAATTCAAATGTATTATCGCTTATTAGCATTTCAAATTCTCTGATAACTTTATTTACATTGATTTATTTTTTTCTTTATATTTTATATCCGTCCGCATTATATAAGTAAATAAAACTGTTCGTGTTATTATAACTTGATAACAATCTCTTGCATTTATTTAGAAAAAGACAACGCGTTATCAAAACTCGACAAAGCAGAAATAATGGTGGCTGATTGTGATTTATTAATACCATATTTGGGAAAATTACCAAAACTACGGTGGGTACAATCAACGTGGGCAGGATTGGATAATTTAAATCCATTTATTCAAAATAAACAACCTGACTTTATTCTTTCACGTTTTTCTGATAAAAGTTTTGGTTTAGCAATGTCAGAATACGTGATAACACAAATTGTAAACTTTGAACGAGATCAGAAACAGCAGTATAAAAATCAAAACAATTCAGACTGGATAACAGATGGTAAAATAAAAAATCATAGATTAATTCGTGACTTAAATATAGGCATTTTAGGATTGGGAAATATCGGAAAATTCAGTAAGAAAATATACTATTACTTTTCCTATTTTCTATTTGATGTTGAAACAATAAAGAGGATTTTGAACCAGATAGTAATTTATACTTTCTACAGTTGCACAACATTTAAAAATATTTGGAGCTACAATTTGGGGAATGACACGCACTCCTTTAAAAGAACACTTGGATTACGTAGATGAACATAGAACTACAGATCTATTACCAGATATATTAAAAAACTGTGATTATATTATTAATGTATTACCTTCTACCAAAAATACTATTGGACTTTTAAATGGGACAATTTTGGAACATTGTAAAGATCATAATGCTGTTTTTATTAATATTGGTCGTGGAACAATTATTAAAGAAGCAGATCTTTTAAATGCTTTGGAGCGCAAATGGATAAGTGCTGCAATTTTAGATGTTTTTCAAGAAGAACCATTACCAAAACACAGTAAATTGTGGAATTTATCAAATGTTAGAGTAATTTACATAAATGCTTTACTTTATGAAACATCGATGCTTTCATAAATATTATTATTATTTGATTTATATAGGTAACTATTTCACCACATATCTCTGGGGTGACACGTCCACAAGATGTTGCTAGTCAATTTGCAGAAAATTATACAAAATATAAAAATGGTGAATCTATACCAAACAGTTTTAATTATCAAACGGGTTATTAATTATTTTCAATTAATTGTTATGCACATTTGTAATAAAAAAGACTCATATCATGAATTTATAATCTACAAATATATTATATATACTCAAGAAAATAAATTAAATATTACACACTTGACAATTTTATATATTTAAATTTGTTATATATATATATATATATATATATATATATATATATATATATATATATATATATATATATATGTATATATATAATTTTTTAATTATTTATAAATTTATTATAATACTTATGTATGTAAAACAATATTAGATACAAAAAATATTTGTCATTAACAGATTAAGTAAGCATGATAATGACCAAAAATTGCTTTATCATTGATCATGTTTGATAATCTTTCTTGCAATACATTTTAAGTAATCAACTACTTTTTATATTCATTATAAAAACAACAAAATGATTATATAAAATATATACTTACTTTTATATAAAATTTTTTAGAAAAAATTATATCAAAAATTGTGATATACTAATGTATAAATATATTATAGCAAATAATATAGCTATCCTATACTAAAATAATTTATAAATTATCTCTGCATTGGCCCTGTATTTGTTTAATAATTTTCTGTATATTAAATGTGGTTACAAAGCTACAAATGCATTGAAAATGGATACAATAAAAATAAATAAGAAATAAATTTTTTTTTCTTACATAACTTATTTTAGAGCGCAGTCATTTCTTACGAAGTTTATCTTAAACACCGCAAGATATAAAACAAATGTGCCAGTTGCGGTATATTAACAATCATTGACTGAATATACTACTATACATGACAATTTTCTGTATCATTATATACTCCACTATTTATATAAAAATTACATAGCTATGTTTATTCTTTTTTTCTTTTTTCATATTTATGTTAAAATAACTTACAGCTAAATATTCCGGATTTAGCATACAACTTACTCAGTTTCCTGAGGACTTGGTGATGAGGTAGGTTTTAAACCACGAATGCTAAGATCGTAAACTACTTCTTCAATTTTCTTCACATCATACTTCAAAGCATCAAAACGTTTTCTTAGAGCGTCATTCTTTAAATTTAAAAGCCTAAAACCTGCATTTAGTTCATTTACAAATTTGGCTATTTCTATTGGTCGGTTATAATCTCCATTTGTGACACTATTTACAGCAAAGCGGCTCTACAAAAATAGAATTAAAAGATTAAAATTTATTATTTATAAACTAAGACATAGGTATATAATTATAAAGGTACCAATTCTGCGGATAATTGAAGTAAACCCATAAGAAAGTCTTCTAAATCTAAATGAAAACCTTCTTCTCGATTATTTTTAACTAAAAATATAAAAAAATTAAAACTGTAAATATGAATTTTAAAGTGTAATTGAAATTTGTAACACATACTTCCTAATATTTCAGCAACAGTTTCCTTAGTCACCAAAACCTTAACTTCTAAATATACTGTTAATGAAGCTAGGAAGCATAATCGTTGAGTGATAAAACGCCATTGGTCATTAAATCGATAATACTGATCCTTTGGGACAACTTTAGCAAGTTTTGCATATTGATTACGTACATCTTCAAATAATTCCCTAGCTTTTGCACAATACTGTGAAACAACTGAAAAAAGAATAACAGTTTAATTTTTAATTATTATTAGTGTTTAATATTCAATCATTAACTATTATGATTGACTAAATCAATTAACTTATATCAGGTCTGAACATATAATATATTTGTTAGACATAAAGTATATTATAAAAAAAACATACTTATATTTTCTTCCATAGTATTTTCATTATGAATATTTTGTAGTATCATCAGAATATCCCTGGCACTCTTCTCAATTTCCTTTACAATAACACGGATTTCCTTTTGTAAAAGAATTATTAATCTAATTATTATACATCTATATTATTGATTAAAAATTTTTAATTAATTAATTTGACTAATGATTTTTATTTCCATTAACAAAGTTACAATTTTATATGTGAATAAATATTCACCTCAATATAATAAAATTGAAGAGGTCAATAATACTTTATGTGTCAACATGAAATAATTTATAATGTATACAATTCATAAGAAGGTAGTTATTTTAAAAAAAAAAGAAGATAATATATAAAAGTTATTATAATAACTTGGAATCATCTTTTAATGTTCATGAATATTTCTTTCCCCGCAAAAATGTTTATAAATTAAGGATAAAAGCCTATACTTTTACACATAACCTAAAAAATTGGGATAAATATGTAATTAATACAAACCTCGCGTAATTCTTGTTCGTTATTTAAATAATCTTGAAACGCATTAAAAATTTGTGATACCCCGTCGGCCATTTTTTGTCAATACGTTTTAAATAAAAATATGCGAAATAATCGAAAGATATGAAATACCAGTAGCAGGCTAAAATCTTTAATAGAAAAATTTGTTTTATTACACTTCGTATCGATCGTTAGTAAAGAATGATTCTTAGAGATGGCGCAACTATACACTTACTACGTTCTCATTTTGTCAACTTATCATTTTTAATCATTTATATTATTGTTCATATTTAATACATAAATAAATAAAAAAAGGGATGTACGTAAAGATTTTATAAATGAAAATTTATATTAAATATTAATTAACACACGCAGAAAGGTATAACAAATTTAAAAAAAGCGCGTAAACAATGGTATTTTCCTTATTTATTTGCCTTATTTATAGAAAATAACTTTACATATAACATTTTTATGTATAAACAATAAAGTTTATTTAAGAAAATAAAAATAAATAAAAGGTAAATCATTCGTTGTCTTTATTATTTCATTAAAAATTCATAGTGATCTTTCAAATCTTACATTCCTTTTAATACCGATGGAACATAATCGTAACAGAGAAAAAAAAATTGATAAGACGAGAGTGATGTTATTATCTTAACGATCCTAGATAAAAAAGAAATGAAAAATAACGTTGATTTTTCACAAGAGATAGAAAAGGCGCGAACGTTGCTATTCGCGCGTTTGGATGCATCTACAATCTTGCAAACGTTGCTGACCTTCCTACTCTTGACTCTGCGAAACGTGTGTGCCTGAAGAGGCAGAGAAAGAGAGAGAGAGAGAGAGAGAGAGAGAGAGAGAGAGAGAGAGAGAGAGAGACAGAGAGAGAGAGAGAGAGAGAGAGAGAGAGAGCATGAAAGAGGGAAAGGAAGGAGAGAAGGTTTGTAAGCACGAACGCCGTTGCAAGGTCTTGCACGGTATATAAATAGAAACCAGTAGGTCCTGCTGCGAACTCGAGGAAGGTGGTTGGAATTCTACATGATGCCTCCTCTACGTAGGTCGTAGAGGATACCACGAGGATATCTGCGGGCGTGTCATTGATCCCAATACGCGTTCAAGCATCCATGAAACTTGCTTTATGAAAAAAATTCACGCCCACGTTCGCCACGTTTGCAAGGGACGCGTCGATAGCTCCTAGCAAGAGCAATCTCAAGTACGTCTTGCAAATGGAAAACCGGAAGTAAATGACAATTACGCATTTATTTCGCGTCGTTTCATTTCTATATAGACAATGAATCGTTATATATTTATATCGGCTATAATTTTACAGACAGCTATCACGATTATTTAATTTCACTGATCGATGATGAATTTGAATTCGTCCGTTCTAAAGGTTTAATTTTTTCGATCGGAATAATTTGCTAATTTTAATTTTGATTTGTACGATGTCGCTATAAGTTATATATCTTGGACGAGTGAATTCAATTTTTGATTAAAAAAGCACGTAGGTCTAATTATATGTAAAGGATCCGTTAAACGTGCATGTCTCGGGTGACAAGTAATCTTAATAAAATTCTGGTATCGCAAGATTCATCGTAAACTTTTGGTACCGTGCAATGGCGCGTACCTACTTGTTTGAGAGCGGACACTCGAAAGTATTTTTAGCCAGGGCGATCTTATCTTGGTAAGAAAATTACGAAGGCCTCAGGGCAGGACACACTTGTAAAAGCGTATTCTAAAGAAGACCTCGTTTGCTTGAAACACGTTCAACGGTACGGTGGTACCTACTCTTCGCGCGTCTGCCATTATAAATGGCCACTTCTTCGACCTATCGATTGGACCACTTCTCTCTTTTTGAATTGGAAATGCATTGAAATTGTGTAGATAAATATAAATAGAAAAGAAGAAGAAGAAGACAAAAATCTTCTTTGCAGTCATTTGCAATTACAAAAATAATTTTCGAGCTATGATTACTGAACTATTAGCGGTTCAATATTTGTACGTTAAACCGGTAAGTATGCAAGTTTTGTACGAAGAGTACGAGTAAATATCGTAACATGACATCGAACGTGCACACGAGTGTTTTAACGTAAGGATAAAATTTGAGATGCTTCTTAACTGATCTTTAACACCTATCCAATATGATAAGCTCCGTTACATGAAGATTTTCTTAATAAATAACGATGTAAAACTAGGAGATCTTAAACATTAAAAATTAATAATAGGTCTCATGGACTGGATTCCTTTTCATTTTCGAGTGGTATTGGTCGAATTTTGTGTCAACAGTTAGCGAGTAAAATGTCCTTTCATCAAGGAGGAGGTCAAAGATACTAACTTTCTTTTTTTTTTTCTCTCGATAGAAATAAATTTACTCACATTGTTTAATATAGCGAATACTTTTGCGTTCACGGTTAAAAGTCTTATTTGATATCTTTTGAAGGAATGAACGCGTTACGTGTATTTATATAGACGTATCTATCGACGACAAAATTTTAGATTTACGGTCGCCTAAATGCACAATCATTTTCATGAGAAAGAGAATTCATTTGCTTTCGTAGAAGATAAATAAAGGTAGGTTTAAAATAAAGGAAGCAAGTGGGCCTTTGGAAATTAACGAGCGAGCGTACATGTTATAAGCAAGCATACTCATTAACGAGGGGCATGTAATCATTAATTCCTCATACGACAATGACTTACGAACATACAAGAATATGTACCACGAAATGTCGGTAGATGTTACTGAGTTATATGCCTGTATAACCATAATTAAGTGAACGATGATCGTCCGTACATTACTCTTGAAAATGATGCGATCTTACATAGCGGTTTCATATTCTCGACTACGCTCGACTCAGTATCCGTCAAAGGTCATCATTTTTTCTCAAGAATACCTTTTCAACCCGAACTTGTATATTTCGAAATTCACGAAATAATTGAAAAAAGAAAAAAAGGGGGAAAAAAAATAAAGAAAAAAACGAACTTATCGACACTCGTACACGGAAAGATATTAAAGGACACAGTTTCTTTGAGCGTGCTGTGTGACGGAGAACGAAACGAGCTGGTCGAAGAGCAACAGGTTTGACTCGCTGGACTAGTTAATAAATTATCGTAGGTTGCCGCCATCTCCATCTCCATGAAAGAGTCGCGAATGAGAATTCGGAATACTAACCGAGCTGACCGCGAGTATCTCAACTCGTTGAAGAAAGATACCTGCACCGAAGAGGAACCTTATTATTAAATCAACATATGCATATAAAATTACTTAACACAAAGATTACGAGATCTACACCATTACAAGTAATTATAGTATCTAATTAGTAACAATAGAAGAAAAAAATGATGAAACTTCATGGGAGAGATAATCGTTGAATGATATCTCGATTTTTATCATAATACTTATCTATCCTATTATCATGAGATATTACTGTAATAAGGAATTACAGATCACCCGTTAGAAAAATCTCTAAGAATATATATATATATATATATATATATATATATGTTTATATATAGGGTGGGGTAATAACTTGGATCACCTTGAATATCTTCGTTCTTTTTAAAAATATGGTGAAATTTTGTTTACAAAAATCGAAGGTAGGCCATAACGTGGCAGAAATAACAATTTTTTATGTTATACGGATATATGAAAGTCGACTGTTGTTTTTCTTTCTTTCTTACTTTTTTTTTTCATTGAGTCATATTGGTCGATACACCTCGACATTCTCTCTATATAAAAAAACGAAAGTATTAACGCATATATATAAAAGAAATTCAAAAAATTATTAGTATATTAATATTATGTTAGTATTAGTATTAGGAAATATTTTAATTTAAATATTACTAAGGAACCATGTGCAGATGTGACTAAAATATAGTAAGAGTAGTGGTAAGTAAATAATAGTGGTGAGAGAGTGATGGTTTCTTAACTTACTTAACTACAATTATTCTGCGCTTACTTTGCGCTAACTCTGCGCTTACTCTGCGCTTATCTTTCACCATTATTATGCATAAGCGTAAAAATAATGATGTATGGTAAGCTAAGAAACCATCAATATCTTATTACTACTATTTACTTACTACTACTAGTCTTAATATATTTTAGTCACATTAACATATATAGCTTCTTAGCAATATTTAAATTAAAATGTCTCTTAAACTAATAATTTTTTCTACATATATATGTACGAGTTAAACTTTTACAGAGAATATCGAGCTGCACCGACCAATTTTATCAAGAACTTATTATTTCAATTAAAAAAACGTTCAGTTGGCCTTCGTATGTCCTTTACTTATCCAACTATAAAAATATTATTTCTATCATATTATAGCTCTCTCTCTCTCTCTCTCTCTCTCTCTCTCTCTCTCTCTCTCTCTCTCTCTCTCACCATATGATTTTTCTAAACGAAATTTCTTCATACATAAAAAAAAGAACGGAGATAATCTAAGTGATCAAAGTTATTGCCCCACCCTGTATATGCAAGTATAATATATACGGTGCGATTTCTCAGTGAGAACGAAAAAGGTGACAAATGGAATTCAAGCTGGCGCCCAAAATGCACGCCTGACAACTTATCCTGGACCTCATGGATTGTTTCCCTCCCCTTTCCTCTCAACGCGTCCTCGAGATAGATCGACGAGCGCTAATCTGTCGTCCTAATTCCCGTAAAAATGTACAGGTAGGACCTGTAACAGAGATAGTTACCTAGTGTCGGCCTACTTATATATCCGTGAATGGCGCAAGCACGTGCATTAACTACATACAAACGCGAGTCGAGCGCGAGGTAAGCGGCCCAGTCGACAACGGCGACGTTCCGTTGTAGCTCGTACGACCTTCATAAAAACTCGTCGATCGAAGATCGCCGAGAATGCCGAGTGATAATTCACCATCTTCTACGGGGTGGCAAATAAAAAAGCGGATGTCTATTCTCAGTTAAGCGACTACTACTATGCCAACAATAAATGAAACCGAAATGAGCAATAAATAAAGAAAGGAAGATTGCAACGGAAAGAGAAGAAGGGATTTGTAAATATAATAAAGAAAAAAGAGAGTTTCTTATTCTATAGGTGTGTGTGTGTGTGTGTATTGTGTGTATATATAATGTATATATATATATATTATATTATGTATATATATATATATTATTTAAAAAAAAATTAAAGGAAGGAAGGGTATATTGTAATTACCGAAAATTGACAGGTATATATACACACACGCGCGCGCGCGTATGTATGTATGTATGTATGATGTGTATGTATGCATCCAGTTATTATTTAGAGAAGAATTGAAGGAAGGAGGATGTATCATAATCACTTAATGATAAAGAACAAAATAGTGATATGTAATAATAATAATGATAATAATGATAATAATAATAATAATAATAATAATAATAATAATAATAATAATAATAATAATAATAATAATAATGATAATGATAATGATAATGATAATAATAATAATAATAATAATAATAATAATAATAATAATAATAATAATAATAATAATAATAATAATAACAACAACAATAACAACAACAATATTACTAATAACAGCGATAATAATGCAATTTATACAACAAAAAAAAAGATGCAATAAAATCGTAAATTTCTTTGTAAAAACCTTGACTCGGTTGCAAATGATTGTATGTACTGCGTCTCGAGATGGTCTTCATCCGACCGTTCGACGTGAAACTAGATTTGGCAAAAAGGTTGTAAGCTAAGGTGGCCTTCTTCTTTGTGACGAATCGCGGGAGGTGATGGTTAATTTGTGAAAGAAAAAGAGAGGAAGGGAGAGAGAGAGAGAGAGAGAGGGAGGGAGAAGGAGAGAGAGAGAGAGAGAGAGAGAGATAGAGAGAAGTACAGAGCGACTTGTAGGTTGAGCTTCTCCTTCTTTCCATCTTCCTCCCCCACCAGACGTTCCCATGGAAAGACGTTGGCCGGTCTCACGTGGTTTAACGCGCGCACATAGTAGAGATACGTATATATCGTCTGGGTTGCGCTCGCGAGCATACCTTGGCCTCCCGCGGTTCGACGGTTAGTGGTTAGTGCGCGCACAGGTTGCTGGCGAGATCTGCGCGCACGCGTTGTGCGTATTCTCCGTGACAACACGCGCGAGGACCAATCCGGTCTCGGATCATACCGATCGCGGATCCGTGTGATTTTGTCTTTCACATCGGCGGCTATTTTATCTTCGCACGCGATACGTCTACTTATCTTTGCAAATGAAGAGAAAAGAAAAGAAAAAGAAAAAAAAAGAGAGAGAGAGAAAAAATAATCAAAGAAAAAGACAGACAAATATTGTGAGATAAGAAAATACCCATGTAAGATCGCGAGTCACAAACGATACGCGAGTACAATGAAATTCATACTCTTTCGAATACGTGATACCGTAAGTTTGTTTTGTTTCGTTTGGAAAAAAATATCACAGTCTTGGTTTTTTTTCTTCTTCTTCTTCTTTCTTTGTTTTGTTTTCGTTGTATTGTATCTTAAAAAAAAAAAAATCATTGAAGATCGTTCTCAAGGAACGATCGTTTCAAATGATTCCCAAAAAAAGGATTAAAAATTGGTGCGCTGATATGAAGAATCCTTCCTTTTTGCGTTACACGATTATCGCTGTGTTACTTTATTTATCTATCCATGAAACGAATTTATACTATGTGAAAACCAGCTTCGCGAGTGTTTTTATTCGCTATGACGTCGTAAAATAAACGAGTTTCTTCCTTCTTCGTTTTCCTTTTGCTTTTCTCTCTCTCTCTCTCTTTTTCTCTTTTTCTTCTCATTCCGCTCTCAATAGCGAAAAAATATTAATACGTTTGAAAGATAATTAAAGGAGCAAGAGATACAATTTTAAGAATATCAGAAGTAAACATTATTGATTATTTCTTTTTTATTCGCATATTTTACATACTTGTATATTTTATTTACGTCGTATGACGTGGTGTTGATACGCAACGCGAGGCAATCTTATATGCGGCCGTTGAAGTCTCCTTCGAAAAAAAGTAACGCATGACCGTGCATCGAAATTTCTTGATCGAAACATCGTCGTTCAACGAATTCTCCTTTTCTTCGTCTAAAAAAAAACCCTGTGTATCGTCATATTTCTCGGATTGTTCAGTGAAAAAATATGTTTTTCTTTTTTCTTTCTCGCGCTAGAAATGATATTTGTCCAAGATCCTTTCGAAAATATCATTTATCGATAATCGTCATTAAGGAAATAAAATATACATTATCAAAGTTTTTTCGCCGATCGATCTTGCCATGCCTATTATTAGTCTATGTTGTTTTCTCTCATTTGCTTTTTTTTGTCTACCTCGTTTGTGTCGGAGACTTTCTAAAGAGGTATCCTGCAATCGATGACGTGATCAAAAGAAAAGAATCAAAATCAGTGCAAGAAACGGATTAATAATAGCCAAGGTAGTTTACAATACGAGTGAAAGCAAGAAGAAGTTATAGAAAGAAGAGAAAAAGTATTCCTAGAGGAAAGAGACCTCCATATTACGACTAGTACAACCACACGGTACCTACCATCAGTGCCACGAGAGAGGCGGGCGCATACCTGGTGATTTGAATACCAAATCAACCTCTCTTGTGCAATTCCTTTAGCTTTTTTTATTCCTTGTCCGTACGACCTTTTAACATTTACCTGCGTGCTTTGCGTATTTTTAGGCATGACACAATTTCCTTGCGATCCAAACCGACTAACCTCTGCTGTGAAAAAACAAATTTTTTAATCTAATCAACACAAACCGATCCATACGATTGATCCATTGATATTAATCATTGCAAATATATTTACGCTATCGTTAATTTATCAATTCTCCATATTATTTTATCCTAAAAAACGTTTCTTAAAACTTTGGCAAATGTATTTTAATAATGCATTAAACAAAGCTAATCAAAGATTACGTATTCGAAAGATGTATATATATATATATATATGTATATATATATATGTGTGTATATATATATATGTGTATATGTGTATATATATATGTATATATGTGTGTATATATATGTATATATATATATGTATATATGTGTGTGTATATATATATATATATATATATATATATATATATATATATATATAAAGAAAATAAAAAGTCGTTCCGTAAATTGCTACATAGTACTTCCTTTTTACACTCTTCGTATATGTAGGAAAGAGATTCAACGGATGTCTGTACATAAATCAGACGAATATATACCTAAAGCTAATTTGCAAAATATACTAATGGAGTGAAAAAAGCACCGAGTAATTTGATTTAGCCTCTCCTAGGCTTTGTCTGTATGCGAAGGACAGAGACATAGCCTAGAATAGGTTAGGTCAGGGCTCGTTCGACACGGTCATCTTCGCTTCGTACGTTGAAGACACGCCCAAGGTCAAGGACAAGCTCAAGGTCAATGCACAATCGTCGACACAACTAATCCACAAAACATCAAATAAGGTGTTGTGATATGTACGCGCAGGCGTATACAACGTTTCTTTTTTTTTTTTACTCTCACGAATATTTGCTATAACCGAACAATAATTTTATAATTATACAACAATGAATCATATAATTTACTCTGATCGATTTAAATATCTATTATAATCATAAGTTTCTCTAGCTTGCATAAATCAAAATGAATTTAACTGATGAATTTTAATTTACGGAAGTAATAAAGTCATGACAAGAATTTGATACAATCGTATGTGCGACTCTCGTTTGTATAAAAGTATTGAGACAGTGTTTGATATAAGTGGCGCTCTCTATAAAACATTTGTATTGTTAAGTGTTCAACGTAGATATTTACATTACCGACGATGAGATAAAAAGATTCTCTAACTTATCAATTTGGCATTCTCATTGCATGAGAATCATTAATATTTATTAATATTTATTTTGTAATTAAAAAAGACTGGAAAATTAAAACAAGGATACAATTTCATAAGGTGTAATTGAATTTTATCGATGATAAAGACGGTAAATATTACAAATAATTAACTATATAAAAGTATTTTAAATATGCATTTTTGTCTTTTTTTTTTATTTTTTTTTGTTCTGATAAAATAAATGTTTAAAGATAATTAATGTCACTCCATTTGTAAAATCCCATATATACACAATGGTGGTAAACATTAACAATATTATAAACCAATTAGTTGCCATATTTATAAGGATGATATTTTCTATAATGGCGCCAGCCATTTAAAATATCATTACTCTTTTAAAAGCGATCTATCTATTGTAATTAAATTGTCTTATTTCAAAATATATATATATATATATATATATATATATATATATATATATATATATATATATATATATATATATATATATATATATATATATATATATATATATAATCAATGCAGAAATAACAATTGTGCGATTGTATAAGAAAAACAAATAGCAAGACGGTCAATTTCACTTCTTTTTACCTCCATTATGTTCAATTTTTTTCTCATAATTTACGTTGATTTCTGCAAAAAGGTTGATCTTATAGCTACGTTTTTTTTTCAATTGAGAGAAATTACTTGGTTTTAGAAATACAAGCTGACTATTTACGTTTATATAGGTATGTAAATTCTACATTTTTCGCAAGAATATAATTATTTGAAAATTTAATCGACGACACTTTAATTGTTAAAAGAAATACATGAGTATAATTTGAGAGCTCGTTATAAATATGACCAAAAGATTATAATATCGAAAGTTACACTTTCGTAAAAGCAACGTGTATAAAACGTTAATTAACAACACATATTACTATTTTCGTTAAAACCATATAAAATTAATTATGTATTTTTAAAATAATAGATAATTCATAATTATCAAACAAACAAATTCATAATTTGATTAAATACTGATTGCATGATCCGCCGAATATACTTGCACCTTCTATTACAATGCATCTTTAATTTATAGAATTAAAAAATTTGATTGCGTTGTTATTTACAAAATTTTTCATTAACATTGGAAAATTTTTTATCAATAATCTATTATCCTCGTTGCAATAGAACAAATGTTATGAATTCTATCATTCGATTAATGTATTGCAATTAAATATGATAAATTTTATGCAATAAATGAATATCTTAAAATACTTGCCTAAATATTATTCAACAGATAATGCAAGCAGGATCAAATTTTTAAAAACAGCATTTTTGGTCTACTTACACTGCTATTATTATCTAGGTATATACGCGAAGTCTTAATTTATATTTATTAACTATTATAAACTTTAAAGTACAGTCTCTTCGCAACGCACAGTGATTATCAACTGATCCTGATTTTTCAGTCTATTTTAAATAGGTATATGACAATTATTGACGTAAATGCATTTATATGAGTTATTATGATTAGAATAACAGAGTATGGATATTTTCAACATAAACCTATTATTGCACATAGCAATGTAAATAATATGTTATTTGCTATGATTTGTACAATGTATGGCTCTTTCTCTTATATAATTGCTGTTAACATTAACAAATTATTTAACCCTTTTAACAAATTAAAACATTTAATAAATATTAATTGATATAACTTATCAATCGGTTGATAATCTGACTGTGTAAAAAAAAAGAATATATACGTATTACTAATCCATCTTACTAAAAAAAAATATCTAAAATGTAAATTTATGAAATATCATACCAGTAAATTTGTTTGAAGATTGTTATAAATTTCAAAATTGATGCCATGTCATTACTAGTATGTACTTCTATGCATTCTGATTTGCAGCCTAATTGAAAATCTACTCATTTATAGTGCTAGCACATAAGTATGATATGTCAATCAAAGTATATTATTTTATAGGCAATGATAAACTTCAATGATATAGCATTGATTTAATTGTGTGAAACTGTACGTGCCAATTAAAAGGAATTTTATATTTTATTTTTATATTCTATACTTGTGCTAATATTAAATGTTAATAATTATATTCATATACACAGCACAAGCTTCACGACCAGGTTCAGAATAGTAATATATGTAAATAGAAATGAATTTCTTGATTAAAAGAATAATGTGATTTTGAAAATGATATTCCAACAGTAAAATGGAATGTTTAAATATTTATCCTACTAAATATTCATTTCCATATCATGACAATACCATTTTAAAAACCTGGCCCAGTATAATAATCTCGCATAAATTACAAGACAACAATTTGATATGATAAAATTCACTAACCATGATGGGACGTAAATGTCTAGTTTTCTTTGTCTCAATAAAATTTCTCCGAGTACTCGATGAAATATTTAAAGTCCTCACACCTAATAGAGTATTATTATTTTGTTCTCGACAGGCTGATATTCTTATGGCCTAGTAATAATGTATACTGTTTCCAAGGAACCTTATTTTCTTTTGTTTGTCTTTGTTATATTTCATGCCAATTGATTATGGAAATTGCAAAAAACAAATAACTGTAAAAGTAATTATCGTAACTGTTATAGAGTATTTGTCGATATGTAATTTTTATATATTCCGAAAAAAAAAAAAAACATTCTACAACATGTGCTACATATTGGACAATTAGAGACAATTCATTATTTAACACATCATTGCTTTCAATAATGATTAAATTGACTAGAGGCAATAATCTCTTGGATTTATACTAATAATGCTGATGACTGAAATCTGTAGCTAAAAATTTAAAATTTATGCGGCAGCGTTTCATATTATATTGATAATGCCTCTTGATTACTTTTTACTAATCTTTTTTGCTTACATAGCTACTATGAACTAGTAATCGGTATGAAGCGGAAGTACTGGATATACGCTTTCTTTTCTTCATGGAGAACTTTGCTGTATGTAGATTTCTGTTCAATAATAATCTTCCATCATACAACTCTTTTGGCATACTAGAAATAACAATTTTCCAAAAAAAGAAATATCATTATATCTATCCATTTTTCATATGACAAATATGAAAAAATTTCATGCAAATGTCAGAGTTTGTCTTTTCATCTGTATACTTCGCACCAATAAAGCACTGCAGAATTTCCAATATTGTACAATTTTGTTTGTTTGACTAGTGAAATTATAAACATTACCCATGCATCTTATTTGCATTTAAACATATTCCGTTATATATCATAATATTCAGTATTTAGTGATCCATTATTTCTCCCTTTTTCTCTTCTAGCTCAGTGAAGTGTTACCTTTTAATGCTTGATTAATTGTATTCATTAGAATTGACATATTTTTGCAAAGAATGCCTTAATAGAACACTTTTGTCAATACATCATGCCTGTAAATAGTATAATTTTATACATCATTGAGCTATTGAAACTTTACCTTAATATTTTCTTAAGGACTGTTATTAATTTCCAACTCTTTATGATAATTTTCTTATGTCACTTGGATTTGTAACTTTTCTGTATTTAAACTTGTATCTTCTTTACACTTTCCAATATAGAAAGTTTCATTGATCTCTTGAATGCACATACATACAGTACACACACACTTAACTCCACAGAAAGTCTCTTCACTAGCGTTAAAAAATTTCCGTTAATTCTCTGTGCGCTTTGGTTCTTCAAACATTTGCATATACAACATTCACACACTTCGTTATAGCTTTAAGATATGTCACTTTGTACGAAATCTGGATTACAAAGAAAGAAATATCTTTTTCTTGCCATATAATCGACTTTGTAAAAACCAATTTTTTTACAAAGTGTTTTTCAATGTTCCACACTATGTTTAAATCATTTTCTCCATGTTTTCATTGCTATATCTTTAAATTTCAATAACATAAATATTACATCATCATGGTACATCTCAAAAATTGTTTTTACTTTAATGCCAAGTGTTGATACTAATAATCAAAAGTACCAATTCATTGCACTTATAACTCCTGTTTATATATTCTAGTTCTATGTATCATTTTATCTTTCATGTTGTAGTTAACTGTGTGGTATTTATAAAAATACCGAATGAGTGTGAGGCAAATCCAAAGTTGTAATACTAGCTATGAGCAATGTCGAAGCAGTAAGCAATGCTGGTGCAACTAAAGGTGCACCAATTAATGTTTGATAAGTTATAGTCCCTATAAGACCTGATATTCTTATGACGGCTGCAATAAAGCCAAAGCCAGTGCATCTGTACAAATAATTAATAAATTTTTATATGTTTAATTATATATCAGAATATTATCATTCAACAAATCTATGAGTATTTTGTTTCATTGATTTAAATAAATAATTTCACATCCATTTAAATTACTTTTTTTTTAATCTTATTTTTTATCAAGTTAATAATGAAAGAAAAAAGAAAAAAAATCAGAAGGAATTACCTTAAATGCGTAGGAAAGCTCTCAATTGTAACCAAAGTGAGTGATGTCCAAGCAATTGCAAAAACTGCTATAAATCCTCCTTCAAATCCTAAAACTGCAGAACTATTTGTACCAACTAATATTAGGCAGAGTGCCGCGACAGAAGAAAAAAATAAAGAAATCCCTGTGTACATAGGAAAAATAAATCATTAATATTTTTTTAAATATATCACATTGTTTGTGTGAAATGGTGTAAATTAAACATAAAACAAACCTATCATTTTTGGTCGTTGTAAAACTGTAAGTGCAAGTCCTGCTAATGTAGCTGCAGGTATAAAAGCCAGTTGAGCAACCAGATGACCATGTAATGCTTCTTCAATGTAAATATTATAATCAAGATCAAGAGTTGGACATGGACCACTAAGACTCAACTTTGTGTTGTTACGTAATTCACATCTTGTGAAAGCTTGGGATGACAGATCTGTATCTACAAATCTTTGAAAAACACATACATATATTAAAATATTTAAATTTTATGATATACCATCAAACATTTTTATATAGCAAACATACTTTGAATGCACGATAATACTGTCTGTAAAATGTGTTTTACTAGATTTTATGCTGCTAAATTCTACAAACTGGAAAGTACAATTGTCAAAATCAACATGACTGAGTACCATTTTTGTAAACCTAAAATATAAAGAAACTTGTATATATAATATAAGCTATTTAAATATCTAATTCACCATACATTTTAAAACAACAGCTTACTTGCAGTTTGAAAATGTCGAATCTTTATATTGGCAATTTTCCATAGAACCACTAAATATTTCATTATTATAATCTTTCCCGACAACTTGTACGGTATGAGCTTCATATTCTGTAGCTCTTATAAGTTTAAGATATTCTGGACACCATACCATAAGACCATATAAACTTAAACAAAAATAACACTAATTAAATATTTTCAGCAGAATACAGATTAAAAGAACAAAATCTTACCCAAATGATGCAGTTGACCAAATAAGTAAAAGCACTAAAGTTACACGTAAATGTGGTGCTGCAAATAATTCCAGAAAGGAACTCCAAAACTAAGGATGTAAAAAATATCATATTTTGTATTAAAGATATAATAATCACTGCAGATAGTTCTTTTTATATTTAAGATTAATTAACGATCATGCAAATTTATTTACCATTTCGACCGAGTAATTTATATCTGCCAAAACGCTAGTATGAGTACTAGGTGATGGAGGTGCCAAACCACGTGGCCGTTTAGTTGGAAGTTCTAGTTCAGAAAGTTGGTATTGTGCACCTGCAGCTCCTTTTCTTGCATTATTCTTTTTATATATTCTCTATATTCAAAATATAAGACTGAAGTATATATAAAAAACTAAAGAAATATACTATAATAATTATATGTCTACCTGATAAACCATCATAGCTTCAACATCTCTTCCTGCTTCAACAAGATATCTTGGACTTTCTGGTAGAAAGATGAGTCCAATAGTGGAACATAAAGCAGGTAAACAACATAGTAACAGAAAACGATGCCAGGCACTAAAGTGTTCCTTGTTTTCAAGAACAACCATCTCTCCAGTTGTTGGTACAATTGTCCATGCCAAAAGGGCCGCATACACGCCACCTAATGCTCCCGCTGCTACAAGTATACCGGTCCATCGACCTCTGCTCAATCTTGGACAACACTCTGCGAGGTATGCAAATGCTAAGGGAACAGATCCTCCCACTCTATAATAAGATTTAAATGTATTTTTCAATGTAAACAAAATATATTAAAAAATCTATCGCAGAAATTAAATGAAAATATAATATCAAAAATATATTTATGCTCACCCAATTGCTGAACAGAATCTTGCTGTCATAAAAGTACCGTACGTTGGCATAAATGTAGCTACGCCACTGAATAAAGCATGTACAGACATAGCTGATAATAATGATCTATGCCTTCCGATTCTGTCTCCAAGACCCCCCCAAAATAATCCTCCCAGCGCAAGACCCATGAGAGTAATATTGCCTATGATATATAAGTATTTTAATTAAATTAAGAACAGTAACAATAAAACAATATGGAATATAAACTTTACTAACCAAGCCATCCTTTTTCATTATCTTCAATACATAGTTCTACTTCAGCACTTGGTAATATATATGGGACAACAAAAAATTCAACAGTATCAGCAGCTAAACTTAGACCTGTACACAATGTTGCTAATAATTGGAAGTAACCAACACCAGCCTAAAATGAAATGATAATATTTTAGAAAAAAAAAAAAAAAAGAAAACAAAAACAAAAGAGAAGGAAGAACTTATGCAATGTTCGCTTCTAATATTAATATGAAAACATTCACTTATCCAATTCTTTTAAATGTAAACATTTTTTTAAAAATAAATTATATAACGATAGAATAAGTAAAAACAATATCAACAAATTTCTCTTCATATTTATTATATATAATTATTCTACCAAGATTACATATAATTATACTACGATATCATTGTAATTCACGTAAAGATATTTACTGGGATATCTTGTGAATAATCATCGATCCTTCGTGATGTATATTTTGTTTTAACGATTGACTCATCTAAAACTTCATCCATATCGTAATCACAAATTTGACGTCTAACAAAGTAATAATTCTATATACTTTTTCTATAGATAAACCAAAACGAATCGGCAAAAGGCGGCGCTATTCGATCTTAGACATCGGTTTTGCTAGTCTATTATTTCGATTTGATTGTATTCATCTTAGTTCGTTCACCCGACAAGAAAAAAAGAAACGAGAAAGAAAAAAAGAAAAAAGAAAAAAGAAAAAAAAAGGAAACACGCAGCATCCCGCTGCACTGTTCGTATTTATTCGTTTCTGTTCGTATTCATTCGTAGCTCTTTTTGCTATTTTCGAATAGCCAATGAAAGAAGAGGGATAGAGTTTGTTGATTCGTTATTGGTTGACAGACAACCAATTGACACTGCTCAATTGGTATTTTTGAATAAGATAAACAAAAAAGTCGAGAACAAAATGAAGAGAAAAACAATAGGTGGTGTAGAACAAGAGAATTACAAAATATTCATTTTTTTTACCTGCTTTATTGCGTCCTCATGAAATTGCGCGAGGAGCGTAGCATCGGCTGTTGAGTCGATCAAATCATGCTCGGCGGAATCGGCCGAGGGGGCGTTCGCGTTGGCATTGGCCGAATTGGCTGTTTGTGTCGTCATTTCTTCGGTGTAAAGGCCACCCCTAATATTCAAGGAACGATCTCCAGTTGTTCCGGTTATCGTCGCACCACCACTGGAGGACGTTACACCACCCCCGCTGCCAACGAGCCACTGGCTTTCCTCCTCCGATGGGGGCATTACTGCCACAACTCATCTGAAAAGTGTATCATCCAACCATTTTGCCTTCATTCTCATATTAAAAAACACGATTTATAAAAAAGAAAAAATAAAGATGCAATATATTCTCTATCCTTTCTCTCCCCCCCTCCCCATCTCTCTCTCGATTCTTTTTTTATTCGATTACGATAATACGGAAAAGTCCGTTAGCGAGATTTAATCGCGTAACGATAGAAAATCGAGACTAGAGAATAAATAGCACCATATATGAATTTGTAAAATCGGTATGATAATATAAGGCAATCGCAAAGTAATAAATAGATAAAATTGGTGAAAGTATTAAATTAATTCGATGTTACGTCACTCATATTTTCCTATATCGATAACATGCTTACGTATGTATATTACGACTTAATACATGTTACGTATTTAATACGCTAGTCAACCCTATCGTGTGCTTCTCCACATCGATTAGCATTAGCTTACGTATGCGAATCTTTTCTCTCTCTCTCTCTCTCTCTCTCTCTCTCGATAATATCCCTTGCACGTAAATGTCGCGCGTATTTACGTTCCTTGCGCACGCGAAAGCGTGACGCGTTTCTCTCGTAATGGCATGTATGTTATACATAACTACGTGCACGAAAGACACATGTCAACCTTGCGTCAATGCCGAGTAGGCGAGCGAGCAAGTATGCAAGTAAGCAAGTAAGCAAGTAAGCAAGTAAGCAAGCAAGCAAGAAAATAAACAAACAGGAAGACGAAAGGGTAAAGGAGCGGAAGGGGAGAGATGTCTGTCGATGTCTAGTTTTAAAATCTATACTCTCTCTTTGCTCGATCATATGGGAATCTTATCACATAGTAATATTTTTCAAAGATACATTATTATTCTGGTACCAATCGATTAATCGACGAAAGTGGTGGTATCTTATATACCACAAATATATATATATATATATATATATATATATATATGAATATAAAATGTCTGAATCATTGTTCTCTCAATTGTATTATCAGATATATAGGATAAAACTTACAGACAAAATTTTCTGTATGAAAACTTTACATATTTTACCTCCTACGGTAAAGTTCCATTGTAATGTTTAAATCGTGTAGACACTTCCATGTACTCGACATACTCTTTGTGTCAAACAAGTATAACTCCTCTCTCTCTCTCTCTCTCTCTCTCTCTCTCTCTCTCTCTCTCTCTCTCTCTCTCTCTCTCTCTCTCTCTCTCTCTCTTTGTCTTTTTGGGTCAGTAAGAATTTGTGGTGTAAACCAAAAAAGGGAAGACCGAATTGACGTAAAACGTAGCTGCTCGCTTTATCGATATTTTTATCGGATGTATGTAATGTATATATACAATTTAGATCCTCTCTTCCGAGACGAATAAAGGTTACACGAACGATATAATTGAATTGACCTATGGCATAAAAGGAATAGAGAAAAGAATTTAACAAATGGCGCATGCTCGAGATGCTAATTATATACATCGTCGTATATTATAATCGCGAGATATAGTTGATAATAGCTGAACATTTTTTATATTGGAAAATTAATAACAAGTTTGAGAGACTTTAAATTTGTTAATTGTATATTACGTATAAGTAGTATACTCGTCATGTAGAAATAATAGAAATAATAATTATTATTAAAACTATTCCATTTAATAATTACTTAAATAGCAAATGGTAATTACCTACTTTTTTTTTCGCATTACGAATATATTCGTCATAACATAAAAAGAATTATCATTTCTTCATGACGAATATACCCGTTATACACAGCTAGCAGATTAAAGGAAACAACGTGTGTGTGTGTGTGTAAATTGGCGACATTAATTTATAACGAAGAATACCAGAACGCGACGAAGAAGTTATTTTTGAATGTCGCGCAGGAGTCTTACCCTCTTTTCTTAAAGCTAGTAATGACCCGACAAACGTGCACGTCTCTCCCTCCACTGTGAATGTCTTTTCAGTAACGAAGAAACTCGTCAAGTCCGTATAGATGGAAGTACAAGGTTGTTTGACATGGCCGAAGTGAGTGCGATAGAAATAGATAATTCAAGGGGGAAAAAAGAAAAAGGAACGATACTTTGTTCGCATATCTTATTTATCGATGGGTTGCACTATAGATATCATTGAGATAGTATCAAATATGTATACATAGGTGTGTGTGTGTACGTTCATAAATTTTATGTTAAAAAAATATATTTTTAAAATATTTTTAAACGTTGAAAAATAACAATGTATACGTATTGTCGATTACATATTATAGGATAGGAATAAAGATATAATCTAAAACATGTGGAAAGATTCTAGACATAGTACTGTCATTGAATTTTAAGATCGACAGAATCAAACTATTCGAGAGAAGAAGGAGAGAGAGAGAGAGAGAGAGAGAGAGAGAGAGAGAGAGAGAGAGAGAGAGAGAGGGAGAGAGAGAGAGAGAGAGAGAGAGGGAGAGAGAGAGAGAGATAGCATTCAGAGATCATGTAGAGATGACAAAAATAGGTGGTACGACGCATAGAGTACGAGGCTATCTAATCCCCTATATACGGAAGTGGAATTCTAGTTCGTTACTCATACATTTAAGTTTCCATCGTTGGAAAAGTTTCAAGCATAAAGACTATCTCGTCGGTTTGCTTGTTACTGGCAATAGTAATACCTTCTGCGATCGATAAAGAGTAATGTATACATATATATATATATGAATACACACATACAATAAAAGTGTACCGAGTAGAGGACAAAAAAAGTAAAAAAAAAGTAATAAATGATTAAAAAAAGAGAAAACAATTAATTTATTACAAAGAAGGGAACTTCGTTTAATTTTATTTTTAGAAGAATTATCATTTTGAGATGGTTACTTATGTTTGGATTTGGCGATTCTCAAAACATGTTACGCGAAAACCTGGGGTTCCATAAAAAAAATGTATTGTGTTCCGCATGACAGCCTTGAGACCGAATAATTTGAACAGTAAAATTTTTTATTATTCGTGTTCGGGACAGTATGCATGAATCGACAAACATGTAGATTATAGAGCAACGTTTCGCAACTTTGTTGCCGTACGACTTAATCACATTTGGTTGCAATGGTACCGCCGTCCAAATGCTTATGATATACAATTTTTAAGAATCTGATAGACTAGAGTAACTATATATTATTTTAAAAATTCGACCGTTACTATACAACTTCCATAAGAATTTTGTAAAACTCTCTTATAAATTACCTAATCACTTTTTTATTTCTTTTTTGTTTTTTCTTTTGGCGCAAGGTAGCAGCAATCATTTCACGGCTCATTAACCTCTTAACCAAAAATAGAACTTCAATGGGGATGCTTACATTTTTCGTCATGGTACTTTAAAAATTGATTTTTATTCGACATTACGTTTTACGTCATTTTTGTTATACCTATCCTCAACGCTTGTCAGTAGTAAAATATTTTGCCAATGTGATTAAAAGATTCATTTTGTGGTATTCGAAAAAAATGAGGAAAGAATCGAGATTCTGATGTTTCCACTGTAACGTTACTTTGTCCAAGCCTCAATGTTTCAAGGAATATCGCAAAACAAAATAATTTCGTATAAGTTCGTTTTATTAATTTTTTATATTTGAAAAGAACATTTTTTGCTTTAATATATTTTATTAAAATATTTTCCATAAAAAAAAATCTTTCTCTTCCCTTTCCGTACTTTAGACTCGGTATAATAAAATGCCTTTGCGAAGAAAAAGCTCCCCACTGTGAAATGAATTATTTTAACACGAATAAAAATAAATTCCCCTGTTAAGAGGTTAAAAATTTAACGCGGCCTATAGGTTGAGAAACACTGTTATAAAGAGTTTCGTGATCTTCGGAAAATTTTCTAAGGGTTTCACAACGAACAAAATTTTGGGAATCCCTAGTTTAGACGTTACATATTAGATGTAAATCAAAATCTAACTATCATGATTTAATCTTATCTAATATAAGTAATATTAATGTATTCCTTTTGTATCTATGAAACATTTTTTTTTATTTTTATACAATTGTACGTACAAAGAAAAAATGTAGAAAATTGACGAAAACATTTATAAAATTATATATGTACATAAGAAAATATTTATCTATTAATATCGATTATTATTATCATCTTACTATTACTATTATTGTTTGTATAAAGTTAGTTTTATTTATTTTTCCCCTCTTCTTCTTATTATCCTAATATTATTATTTTTATGAAATTAGCATCTCAAAGAAAAAATTTAAAATAAAATTAAGATTAAGGAAAATAATAAAATAACAAAAAAAAAATAATCGAATATAATATAACGATGGTATCGTTGATAACCGATGATAAGATAATGATGATAACAATAATATGCTGAAGTGAAGTGGGAACAACTTTAGTCTCAATTTCTTCTTTAATTTCAACATTAACGTCGACAGCAATGTCAACGTCAAATTCCACTTCAATTACAATATTTTACTTTAACTTTAACTTCGTCGATTCCTCTTTTAACTTCAACAAATTTTTTCTTTGACTTTACTCTCTTCTCCAAACTTTAACTTCTTCTTAATTTTAATCTTCAACTTCTTTATTGACATTAATTTCTTTCTACGACTTCACCACTTCACTCTCTTTTTTAACTTCCATTTCGATACGCATTCGAACGTACATGGACACGTCTGCGCATATATACATATAAAAAGTATTGTCCCTTTACAAATTTAATATATTTTACAATCGACGTATTTACATATCCCCTTATCACGGTAGTCCGATAAAAATCGATGACGAAACGTGCATATGTATATATATATATATATATATATATATATATATATATATATATACATATACACACACATACATTATAGTTACACCATGCACGCCCTCTATACAATTTTCTAAACTCTGAACTCTCTTTACTTTGATGTATATCGATCATTAACAATAATAGCATCGAAGACTCCGTATCTTTTTGTGAGATATCATTGTAGACGCAAATATTTAAAGAGTCACATGAGCGATAAAAGGGTGTCGTTGGCCAATTATATCTTTTATCTTGTTCAATGTCATAATAAAAAGAGAAAGAACAATAAGAAATAAGAATCGAATAGTATCCATTTTGGAAAGGGAATTAATGTCCGAGTAAGTTTCTTACGAATTTTTAGGATCGATCGATTTTTAACAAAAAAAAAAAAAAAAAAAAGGAAAAAGAGAAAAGGGGGAAAAACGAATACAAGAGAAAGAGAAAGAGAGAGAGAGAGAAGATTAAATGGCAGAGGACGAAACACCGCGTGTAACATTGGAAAACGCAACGCGACATTACACGCGATGCTTTGCGCGTAATAATCCGATAACCTCCTTGTTTTAAAGCAAGCTCCCCCTCATTTGCTAGCAACGTTATCAAATATGCCGGCCTACGTTCCTCGTCAACGATACGCATCGTATAGAAGCATTTATCTCTTCTTCCTTACGTTAAATGTCTATATTATATATATATACGTATGAATATTGCATATATGTTTATCTGTTAGTACAAATATCGATTTATTACGAAGATCGTTCTACTTCAAATATTATACGAGTGTCTCTCTCTCCCTCTCACACACTCACGTACACGTGCGCGCGCGCTCACGTATAACATTAACTCAATCTTCTTTCTAAACAAAAATTCACGTTTCCACCTGTGCAATTACGACACCGCGATAAACTTTGACTCAAACAATGACATTAACAGTTGTCACTTGTGTATATGACATATAAGTTCTTTTATCACGACATACACCGATCACACTTTTCTTAATGTGTCTATATCATTTTATTACTATTACACATATTTATCATGCTTTTGCTTTCTTGTTTATTTTTTTTTTTTAAATTATAACATCCACGAAAGAGAGAAATTTAATTTTTGCTTCGACGATTCACATATAATGAAATACGATAAATTATTAATGTGAATGTAATTAAATCGAATTGTCATTGATATGTGTCATTAAACTTTCAAACTAAAAAAGGAAAAAGAAAAGAAAAAGAAAGTTGTTTTCTACTTAACTCGATTGATCTCGATAAAAAAAAAAAAAAGATAATGAACGCGTTATCGTACTAATATCCCTAATCATTCATACGTCATGTCTTTCGATACATTCATTTATTTTACTGTATTAACGTACACTTGTTACTTGCTTCATGATTAGACGTATCAATGAAAAAAGAAATATATATATATATACACATATATATACACACGCACGCGCATAAAAACACACACACAATATAAATTTGTTAGGAATAAATATTCGTAAAAACAAGATTGAAAGTATTAGAAAAATTTCTCTGCATTATTCGACTTAGCGTTTAATAATATAAAAATGATAATAATTGAATAAAATGAAATATATTAAGAGAATTTTTGATTCGAGTTATTCTTACCTGGTTAATAAAAAGTCGTCTTCGCGGAAACCGGCACCGACGCGTAACAATTTTCTTCTTTTTCTCTTTCTCTCTCTCTCTCTCTTTCTTTATCTATTTTGTCTTCTTCCTTTTGGTCACTACCTCTCTCACAAAACAGAAGCGTGTACGACTCTATCGTTGATCAATTCCACTGTCTCTTCGAATAACACACTTCGATCTTTCGCACACGCACGCACACACAACATACACACACACACACACAATCCTTTTTATCGATCGATAATAAAACTTTAACTCCAACGCGAACGCTTTTCCTTCTAATCGCCTAATGGACCGAACACGATAACCCACCCTTATTTCTAATTACAATTCAACGAGATCGCTCATCGTGTCTCTTGTATAATTAACACTTGCACTCATATATATATATATATATATATCTTCCTCGAATTCGATTGTAACGAAAAAAAAAAAAACAAAAGAAAGAAAAAAGAAGAAAGAAGACAAAGAAGAAAAAGGAGAAAAAAAAAGTAAGAGAGAAAAGTAATACGAAACGATAGTCCGATCACAAAACAATTAACACAAATATTATATTTTAATATATATCGACGAATTATGTTACATTGTTACGCGAAAGAAAGTCCCTTACTGATATTTCGAAGGTCGTTCTCCATCCGATCATTGTCCTACCTCAAGGCATCCCCGTTGTCCCAAGGATACAAAAACTTTTTTCTATCAATCGAATTAAAGATTCTCTCGCATTCTTCCCTTTTCAATTTTTAAACTAGATTCTACTCCTTCTTACGGTCCGGACAATTTTTTTTCTTTTCTTTTCTTTTCTGTGTGTGTGCGTGTGTGTTTTTTTTTCTTCTTCTTCTGTACGTCGTCGTCTTCGTCGTCGTTTTCTACAATCTTTTCTCGTTTGAACACTTGTCTCGATGCTTTGTCCTTCTTCCACTTCTTCTTCTTCTGCTTCTTCTTCTTCTTCTTACACTTTGTGTCTTTCGGGAATTAATTTATGAAAGGGTAGATTGGATGGCGATAATTTACGGATGATATATACGAATACGAGTAAGGGGGAGAGAGAGAGAGAGATAGATAGATAAATAGAGAAATAGAGAGAGAGAGGGAAAAAGAAAAGAAAAAGGCCCTTTTCTCCCTTCGTTAACAGCTACGAGCGAAACTTCCAAGTTTTTATATCGTAACGCGCGGGTACAACGATGTCGGCATACTTTGGTTTATTCTTCGTTTGCCCGTGAAAACCGATCGACTCACTGACATTTTCGCGCTACGAAGGAAACAACACACACTACGTGCGTATCGATTTGACGCTACGCCTACGAGAACCGACGAGAGATCACCTTCCTGCCCGTCCAAGGGGGAAAGAGTAAGTGTGTAAGAAAAAGACAGAGAGTGAGTGAGTGAGAAAGAGAGAGAGAGAGAGAACTCTGGCGCCCTCCCGTTATCCCCACCAGTACCACCTCAACGCTTCCCCCTCTCCACGGCTCACCGTTCAATCATCAAGCAACGATTTACGAAAAGATCGAAAGTTTATCGAAATAATACTAATCACATATCGACAATTTTCATTTCAAATTAACAAAAACAATTTTATTCCAATTTATACTTGATCAATTAACAAATCTGTTTATCTTTCTTCCCCCACTTTCCAAAGAAGAATAATACCGGGCGTTTTCACCGCATTGCTCGTTTTTAGTTGAGAGCCAAGTAGTATCCTGAATTCATAGAAGACGGATGAATCATCGTCTTTGGCTCTTCGCTGAAGGTTTAATTTCGACTTAACCGAAAGTCGCTTTCACCCTTCTGCCAAAATACGATACGTATATTTCGTAGAAAATTATTCTTTCAACTCGATGGATACTCATGAATATATATATATTCGCTTAAATAATCGTTAAAGTAACGAATACTTTATATTCACGCATGTTTTAATATACATCAACGATAAATAAAAAGCATCCCCCTTTGAGTAATAAAACTTTTTTTGGAAGTTTTTATTTGGATAAAAGTTTCTTACCGTGGAATGCTAATTCATTGTTAGAAACTTTATGTCAAAGAGACGTATACTTCTTTTATAGATTCTTTCAAGGCTATTAAACTTTGTTTATGAGGATAGACAATATAACTATGCATAAAAATCCTTATTAAAAGCATACACGTATGTATGTATGTTTGTGTGTGTGTATATATATATATATATATTCCCATTAATCATCAGACATACTATCCTCCTCTACCATTTTTTCCTTTTCCTCTAATTTAGTTCGAGCAATTAACTCTTTAGCTGGATTAAAAACACCATTAGTCTGTACATTGCAAATGTAACACCTTGTAGTCTTCTTGTAATGTTCTAAAGCACACTTTTCACAGAAATAGTGTTTACATCTGTAAAAAATACAATAATGTAATTATCTTGTTATTAATTTGAAATATATAATTATTAATTTGATCATAAATTTTTAGTGTGCATACTTTGTAACAATTGGATCGGTGAAACTGTTTCTACAAATGAAACATTTAAATGGCAAAGATTCTTCATCGCTATCTATTTCATATTTCTTGTCATCTTCGTCTCCACTATTGTTGTATTCTCCGGTAGCTGCTTCTCTTTCCAATTGCCATCCGAGTTTATAATCCGAACGATCGTGAAGAAATTTACAACTGTCTGCAAATAATAATACAATTTTATATATATTGCGATTAATCGGACTATTAATTTCAATTAATAGCAATTCATGCAAACCTCCAAAACCACAAAATCCAGTTTCTTTGTAATCCTTGCAGATGTCCGGTTGATAGTCCCATCTAACAGTTGCCCTGAGATTTGCTGGAGCACGGATTGGTCCTTTACGAACCATACCACTAGATGCATTTCCTGCTGCAGTATCTCTTTTTTTATAATACTGTGCATAATTATTAAGACCTCTGTAAATTTTATCGTCTTCTTTTCCTTCAAGCTCCTAAAAGATGTTACATCAATTTATTAACAGTATGTTGATAATTATAATAGAGTCTTTAATTCCAGTGAACTTAAAAATTACTTCATTAATCTTCTGAGCTTTCTCAAATAAAGCTTGAGCATCCTTGTCCTTTTCAGTTTCTGTTTCCAGAACGGCAGTTGCTCCCTGATCGCTTGGCCCTGCTGGCATAGGTGTCCTGTTGCTTTTATAAGAAACAGTCACACTATCATCCTCGCTACTGTCATCATTGGCAGATTTGTGATGATATCGCTTTGTGTTTGTCTGTAAATCACTATGATTATACAATTTCCAACTTCTTATTAAAAGAACAGTTTAATAGAAAAATTATTTGTAAAAAAGTTTTACAGGTGTAATGTTATTACGTCGCGATATTGGATAGAGATTAAGGACCTTTTTCTTTTCGGCGTTTACTTACACTTTGTCTCATAGGATTACGCTCATCGTGCTTTTTTTCTTTTTTAACGACCGTAGTTTCATCTTCGCTGCTTTCTATGAGATAAAAATTTGAAATTAGAACGATAGAACGCACATAACCTATAAGGCAGTTAATCGAATTTACGTAATAAAATTAAAAAATTCTTAAAGTGATCTGTAACTAATGCTCAGTCTTTTATATATACACTTACCACTATCGTCAAGTCCTTTACGCTTTCTTGATACTTTGTTTCGCACTTTCCTTTTTTTAAATAAAAAAGTACAGTTCTTTTTATCTGTCTCTTGCTGCACGTCTTCCATATTTGTTTTGTAAACAACTTTGGTCATACGTCTTTCTAACCCGGACGCCACTTATATTATTTAGTTAATATCTTCAAAAAAACTTAGGGTATGCATTTCCAATATTCTATATATAATGATAGTGTTAATCATAAGTGAAGGATTAACTTATTTATAATTTCAATATATTTTTTGTAATTTATTCTATGATGCGGTACTTTTACTAGGTTATGTTATGTTTATCTATATATACTTTATAATGACAGTTATAAACACTGTATAATTAAATATACTTAAACCTTTATTTAATATTTGTAGATCTTTTAAAGTCATGAGTAAGAAGAAGAGTATGGCAATTGATTTCCAAGATAACATGATATTGTTAACAAGAAAATATTTAAAACGCAAAATAATGTGTCCTGAAACAAAATTTAGACATCACATTAAAGAACGTTTACACGTGTTGGATTTATTGAAACGAACGGTTGAAATGGGTGAAAGTAATTCCGCATTACTAATTGGTCCAAGAGGCAGTGGAAAAACTACAGTATGTATTTTCATATGTATATTCCTAATATATTTATGTGAGTGATAGTGATTCCTATAGTTTTTTATGGATATCTATGCATTTTTTTAGCTCATCAACAGTGTCTTAGTAGAATTGTCCACTTTGAAGTTTTTTAAAGACAATGCACTAATAGTAAATCTGCATGGTTTAGTACATACCGATGATCGTATAGCATTAAAAGATGCTACGCGTCAAATGCAATTAGAAAATGTAGTAAGTGATAAAGTCTTTGGCACATTTGCAGAAAATTTATGTTTCCTATTAGAATGCTTAAAGTCTGGAGATAAAAAACACTCTAAACCAGTCATTTTCATATTAGACGAGTTTGACTTATTTTGTGCGCATCATAATCAGACTCTATTATATAATCTTTTTGATGTTGCTCAGTCTGCACAAGTAAGTATAAATAATAATTTTACACGAATGTTTACTGTAAAAAAGAATTTTTAAAAATATTTATAAATAATTTTATAGGCTCCTATCTGTGTATTGGGTATAACATGTAGATTGGATGTTATAGAACTTTTAGAAAAAAGAGTTAAATCAAGATTTTCACATAGGCAAATATTTCTTTTTCCTGGTGACACGTCATCCGTTGAACAACCAGCATCTGCTTTCGATGATCGTTTAGAACTTTTTCAACATCTTCTTAGTTTACCAGATGACGAAAATGTAAATAGAATAGAGCAACAATATGATGACTGTACGATAGATCCACATTTTGGTTCAATGTGGAATGAATATATTAAAAGTTTAACTAGTAATGTTACAATGATAAACTTGTTAAAAAGAATGTATCAGATAGATATTAGTGAGAGAAGTTTTAGAAATTTTTTAGCAGTTGCTGTTTCAACATTATCCGAGAAGCATCAAAGATTAGAAGTAAATGATTTTGTAGAAGCAAGTAAAATATTTGCTCAAGATGATAAAATATTAATGCTTGAAGGTTTATCTGTACTAGAAATGTGTTTAGTAAGTAGCAATATTATAGGAATTACAGATTAAATAGATTAACATAGAATAAATGATTTTAAGATACAACCCTTACAGATCATAGCCATGAAACATGAAACAGAAATATATGATGGTGAACCATTAACTTTTGAAAGTATCTACAATCGATATATTAAATTTACAAATCAAAATTCTTTTATTCATTCCGTTCAAAGACCAGTTATTATGAAAGCATTTGAACATATTAAGGTAAGATATTATATTAAATACAATTATTATAATGATTACATTGCAATACGACCTACATACACTTTCTAGAATCTAGAGTTTATAGTACCTGTAAGTAATACAAATACAAGAATCGAGAAAGAATATCAAAGGTATAAATTTTCTTTGACATCTCAACAAGTAATGGATGCTGTCAAAAATTATCCAGGACTCCCTACAGAAGTCTCCCAATGGGCATTAAGCAGTCTATAATGAAAATGTGATATTCTAAAAAATTTCACATATGCTAAGACTTTTCAATCTGTAATTCCATTGTATTTTTATGTACCTTACATACTGTTTCCTTTAGTAAACTTGTATCATGTAAAAATAATTTCTTCACAAAGGAAATTAAGATAGTATGTGTGATATATTAATGTATCATTCGTATTAACGTATGTTATCAATGTACATTCTTGTTTTATATTTCATAATGACTTTAAATAATTAATATGATATTTCAACTTGTTTGTTTCTTAGAGATCAATTTTTTCTCATAATACATATCAAGTATTATCATATCTAAAAATTGTAAATATAATTTATGCTTATCTTTTTGTCTAACAATAAGAGTTCTATCAAAGTCTTATGAAATATATAATTGTTGTAATTTACCTTATATAAATAATAATTCTTGCCACAAAATTCAATATAAAACGTCCATTACAATCGAACGTGATAGTTAAATTATATGTAAATCAACAAATTTTGAAATAGGAAAAAAATATTTTAATTGTTAGTATAAACAATTGTTACAATTAATTTATTTTTACATATTTCACAAAAATAATCAAGCAAAATCGTATAGACTAAATACTACGTGAACTTTGTTCTTCCTATTTATTAATACGTGTAATTGATAATTATATTGTAGAAAAGAATGTGAAAAAAATTTGAATATTTATTAAAGAATGTGTACTGGTTGTGTATGTTGCATTGAAGCATGTATGAGATACACATCAAAAATGTTTATACATTTTTAATAAATTTATATTCTCACGAGAAAGATCTATTTTAACTATTTTTTAATCAATCCATGCCAATTGTGGTATATTTTTTACAGATATCTCAGAACTTGTTATTGTATGTATTGGTGAATTCGAAGATTTTTTTTTAGTATGTAAATTATTAATATTTATCAAATTTTTATACTTTTTACGTTTGTTTTTTGAGATGTATGAGTTATGACCTATTGTAAATAATAACATATATAAGAGAAATAAATATAAAATATGTATATGATCAATTATATATACTTATTTTCACTTTGTATTTTTTATTTACCTGGATTTATTCCCACAGGATGCACCTTATTTAAAGTATCAACTAATGTAGTAGAATCAAAAGCAGACATTGCTCTACTCACTCCAATCTAAAAATATGCACATGTAATATAAAGTATTAATAACTTTAAATATTATGTTCTAATTATTTGTCTAATAAAAGTAAACCTGCATGTGACGTATTCTATGTTCTACCAAGTCAGCACCAAGTAATTCTTCATCCTCTTTCATTCTTATCGGTAAGATTTGATCAATTAACTGAAATATACATTTTATCTAAATCTAATCCGAATAAAAATAGCTAACTGAATCTAAATCGTTCATTTTTTTTATATCTTACCCACAGTAGTATTATGGAAGTAATAAAACTCCAACTAACCAAACATAATACGGATAAACTTTGTACACCTAACAGGTACCAACCTCCGCCTAAATAAAAATTTGTTAATTTACTTATTCCTCTTTTCTTTTTTTTTTTTTTTTATTTACAAAAATTTCATAAAAAATATATATGCTATGCAAACCCTTGAATAAACCACTTCTACCACTGGTAGTGTCTAGAGGATATGGATTGTCAGCAAACAAACCGATAGCTATAACGCCCCATATTCCACTTGCTCCTAATACAAATATCTTAATAATATAAAATAGGTAAAGTGTAGCGTTATGGTTTAATTTTATAATGTAATTTTTATGATTAACATAAATATACCATGCGTAGCAGATGCTCCAACAGGATCATCAATGTGCATTTTATCTAACATTGGCATCGTAAAACAAGTAATAAATCCACCTATCATTCCTACTATTATTGATTCCCAAGCACAATACAAAAAACATCCACCTATTAATAAGACACAAAAGTTAAGAATTTGTTATTCTAAATTGAATAATTTTATATTGATGTATTGTTTTTTCCTTCAACCTGTAATGGAAACCAATGCACCAAGAATTCCATTTATCTGACTCAAGATATCAATCCCATTTGGATTAGTCAAACTAAATCCAAGACCAACTAAACCACCACCTATACTTCCCATCATTGTAGAAACAGCTGCTCTCGCAGCATATTGCCAACGCTGACCACTTACACCATATGTACTGCCGCTGTTAAATGCTAACCATCCCCACCTGTTATGACAAGTATTATGCACAATGTTTTGTACAAAGCCATTTGAAAATTACAGATATAGATTAATCCTTATCATTACCATAGTACGAACAACCCCATTATAGCATTTACAGGACAACCCAAAGGTAAAGGATTTATTCCAGAGTCATATCTGCCTAGTCTTGGTCCAAGCATTATGGCACATGCAAGAGCTATATTTATATAATGCGATAGCATTTATTAATAATCTTCTATATTTGCCCAATTATATAATATACTTTACCTGAAACTCCACCAACGAGATGTACTGGCCCTGATCCAGCTATATCAACCACACCCAAAGATTTTAAAAATCCATGATCACCCCATACCCACCCTGCTGGTATACAATATACAATTGTATTTAAAAATGAGAAAAGGCAATAAGCTTTAAAATTACATCTGCAAATAAGTACATAATTATTTTTGTATCATAATGTGTATTAAATTATAGTATAGAAATACCGTTCAGCCATTGCACCGCTAACAATAGTTGTAGATGTTGTAGCAAAGCTTAATTGAAATAAAAATGCAGCACAAATGGGACCCATAAGTTCACTGCCTACAGGTGGATCGATTAAAAAACCTCCACTACCAACAAAAGAATTAGTAGGTTTATTTATACCAAAACTCATGCCAAATCCAAATATCCAATAAGTTAGTCCACCAAGAACTATGTCTACCACATTTTTCATCATTATATTGACTTCATTTTTTAAAGAAACACATCCTGACTCTAGCATACCAAAACCTACACCAATTTATTTTTTGTAATTATAAATGCTTCTATTTTATATTAGCTCTATACTATAACTTTAAAATGCAATAATGATTTACCTGTTTGCATAGTGAAAATGATAAAAGAACTGGTAATTATCCAATTACTATCTTCTTGAGTAAGATTGTAAATTGAATTTGTATATTCATAAATAGTACTGTTAGTAATATTGTATTCATAATTATCTTCTTCCATATGTTAAAAAGGTTTATTTCAATGCACAAGGAGAAAGACTTTCTTTCCACTTTTGAAGAAATGACAAAGTAGAATGCCTTTAGGAAAAACAAGTTAAATATTTAAAAGGTATGGACAAACAAGTTAAATATTAATGAATGTCCCTAAGTACAGTTGCATGTTTGAACTAGAGTGGAAACAGGAAATGAGATAAATGCATTCAAAGAGCATGGTCATAAACTTATTGAGTTTTCAAATCAATCTTTTTTAATCTTTTTTTATTGGCCCACATCCAGCCGTTACATAAAATTTTCCACCTTACCATATAGATAGCAATTTCTTTTTCTTCGTTATTAACTGAAGTAACATCGAATTATGTAAATATAATAATACTAGCCTAAATACAAGAAAATTATATCACATAGCAAGTTTAAATATTTTGTTTTGAGAAGATTTTTAAAATACATCATACAAGATCATTTCTATCTTGTTAAATTCAATTTTTACATGATTGTTAAAGTGCACTAAAAACATCAATAATTATAAAAAGAATCAAAAACACTTCAAACAAAGAATATTTCTTTTCCATGATTACTACCTAATTTGTTAAATATCGCATGACATAATATGAGCGATCAAATGATTAATGCTGATATATTTTTTGGTATTTTAGTTGTATAATTCTGTAATTGATGTCAATGGTAAATGTTGAAATTAAAAAGTAAAGCATTTTAATTTTTATTAGACGATCACATTATATTTTTCAAAGAAGCAAGATCAGAGTGTAGCGCTAAAATTTTAAACATCATCAGATTACTGAGGGCTGTCAATTTGGTTACACTTTCAAAAGCGTCTATGAAGACTACATCGTAGATGATAGAATTTTTGCTGTTGACTTCTTCTTTTTTTTTTTTTTTTTTAATTTTTTGGCATTTACTGACATCCAAATTATTTAGTGCCCATACACATTTTCATCGCTATAAGCTATGTATAGGAAGAAGTCCTCCTCGTGATGCTCCTAATAAACAATTTTAAAATAACTATTAAATTTATTTCATTAAATTGACCATACTTATTCTATATGTTATCATTTCGATAAGAAATAAATTAAATTCTTAAGTGATTTGTTTCAAAGTTATTTAAACTATTATTATTTTTTACCGCATAAAGAGATCCCATGGTTGCGCTTGTAGGAGGAATGATATTGTTAACAAAGAAGAACAAAGCATCCTCTGGGCGAAGGTGAATCCTCTTGCGGATTAGAAAGTAAAATTGTCCAACAGTCAGGTCAGATGGTACAAGATACTTTTGTTTATCCAGATCACTAATTTTGGCTTTAGGTGCCTTTTCAACGATCACCTATCATCATATTTATTTTGTAAGCTATTGGTCAACAAAACTCAAGGTATCATTATTTTTTTCTTTGTTCTAATTCATTTCTATTCTTGGCAAGTTGCCAGAATTCTGAATAATTCAACAATTGTATGTCAACAAATATAATTAACGACCCTCAGATAAGGAATTTTTAAATGTTTCCTCATACATTTGCAATAAACAAAATTTAAAAAAAAAAAGTTAATAAATACAGAGAATGGAAACAAGAATTTTTGTTGTAACCAATTGAAAGAAAAAAAAAATTTTTTTGGAAATAAATAAATAAATAAAAAATAAAAAGAGAATTAAAAAAAAAGAATTTTTGTTGAAATCAATTGAAACAAACAATTAAACATTTCTTAATCTTTCCCCATCACTAATCGACAAGTTCGCGGCATTAGGTGTAACATAGAGGATCGATAGGACTTTAATAATTCTTAATTCTACCGTCCAGATATTAATTGACAAGGAAATGGAAGGTAAAAGCAAAAGAAAGAAAAAGGAGGGGAGAGAGAAATAAAAGGGAAAAGAAAAATGAATTCTTTAAGATAAGAAAAGAGGAAAAAATACTTTTACGACGCAATAGAACGACCTTGAAAAAAGACGAGAAATCGTAGAAAAAGAAAAGAGATTCGAGGTACTTTAAACGTCGCTAATTTTGAAACGTTTGAGGACAAAGAGAATAAGAGAGAGACAGAGAGAGAGAGATAGAGAACAATGAAATAAAATGGGGAAAAACGAAGACAGAGTTATCGTGTAAGCTCGCTCTTCGCATACGTTCGACAAGCTCTCTTTCTCTCTCTCTCTCTCTCTCTCTCTATCTATCTATCTATCTATCTATCTATCTATATATATATATATATATATATATGTTTGTCTGTTTCCCTTTAAATTGGCAGTGAAACGTAATTTTTTTCCGACGAATTGATTCAGAGACATGTATATATATATATATATATATATATATATATATATATATTATGTATGTATGTACGTATGTACTTACAGGCACCCTGTCCGGATACTTTCGTCGTATCTTTTTACCCTCAGCCTTTCTCTTTTCGAAAGGATGCCCTTCCTTGTACACAAACTTCATCGTTACTCTCGTGCGAGTGGCACGAGACGCAAACCCTCTGACACAGCGACTTTCTTCTTCCTTCTTTCTCCTCCGTCGTTCTTCCTCCCTCTTTCGTCTATGGATATGTATATACGTATGTGTACGTATATATGTATATACTTTTCCGTCCAATACTTCCTTCTTACACGTCAATACGCGAAATAACAATTTTTTTTTGTTGACTTTTCGATCGACTGAAAAAAGGAGACTGTTAGAGAAGGAGAAAGAGAGAGAGAAGGGGGGGGGGGCGAGAGAGAGAAAGGCGACGAAACGAACAACTTTCTCAACGCTTCTGTCACAACAATCGCCGTGCGTCACTTAAGTTACGTATTAACGCGCAACTCTTTACTACGTTAATAATACTCGACAATTTTATGCGAAAAAACAATCTTACAATGGGTTTTAACGTACGACCACGTCTCTGAACGATATTTTTCCAATTGGCAGAGTCACGTTTTACGTGTTACCGAATACGAATCGACGATAGGAAGATCGTAGATGAATAAGCTGATAAATCAGGGCCGAACATAGATATCTACTTCGCCTCTACCTAAAAAATATTCTTTGGGAGTTTTTTTTTGTTTTGTTTTCTTTTTTTATGTTAGTGTAATATTACAAATATATATATATATATATATGATTTATCGAGATCATTGTTAAAGATGATTTTTCATTTGTCGTTGCATATTTTTCTTCACTTCGTTTTATATATAAATGTGAATATATGCGCACACACAACACACACAACAGGAGTGTATGTAGTTGCTTCGTTGTATATAATATCTTTGATCGTGGTATAATTCGGGTACTATATTACCTTATATTAAGTCGCCCCTGTTCGTTGTAAACACCGAACGGAGGGTTTCCATTTGTCGGCAAGTATCACGTGACATAAACGGTTCTCATAAGTGTCACTTTCTACTCACATACGTATACAGTTTAAAGTTTTGTCTTTTCTTTATTTCCTTGAAAATGTTGCAGCGTAATACACGCATATATACTATGTACGTTTTCGATGAATTTTTGTTCACAAATTTAAAAATAAAATTTATCCAACTTTACTTAATCTAATATAATTTTACGAATCTTTTTAAATATTTAAGTTGATTAATGATTAATGTGTATGCATATTTCAATTTATTCAAAACTCTTAGAATTTTTTGATGATTTTATTTTTAGAAATATGTACAGATTTGTCTGCAATAGTTTGTAGAATAAAATTTTACTCCGCGTCCTCCTCGTCGTCGTCTTCCTGACTGTTAATCTGGAAGTATCTTAACTCGTAGGTCTCTTTATCTTGTGACACTACACGTAACCAATCACGTAATTTGTTCTTCTTCAAATATTTCTTTGTCAAGTATTTGAGATATCTGCGAGAATACAAATATTTTTGCAGTCAATGTAATTATCTATATATTATAGATTATATTACTCACATATAATACATACCGTTTAGAAAAATCGATATCACTGTTAACAGTAAGTTTCATTTTGTTACGTTCGATGGTAACATTGTTTCCAAAATTGTTTGTTTTTCCGCTAACTTTTATTCTTTCTTGAAGGTATTTTTCCTGCAAATCAAAAACTTGTAATGTATTAAAATCTTCTTCGTCCTATATATAGATTACAACTTTGAGCGATATCAAAGAAAAAATGTTATATAGGAATATACAACTATCGATATATAAATGGAACAAAAGTATGCGTATTATAATCACAATATTAAGATAACAACAGTACATTCGTCAATACTAAAACAATATTGTGAAATCATGATAGATGATTCTGTAAAGCTATGAAGGTTAGAATTGTTATAGTTGAAGTTACGCACAATCAAAATGTTTATTGACTAAATAATGATATGAATCGTAGAGATTATAGATAGAGCATATAAATCACTGTTATAAAAACTTACAAAATTAGCTACATCCATAATATTATCCTCCACAGGATGCGTACAGTCGATCGTAAACTTAAGGGAAACTTTCTTCTTTTGGCCCTTACCACGAAGGGCTTGCTTTTTGCTGCTTGAGCCTTTGGCTTTCTTTGTTACGGTCTGCAAGAGATAAATTAAATAAAAAATAATTCATTTGTAACATAAAATCATCCTAGTTCTGATGAAGCATGTGACAAAGCCGTCAAAAAGACTTTGAGGGCAAACATTATAATCTATTTTTATCTAGCTCATCTTTCTAAAAAATCAACATTCATTATTATATCACGTGAAAGCATAATTAAAGCTTTCAGCTTGTAATTATAGTTTTATCACAAGCTAGCATATTTCCTCTTTATATTTATTATTTTCTACAAGACGAAACTTACCAGAGCCATGTTTACGACTTATGGAAAACCGAAAGAATTGTCCGCTCCGTGGCGACACCGTTCAATGTGTTATAGTCAGTGTTACCAATTCCCGACGCGACATCTGATTGTAAATATTCAGTTAGTTACTAGCATTGTAAATAGTTATTTTTAATGATAAGTAGTTGGTAAATATATATTCTAGGCGACATACCGGGAAATACGATGGTTCATATTAGTCAGATATTCGGAGAACTTAGAAGACAACGCTTCGAATATACCAGAGATCATAACAGTTATAACTTCAATTTTAAAAGTTACAGTATAACAATTAATATTTTTCTTTAAATAATGTTGGTTATGAATAACCATTATAAATGACTACAACTTTTTTCACTACTGCTAATCATTGGAATTGCTAACGAGAATTATTTTTTGATACTAATTATTAATAATATTAATAAAAACAAATTGGTGATAATCGAATGTAATCGAAACAGAACTCCAACTATCAATATTGGTTACCGGTAAACAAAGAAATAGTACCGCCATCAATATTGATTATTCATAATTAAAATGAAACTCCTGTCACCAATAATGGTTATTGATAACAAAACAATAACTTTCGTCAATGATAATGGTTACTCATAACTATAAATAATTTCCATTGTCAATAATGATTATTCGGAACTAAAAACAATTTCTGTCATTCATAATGGTTACCAGTAACCCAACAAATTTTTCTCATTTTTAATGGATGTTCATAATTAAAACAGATAAATCTTAATATTTAGTAATGATTTCATTTTTCAATAAATTTCTACAAAATTTAATGATTAATGACTTCGATTTAAATAAAAATTAACTTTTTCTCAATGATATCTTTTGACAAAATTTTTTAAATAATTGCAATTTTTGGTTTCTAGAATT